>JAKSZU010000001.1:45889837-46359837 GCA_026018925.1 Tupaia tana
TACACATTTAACAGGGAAAACATAATCTCAAACAAAAAAAGCTGAAAATCTGAGCCTGAGTCAGACATGATTTTTTAATACTTAAATTTTTGTTCACATTTTGAATATAGTCACAAACTTTACCAAAATAAGCATAATTAGAGGAGAAAAAAAATTAGCTTCATTATAGCTAATGAAGTCATTAGCTATAAAAGGCCTTTTGCCCAATAGAAAGCAAAATTCAAAGATGTAGTTGAATTGTAAGATGGAATTAATTCAGCTAAATTAATGAGGAAGTTATTCTAATGTAAGCCTTTATTGAGTTTTAGGTGTCCCATTAGATTGAGTTAGTTCCAGGGTGGGAATTATAGAGAATTTTCTAAAATTTCAATCAACTTGAAGTAAGAAAAAGACCATTTTATATATATATATATACATATATATATATATATGTATATATATATATGTATATATATGTATGTGTGTGTGTGTGTACATACGTGTGTGTGTATGTGTGTGTGTGTGTATATATATATATATATATATGTATATGTATATATATATAATAATTTTAGGCCAAAGGATGATCAAAGTCAAGTACATGGAACAGTGTCAAATGCAATAAGAACTTAAAAATAATTTGTTGACAGTCGGAAAAGCACTTGCACATCAATGTTTATTGCAGCATTATTCACAATTGCCAAGATATGGAACCAACCCAAATGTCCACAAACAGATGAATGGATTGAAAAAGTGTGGCACATATACTCTATGGAATACTACTCAGCCATAAAAAACAACAAGACCCTGGCATTTGATAGAAAGTGACTGGGGGACCAGCAGTTAGCGTAATGGCTATGTCGCTGGACTCCCACATAGTTGACCGCGGTTCGAGTCCCGGACCCGGTGGCTTAAACCATGCTGGGCACGTGTGTGTGCATGCCCAAGATCCCGAAAGGAGAAGGGATTACGGCGTGGCCATCCCCCCGGGAGGTGATTTCCTGCTTTCTGTCTCTCTGTCTCTCTCTGTCTGTCTGGCGTGCGCACGCACCCTATAGCAAAAACCTCTCCAAAAAAAGAAGAAGAAGAAAAAAGAAAGAAAGTGACCAGATATGGAGGATCTATTGCTTAGTGAAGTAAGCCAAGATAGGGAAGAAAGATATTGTATGTATCCACTTAATATATACTGACTACCCACACTTCATGGTAGAGATCGAAATATTGAAGGACATAAAAGCAGTAAAAATAGTTAACGATGATAAGACAGTATAGAATGGGGCAGGAGAAGAGAAGAGTATAGAGAAAGACAGCAAGAGAACAAATAGTGAAGCTTGACATTACTAGGACACAGATATGGTTTATTACTTAATGATGACATGTATGGTATTCTCAACTGGATTAGTGTGAGAAGTATTTCATGTTGGGTAAAGCCTTTTTACAAGCAAAATGATAGTGATAGACTTAAAAAAATAATTGAAATAATAATAATAATTGGGGAAAAAATGAAAAACTATTGGAAGATGAAATGGGGATTTTAATGTCTCTGTATCAACTGATATGCATGGTATTACTTCTGGAAAAAGAAATGTCATACGCTGTAAAATTATATGTGATTCAATGTAATATAAACAAGATTATGATGATAATAAGTAAATAAATAAAATCATTTGCTGACATAAATAGAACTACACTAAATTCACATATAGCTCATTCATTTGCTCTAGAATTTGAAGAAGTTGGGATCCACTTCTGAACAAACTTCATCCTCTAGAAGAAACTATACAATTGTTTGTTGAGAAGAAATAGAGAAAGTAGCAATTAAAACTGTTGATTGGTTTACAGAACTTTTTGAAAGAAATGAAAACTTTAAAAAAAAACTAACTATATTAACTCAAATCAGTAGCATACAAAAACTAAGTGGAAAATAAAAACAGATACTGCCAATCATTCATATACATACATAGAAAAAGAAAGAAAAAAAATTAGTAGATCAAAATCAACAGCATATATCATAATTTTTTTGCTGAAAATGATGAATGTGGTATTATCCTTGATTTAATTATCACACACTATATATATGCCTTGAATCCATATTATACCCCACAAAGATGCACATTAAGTAAATGTAAATAAAAGATTATAAAACAGAAAAAAAATCTGGCATTTTTCTTTGTAATTCTGTAAGAAATAACAAAAAATCAATAATGACCGATCCTTAAAACTTATGAGTTGCCCATCGTACCAGAAAGGTGATCACCAGAACCTCAACCAGGTTATAAATAGTAGCCAAAAGATAAGTTTTGCTCAATGACACAAAGACCACCTTCAAAATCCTCCACAATCAAAATCTTAAGAATTACTTTTATTTATTGACGACTCCATATCTCTGAAAAGTCTTTGCTAATTCTTCCTTCAAAACTAGTCTCACATTTTATCTTTTCTATGTTCAAATAATAACAATCAACTCTTTTTTTACTATCTACCATGTGCCAACTACTTAGCTAAGCACGCTACATGAATTATCTCATTTAATCCTCCCAAAAATCTTATGAGATAGGTTCTAGTGGGTTGTCGAAAAAGTCATGATGCATTTTTTCTTTTTGCATAGAAAAAATACAACATGACTTTTCTGGAAATCCAATACTACAATAATGAAGCTGAGGGTTAAAGACATAAGTAACCTGCTCAGTATCACACAGCTAAAAGAGAATTATAATTCCAAATTTGGTAGTCCAATTGTAAAGCCTTTAATGGCAGTGCTACCTCTTAAATCTAACACCTAATCCTAGAAACTTTTAATTCCTCTAATTACTCATTTATCTCTATTGTTTCAGATGCTTATTAGAAAACTCTCGATTTTTTTCATTACTTTCCCATTTAACAAATTACAATAGTTTTATACATCATATTAAGTTACATGCAGCTGCCATATCAAACCAACCTTCAGCCAACCCATTATATCCTCTCAAATTCAGTAACATAGTCTCATGAATAAGAAGACAACCTTGCTGAATTGCTTATTAATAGAATATGTATTTTTTTCCAGAATGAAATTTTCCTGATGACTTCATTCATAGAAATAAAGGATCTAGAAAAATATAAGTAAAGCAATCCACTACAGTGGATCACATTATATTGAGCATAGCAACCAAAGTTGTAATCTAGGAACAACATTTAAAAAAAAAAAAATACTCACAAATCAAAATATGTTATTTACTGTATGAATCTGGGCAAGTTACTTAACTCATCTGTGTCTTAATTTCTTCATCTACGAAATGGGATAAAGAGCCCCTATCCTTAAGACTAGTGAGAATTATATGAGCTAAAACACATAAAGTGCTTAGAATACTGTCTGTAACATGGTAAGCACTCAATAAATGTCAGGGGTTATTACTGTGGTGGGAGTGTGAGAAGGGACACCCACATAACTCCCTTCAAATATGTCAAGAGCTGTCATGTGAAAACTTAAACTCACTCTTTATATCTACTGAAGGTAGAAATAGGACTGACAAGAAAAAGCATGAGAGAAGAACTTGATTTGGGCTCAACATAAGATTTTTTTTCAAACAACAAAAGCAGACTGAAATGTAATTGGCTCCCTCATGAGAAAAGAGCTCCCTGCTGACTAGAAGTCAATTCTAGAGGAGTTCCTGCATTAGTCTAGTTAGCTGCAAAAAATGACCTCCAAAGCTCTCCTAAGATAGTTCACCACAGATTCTTTCACACGGTGTGTGGCAAACAGCAGTTACTTCAGAAATCCTATATCGTTCTTGTGAGGGATTTCTCTATGAATCACATATGGTACACATTTGCAAATCAGATAAAAACATTTGCAGTCCATTTCTATGAGACATAACTTTTAAGTTAACTGGCTCATACAGGCATTAAAATAAGACCTAGAAGCATATGAGCCATGTTTCATCAATGTGAACCTAAAAGTATAACAGAACAATGTTTGACTCCTTCATTCATAAAACACTGACTTGTTCTTCAAATTAAAAATACATCCTATGACTAATTTTTTTTTTTAGATATTTTCACTATAGGGCACATGCACTCACCAGAGAGACAGAGACAGAGAGGCACAAAGCGATAAATCACCCCCTGGGGGAATGGCAATGCCACAATCCCTTCTCCACCATTCTCCTCTCAGGATTTTGGTCACACATGCACACACACCTGACATGAGTTTAAGCTGCTACATCCAGTACTCAAACCACTGTCAACTACATGAGAGTCCAATGACATAACCAAAGCCGTCTGCTGGTTCCAAGTTATTCTAATATTAATGAAAACTTACCAGTCTCCTTTACTTTATTTTACTAATAAGAATTTCCTAATCAGGGCCAGCAGGTGGCATGGTGGTTAAGGTGGTTGAATTCCCACATGGCCTTCTGTAGTTTGAGTCCTGGGCCCAATGGCTTGAAAATCACATTGGGTGCATGTGTATGCATGCCCAAAATCCCAAGAAGAGAATGAAGGAGAAGGAATTGTGGTGTGAACATTCCCCCAGGGATGATTTCTCACTTTCCTTCTGTCTCTTTCCTCTCTGGTGAGCACACACTCCCTATTACAAAAATCTAAAAAAGAAAAAAGAAAGAAAAAAGCATTTCCTAATCTTTAGCTGAGCCACCCAAGTAGAGATTACATTTTCCAGCATTTTTGAGAAGCAGCTAGATATGGCCATGTGACTAATGGGCCACTCAGATATGAGCAAAGAGGTACATGCAACATACAGATCACTTTTATTTTTATTTTTATTTTTAGTGTTGCTATGGGACACAGGCACTCACTAGAGATGGAGAAGGAAAGTGAGAAGGATTTTCCCACACACACACCAGGGGAAATGGCCACACCATAATCCTTTTTCCTCCAGTCTTCTTACATGTCCGGTGTATTTAAAAAGCCACTGGGGACAGGGCTTAAACCACATAGTCAGCCATGTGGGATCCAGCCACTTTAAACACCACACCACTGGCTAGCCCAGTTAAACCATCCTAACTTTATTTTCTACCTGGTTCCATTCCAGCCTGATCAGTATATTCTGAAATCATTGTTTGCTGGAAATTTTAGGTAACAGGGTTGCAGGTTTAAGGGATAAAAGAGGATGGAGAGCAAAAACATGCCTTCTCCTTACCATATCAAACACACATAAATTTGAGACCTAACGTAAGTTTTTCTTACTTCTCAGAGCCTCAGCCTACTCATCTGTAAGGTAGAAATGGTAACAATGGTTATGTCTTGCCAAGCTATTATAAGAATTGAAGATAATGTAAGATCTTGACAATATAAGTGCCCGTTATTATTCTATAAAACGAATACTTGGAATTCTATATCCTATTCATAGGATCAAAAATAATTCTAGTTCTACTATATAACAATCACAAATAATCTAGTTCTAATGGCTCCCTAGAAGAATGGGAGAGTGGTAGACAGCCATGCTTGATAAAATGAAGGCATAAAATTAAAGAATAATCTCTAAGATCCTATCTGGTCTCCAATTCTATAAATAATATATTGGATAAATAACCAGTCTCAAGTTTTGGGGGTATAAATATGTGCTATTTTTCTTCTCATTAAATTTCTCAGATCCCCTTTTTCCCTGTATACTTATTATCAATAGTTCACCCAGATTCTATGTTTCAGTCTTTTTCAGTTATTAGAAGGGTTCTATCAAGATCTTAAAAACTTGATCTTGGGACCAGCAGTTAGCGTAATGGCTATGTCGCTGGACTCCCACGTAGTCGACCGCGGTTCGAGTCCCGGACCCGGTGGCTTAAACTCACGCCGGGCGCGTGTGCGTGCGTGCCCAAGATCCCAAGAGGAAAATGGAGGAGAAGGGATTGCGGCGTGGCCATCCCCCCGGGGGGTGATTTCCTGCTTTCTGTCTCTCTGTCTCTCTCTGTCTGTCTGGCGAGCGCACGTGCCCTATAGCAAAAACCTCTCCAAAAAAAAAAAAAAAAAAAAAAAAACTTGATCTTAATCATTTTAAAACTTCAGTCTCATGTTTGATTCAAAATCCTCTTCTCTACCTCAGAGCCACCAAGGCAAACTAGAATGATGGTTGTAGTGGCTAGGACTGGGGATGCATCTACTCATCCTACTTCTCTCTTTCTCTTTCCCTCTGTACTTCTCTTACTGGATTGGTCTGGAGGGTAGATAAGAGAGGATACCATATCTCCAGAGTGGCCCCATAGGGATATTGCAGGCCCCATTGGGTAGGTTTTCTCTGCTCCTCAGGTTAACACTGAACTGATCATTGATTCTCTCTTTGTGAGGCAAACTCCATTCCCCACAATGCCCTTCTTCACTGCACATTCATCATCCTGGTGTTAGAGATCTGTTGTATACATAGACCTCTTCCTCCTACCCCTCACGAACTCCTGTCCTAGCCCTTTGTTACTAGAATTTGTTCACCCAAGTGGACTCTTTGTGTAGGCACCAGCAACAGAGCTGGTCATCAGGAACCAGGAGTTAGCGTAATGGCTATGTCACTGGACTCCCACGTAGTCGACCACGGTTCGCGTCCCGGACCCGGTGGCTTAAAACTCACGCCGGGCGCGTGTGCGTGCGTGCCCAAGATCCCGAGAGGAGAATGGAGGAGAAGGGATTGCGGCGTGACCATCCCCCCTGGGGGGTGATTTCTCGCTTCCTATCTCTCTGTCTCTCTCTGTCTGTCTGGCGAGCACATGCTCCCTATAGCAAAAACCTCTCCCAAAAAAAAAAAAAAAGAGAGAGAGAGCTGGTCATATTTTACAGTGTCCCTTTTCTCCACACCAAGACAGCCTCAGGGTCTCTGATGGTTCAGTAACTCAGATTTTCTCAAAGAAGAGAGGAACATCAGTCCCAACTTACAGGGAGACTCTGTGGAAAGGCAACTGTTGGGTGCTACTACCATCACCTGCCCAATTGTTCATTCAAAAATCATCTCACAAGGGGCCAGACAGCAGTGGAGCAGTAAAACATAATATTCTGTGAGGCAATCCCACATAGGAAGATTCCTGATTCAAGTCCAAAGACCTCTCTGAGTACACCCAGCATGCACTTGCCAATGATCTGGAGCTGGCTAAAGACCAGAGTAGATAATAGCATTGAGGCCCTGCTGAGGATTCTCTCTCTCTCTCAAAATAAACTTTTAAAGAGGTATCTCTTGAGTCCTTTCTCTCAGTCTCAGAAGAGATCATGAACTCTTCTCCCCACAATGAAGCAAGTGAAAGAAATAACCCCTCTTCAGGAACCATAATCCATCCTCAACCCTACTGTCTCCCTCCCAGTCTTCCCCTTATTTAGCCAGGGGAAAGGGATATAGCAAGAACAGTAGCAAAGGCTGCCTCTCAGTAAAACAGGGGGCAGATTGGGGGGCAGGAGAGGGACAAACAAAACTGTTATGATCCTTTTAACATGTAGATACTTAGGGTCTTTTGCTTTAAGATAATTCTCACACCCACAACTGCTTCCATCCTATTACACCAACTTCTATGATTACTTGTTTATTAGAAGCCATTTCTCTGTAGTGGTAAACCTGTTGTGCTGAGTGTACAATCATGAATAATCTCCTTAGAGTTTCTAGGGCTGGGGCCAGAAAAATAGCAAAGTAGACAAAGCTTCTATTTAAGGCCAAGCAACTCCACCAAGAGCCCAGACCAATCCTCCCTAACCTTTCCCAGAACCTTGAGGAGGTTTGTGTACAGCAATTATTGTTAAGTACGTTAAGGTACGAGGTGTTCATTACTTAAAGGTTCTCCAAAAGAACTACTAAAGGCCATTTTTAAAGAGAGAGAGAAAGAGATCCAAAGTGCACAGCTTCTGGTCCAGTTAAAAAGATATTTGTTGAGCCTTTTACTCAGTCCATTTATAAATGTAATCCCATATGACTCCACTCCCCTTTAGCACATCTTGAGTCTTCTCTTTGTCTTTCCTCCTTTCCTAACCTCAACTTCTGGTCAAGAGTAACTGCTAACACTTTGGAGAGAAACTGCTCACAGTCCACACAGTTTTGATTTTTTTTTCTCCTAATGACATCTTTAGATAAATATTATCATGCCATCTATAGGTTAGAAAGCTGAATATCAAAAGGTTACCTGCTGTTGAAGCTTCTGACTTCCAATATGTCTAGTATAAGCATACACACACACACACACACACACACACACACACTTACCACATATTTATCACAAAACTAGCTTGATTCCATAGTAACCAAACATGAGAAACTATTGTGAAAAAAAAATTTTTTTTTTAAGTTTCAAATGTCTGGAAGAAGACTTTATTGCCAAAAAAAAAGTCCACTTTCAGGAATGTAACCAAATACTTTGTTATATAAATGCTGCAATAAAAAAGAGAGAAAGAAGAAGAGAGCTGAAGACCTGAATACCTTCAATAATTTAATATAACTACAGATAGATAATTAAAGCTGATGTATAAGTATCTCACCAAGAGAGATGACAGTACCTTTGTTTTTGAGGGAGAGAGATTTTTGCTATAGGGCACATACAATTCCCAGAGAGACAGAAAACAAGAAATCACCCTCCAAGGAAATTGGCCATGCTGCAATCCCTTCTCCTCCATTCTTCTATCAGGATTTCGGGCATGCACGCACACGCTCCTGGCGTGAGTTTTAAGCCTCCAGATCTGGGACTTGAACCTCAGTCAAGTATGTGGAAGTCCAGCAATGTAACCATTATACCATCTGCTGGCCCTGAGAGGTGACAATACCTTTAATACCTGAGCAGTCTACACCTGGTAGGGGCGAACCTCCGGGTACCACTTGGTCACATTACTACATCTCTACACAGCAGAATAGACTCTTTGCCTTTAATGCAATCGCAGCCACAAGGACAATAATTACATGATATATATTTAAATTTCCCACATCTTGACTTTGGAATTTTTATCTCCCCTCCCCCCAGAAAAGAAATGAAGTGGTCAGATTTTCAAAACTTTAATGGAATCTAACAAAGATTTACTGAGCTTCTTCTATTTTGAAAATTAATTGGGAGGAAATCTCAATCATACAGCATCATTTCCACTACAATAAAATGGCCACTTCCTTGGATTGAAAATTGGAATACTCCTTATTTATTGATTGATGTTGGGAGATAAATGTATCAAACTATAAAATAAATCATATCAGGTTGCAATGATTAAGTAACAGTATAATTTACCTTTGGCCTATGTAATTTATACCAAAGTTGGATCATAAACTTTTGCTTTATGGTAAAGAGGCCAACTTCTGCAAGGAGTACAAATACAGTAATAGAGTTTCATTCTTCTCAAGAGAAAATGGAATACAGCTAAGGTTTAAACCAATATCATTTAAGAGATAATAACATAAAGATTAAAAGCAACCTCTGGGGAACAGCAGGTGCATGGAGATTAAGGTGCTGGATCCCACATGGCCAACTGTGCACTTCAAGTCTTGGACCTGATGGCTTGAGAATCATACTGGATGTGTGTGCATGTGTGCCCCAAATCCCAAGAGAAAAATGGAGAAGGGATTGTGACATGGCCATTCTCCCTGGGGGTGTTGGGGAGCAGGGGGTAGTTTCTCACTTTCCCTCTCTTCGTCTCTCTTTGGCAAGTGCACATGTCCTATAAGAAAACACTAATAAATAAATAAATAAATAAATAAAAAGCAACCTCTGGAGCTAGACAATTGGGATCCATTTTCTGGTTCTGCATTTGCTAACTATATGAACTTGGGCAAGTCACTGAATGTTTCACCACCTGTAAAAATTGAAATAATAATACTCAGCATGTGTAATAATTGTGAGGATTAAATGATTTAATAACATGAAGCATCTAGAACAATGCCAGACTCCTTGAACAAATTACGTATTTGTTTTTTCACCATAGAATGCATGTGCTAGAGACAGAGAAAGGGAAAGTAAAAAATCACCCCCCGGGGGAATGGCCGTGCCACAATCCCTTCTTCATTCTCTTAGGATTTGGGCACACACACACACACACACACACACGTGCACACCCAACATGATTTTCAAGCCAACAGATCCAGATCGCCCACTGTGGTCCAGCACCTTAACCATCATGCCGCCTGCTGGCCCCAGTACTTGCTATTATTATAAAGAAAAGTTCTGAGTAGGGAAAAACCTCTTCAAGATGTTACTATATATTTTATCTATTAATTTAAACATAAAAAGAAAACTGTTTAATTCTCTTTTTTTTTTTTTCTGTTTTTGGAGAGGTTTTTGTTATAGGACACATGCACTCACCAGAAAGACAGAGAGACATAGAGACAGAAAGCGAGAAATCAACCCCCTAGGGGGATGGCCACGCCGTAATCCCTTCTCCTCCATTCTCCTCTTGGGATCTTGGGCACACATGCACATGTGCCCAGCGTGAGTTTAAGTCATCGGATCCGGGACTCCAACCACGGTCTACTACATGGGAGTCCAGTGACATAGCCATTACGCTAACTGCTGGTCCCAAAAACTGTTTAATTCTTAATAACATTTCCAAATATATAACATTTAATTATAGTATAGAATCAACAATTACAAAATATTTCAAAATTGGAGTTTACGAAATGCCAAAAATGACTTTGCATCTTGTATATCAGTCCCTTGTATGGATACAAACTTCATTCCCTGACTCCCACCCCCTTTCCACAAATCAGTCATGATAAATGATTAAGAGACTGCAAGTTCAAGGACATTGGCAGGGCTATGTTTTATGGAGCTTAAACTCTCAAAAGGGAAAGAGATCTGCATGCACAGGGTGTGGTCTCCTCTCACTTCCCCTCACCCAACTGAAGGAGAGCACTGCAGGTTACCCTTCTGACATTGTTGCCCTTTTCCTGAGGCATAACCTAACCTTGCCTGAGCCAAGGGAGGGTTGAAGGGGAAGCACATTTTCCCTGCTGACCATGTCTCTGACTCTTTAGTCTCTGATTATAACAGGTATTTCCCTGAGGAGCCCACATTTCTCACCACCTGTCAAATCTCGAAGGTAGAGTGTGTTGTTTAAATGCATAGGCTACTTGGCCTACTTCGGTTTGAAGTCATTTGGGCCTTGGGAAAAATTAACCTACAATATGGTCAAGTCCATCTTTTCAGAGTTGTACAATAAAATTTTGGTCCCTACTATTAGTGAAGTATTGTCTCTTTTCTGCCTTATTTGTGCATTTATCTCCAATATCTTACAGGGAAGGTGTTCTTATTCAAATATCCCTAATTTCCTACATACTCTCACCATTTCTAACCATAATATTGAACCATATAAATAATACAAGTATGCTTATTTGTACAAATTTACTGGGCTTAGTTAGTGCTTAGCATCTTTTAAAATACTCCTTAAATAAACAAATAAAAATAAGTATCTTTTAAAAGTTCATCATGAAAGAATTAACAAAGTAGATATTATCTTTCAAAGGTATTTTAAACTTTGGAATACAAAGTTGGATGGTTAAGGAAAAACACAAGATCCTTGCCTAAAACAGCTACACACTTCTATAAACTTACATAAAATACAAATTAAGAAATATGTGAAAACTAAACACACTTACTGAAATAGTTTAGTTCTTATGTTGTTTTGTTTTGGATTGATTGTGTTGTTTTAAAATTAACTTGCCTTTCTTCTTCTTCTTAAAGTTATAATAATAACATTAATGTGGTTCTTGTCTACTCACCACATATAATCTTACTTCTTTCAATGTAATGCTAGATTGACTTTTTTTTTGTAAAAGATCTATTTTTTTTTATTTTTCTTTTCTTTTTTTTCTTTTCTTTCATTTTATTTTCAAAAAGCAAGAAAAGTTTATATTTCCATTTAAAGAAACAAACAAGATGGGACCAGCAGTTAGCATAATGGCTATGTCATTGAACTCTCATGTAGTTGACCACGGTTTGAGTCCCAGACCCAATGGCTTAAACTCATGCCAGGCACATGTGCGTGCGTACCCAATATCCCAAAAGGAGAATGGAGGAGAAGGGATTGTGGCATGGCCATCCCCCCCAGGGGATGATTTCTCAATTTCTATCTCTCTGTCTCTCTCTGTCTTTCTGGGAGCGCATGCACCCTATAGCAAAAATCTCTCAAAAAAAAAAAAAAAGAAAAGAAAAAGAAACAAGAAAAATATTTTAACAAATTACTGAGCCTATCAACAACTCAAAAGAAAGTCAAATGTTAAAATTGGGTAAACAAAACATGGTTAAAAAAAAAGAAATCAGTAATGTTTTACTCAAAAGTCATAAAATTCTATTTCACTAGTTCAGTCTTATGTTCAAACTCTCTTCAGTTGAATATGCAGAGTTACAGTGAACCAATCTTTCTGTTTAAATCCTGGGAGTTAACATTCAACATTGTTATTGATATTTCTTGTCCCTAGCATTAAATTAGTCATTTTCTTGGTTGTCTTTTGTTCTCTTATTCCTGTATGTCTTTAGCTTTCCTGGTCAAGCACTTCTTTCAGAATTTCTTGAAAAGTAGGTCTGCTACTGGCAAATTTTTTCAGGTCTTGTTTATCTGAGAATGTTTTTATCCTTTCTTTCCAAATGAAGGATAATCTTGCCGGGTATAGTGTTCTTGGTTGAAACTTTATTTCACTTAACACTTTGAATATATGTTCCTATTTTTTCCTTGCTCACATTGTTTCTGATGAGAGGTCAGAGGCTAGCCTGATGGGATAACCTTTATAAGTAACCTGACAGTTCTCTCTTGCCAATTTTAGTATCTTGTCTTTGTCTGTAGATTTGACCAATCTGGCTATGATATGCCTTGGAGAAGATCTTGTTGGGTTGATTCTATTAGGGGTCCTTTGTATTTCTTGGGTGTGAATATTTGAATGCCTCTCTAGATTTGGAAAGTTTTCTTCCAAGATTTCATGGAATAAATTATTAATGTCCTTATTAGTTTCCTCACTTTCTGGGATACCAATTATCCCAATGTTTGAGTGCTTAATGCTGTCTAGTATTTCTCGTATAGTATTCTCATTTTTAGGGGTTATTTTCTCAATTTTTTTTGGTTGTTCTTTCTAGATCAGAGGTATTGCCTTCAACATATGAGATTTGATTTTCTGCATGGACTAATCTGTTTTTAATACTTTTAAGGGAGGTTTTGATTTCTTGAGTGGCAGCCTTTATCTATAATAGCTCCATTTGATTCTTTTTTATGGTTTGTATTTCCTCTTTCAGATCATGGAAGAACTTCAACACCTCCTGGAACTCATTGTCTCTTTTCTTCTGTATTTTCTGGAGTTTATTATCTCTCAGCTCTTGCATCTCAGTTTTGTCACTATGAATATTCTGAAGTCTCTATCACACATTTTCATGAATTCTACTGTACTGTCTGTGGATGATGAAGGATTGTTCTTTTCCCTTAGGGGAGAGATATTTTCTTGGTTTCTCATGTTTCTTGTGTCTCTGTGGTTGTTTCTGGTCATTCTGTGACAAAAGCTCTCCTCTACGGTGCTTCGCCATGTGGTATCAACAGTAAGATTAGGAGTTCAAATTTATAAAAAGAAATTTCTTCATTAAAGCAGGAGGTTCAATAAGCATTGATGGTTTCAATGACTCTAAAAGTATTCAAATTCTTGGATACCATGCACCTAGGCCTACCTAGACATTAAATGTGTGAAGAGTGAAGCTTAGAGTAAGAAAATAAGGTTACAAAATATAAGCAAAATGGAAAAACTAGAAAAATACTACCAAGAAAAAGCAAAAAATGAAAACAGCGCATTACCAGGACACACCTCAGCTTTAAAATGGCTTCTGAAGGGCCAGCAGTTGGTGTAAAGGCTATGTCGCTGGACTCCCATGTAGTTGACCACGTTTCAAGTCCCAGACCCGGTGGCTTAAACTTACACCAGGCATGTGTGCATGTGTGCCCAAGATCCCAAGAGGAGAATGGAGGAGAAGAGATTGCAGTGTGGCTATCCCTCCTGGGGAGTGATTTCCCGCTTTCTCTCTGTCCCTCTCTGTCTTTCTGGTGAATACACGCAACCTATAGCAAAAAAACCTCTCCCTAATAATAATAATAATAATAATAATAATAATAATATGGCTTCTGAAATTAACAAGCAAACAAAAAGGCCCGAGGTGAGGAGAGGTGCTTGAAAAAAAAATTTTTTTAATTAAAATGTTAAAGAGAGAGAGAGTGTAAGACAGACAGCCAAAGACAGAGAGAAGATGGAGGTTGCCCTACCTTGTCTGAATATTTCAGGAGTCTAGGAGTTGGGTTTAGAGCATAGCTTTTCTGAACACATCAGGACACACCTCAACTTTAAAATGGCTTCTTGTCTGAATATTTCAGGAGTCTCTAGATTGACTATTAATGAGATGAGTTAAAACAGTACTGTTGAAAATAAACTAGATTACATCTCTTTTAAACGCATCCACATACGATGTTAAAAATAAAACCACAAATCAAATCCAATTTTAAATCCAAAGGGCTATTGAAATAGCCAACTTATGGTTTTGTTGTTATCTAATGTTAGCTGAAACACATAATAATTAAAACAAGACAGAATGGGAGCCAACAGGTGGCGTGGTGAATAAGATGCTATGCTTCCACATGGCCATCTGTGGATTGAGTCCTGGACCTAGTAGTTTGAAAATCACTCCAGGAACATGTTCATATGTGCCCAAAATCCCAGAAGAAGAATAGGAGAAAAGAGAATGCAGCATGGCCATCCCCACTGGGGAGCGATTTATCACTTTCCCTCTCTCTGTCTCTCTCTGGCAAATGTACCCCACTATGGGAAAAAATTAATAAAAAGATAGAATGCTGTTGTTATACAGTTGGCCATTTGGTCTTAATTATTATTATAATCATTAATTAGTATAATCATTAATTACATTAAACTGTCTATAGTATCTTATTATAGAAACGGGGATACAGAAAAGAACTAGGATACAGAAATGATAAGATTTACCAAAACTAAAAGAAATCTTTTTTACATTATTAAAACAGTTGTCAAAATATGAGATTTTGCAGAACTGACAAATTTCACAATAATAAAGTTTATTGTTTTATTACGTTAGATTTTAAGTTCAATCTAAGTAGTCACTCTCATTTTATAACCAATGGTTCATTTGCTGGTGCAGAGATCCCAATGAGAAACTCAAAAAGGATTTCACAATCCTGCCTTTTATTTCTATTAAAGTTATTTAAAGCTGGATTTTTGTTCTAAGTTTTTGCCATAGGCTCACACACTCACCAGAGAAAGACAAAGAGAAAGTGAGAAAGCATTCTCTAGGGGTATGGCCGCACTGCAATCCCTTCTCTTCCATCCACACGCCCAGCATGATTCTCAAACTGCTGAGTCTAGGACATCAACCATGTTTGACCATGTGGGAGACCAGAACATTAACCACTATGCTACCTGCTGGCCCCAAAAGTTCGATAATTTTTTAAATGCACAATACTATATCTCAGTTGGAACATTCTTCCTTAACATGAAATTAGTTTTAATATTTGCAGTTAGTAAAACTGTACAGATGTACCTGAGGGAACAGGGGAGACTACTGCAATTCTGCCAAGGAGCTACTGCCCAGGCCCCACCCGGTATTTGCTCTAGTATTACATAGAAGCAGTTAACAGACTTTTTGCTCAGTAGCACAAGGTAAAGTTGTCTGTCTCCTGATGTCTTTTCATAATGTCCTGCTGTGCCTGAGATGTTATTTGGCAATAAATGCTCAATTGACATTTTACTGTACAAAATTTAATTACTTGTTTTCTCCATTGCAGAAAAGAAAAGGCTGGAGAAACAACTATTCAGTCTTAATCACAATGTGTGTTCAACCCCTGAGTGGGATTAAACATACTCAATATGTAGTTTACTTATATTTTTAAACTTCAATATCTTTCCATAAAGGAAAAAAAGTATAAATTTTAATAGTAATTACCAACCACTAATCAACGGGCACATCCAAAACCTTTCATCAAAGTATTGCAAGGCTCTTTACCTAAAGCTTATTCCTCATGCCCTTGAGAGACACTATTAAAAATCACAGCAAAAAGGCAGCAATGAGAAGCAACCAGTTCTAGGGTAAAAAGTCATCATGTTCCTATAGCAATTTCTGGGAAAGTAAACATTCTGACTGAAGTTGATGGAATAATAGACCAAAGGCTCCTAAGAGGCTCAGTGCTGAATACAGCTGAATCACACCTCAGGAGAACTTCAGCTGAAGCCACCGACACTTCACACAGCACCACAAATAGTAAAGGCTGGCCAGTTCTACCGTATTACCAGGTTGTTTTCCCAAAATTCATCCATAAGTTGATTATTTGGAACTTTTAATACACATTTGTACAAAAAAAAGTCTATAGATGCTGATGAATTCCTAGGTCAATCTACAAAAGCTTATATAACTCATAGTATACCTAAAATATTGCACTGGGTCATCAGAAAAGTCATGATACTTTTTTTTTTTTTTTTTTTTTAGAATTTTGGTATAGGGCAAGTGCGCTCACTGGAGAGACAGAAAGATACAGAGAAACAGAAAGTGATAAATCACTCCCCAAGAGAATAGCCATACCGCAATCCATTCTCCTTTTGAGATTTTGGGCATTCACCCACACACACCTGGAGTTTTAAGCCTCTGGGTATGGGACTTAGCCGTAGTTGACTGTGTAGGGGTCCAGCGACGTAACTATTACACCATCTGTTGGTCCTGATGCATCTTTGCATAGATAAATATGTCATGATTTTTCCAATGACCCAATAGTTAAGTCATTTTTCAATCATATTTAATCTCCTTTCATAACTGATTCTATTAAAAATGCTTTCAGAATTGCAGTTGAAGATCCTTTATTCCTCTGACTTCCCTTCAACAATACATATTCCTATGTTCCAGGTATTTGTTCCCTCTGTGTCTCACTCTAAAGGAGAATACATCCCTTCAGAAACTCCACCATCTATAGAGGCACTGAAGTAAGCCTAGTGTAAAACAACAGGTGTGAGCTCAATATATTAACTCCAAGTTGAACACCTGACAAATTGTTCCTCCTTTTCAAAAGTTAGGCTTGTGCCTAACAATATGGCCAGAGACAGAAAGGTTGCAATACATTTCTAGAATCATCAAGCTCCAGATGTTCTGACTGGGGAGCAGGAAAGATAATTAACCCACAAGCCTTGGGACCCAAGTTTCAAATTCTTCTGCCACTCTTCTACGTATTCACATTGTTCCTAACCTGGAAAGTGTTCATGGATTGTGGACTTCCTGCATCTGAGAACCAGTGTAAGAGCGCAAACTCTGAAGTTAAATAGACATGGCTTGAAATCCTAACTCTACATTTTATCAGTAGCTTTCTGTGCCTTCTCAACTTTAGGTTTACTGTGAGGATTAAGTGAAACAATGTATGAAAGCTCCTAGTTTAGTAACTGACTCATAGTAGACAGCATTTAATGTGGATTCCATTCCCTTTGTCCCTCTGAGTTGAGCCATAATTTTTCTTTGAGACTACAGCTCAGAAACCCACTATACCAGCCACACAATGAACATTCTAGAGGGAGACTGGCCATGATAGAAAATCAAGTTACATGAACAACACGAGCTAATCATCACTTTAGGTGCTTCAGTGGAAGTTTTAGAACCTCATTCCTAACTACTATCATTATCCCACATACCCATGTCCAGAGATCCAACTTACAATTTCCACTCTTCTTTGCTCAGAGAATCCAAACTTAAAGTAGAATCAAAAGGAAATTTTAAAAAAAAAGAGAGAGAGAACCCATAATATGTTATATATAATGGAAGAAAAATTAACTGCTATTTCAAAAACACATACAAGAAGACTTCAAAACATTTGTAGGAAAATGTTAAAGTATGAGCTTATTTGGGTGCAAAAAAATTTTGAAATCCTTGAATAGTTTTCTTAAAGTAGATGTTTTCCATGAATTTTTTGAAGTCCCTGTAGATATATCAGGTTCCCACCATATGGTATAAGGAATAAGCTACATGCTTCCTATTTCTAGACTATTGCATAGTTAATAAACTAGAAACTATAATATACACTGTTAAATACAGATACAGATGTCTGTGGTTCGAGTCCTGGACCCAGTGGCTTAAAACTCACACCAAGCATGTGTGCATGCATGCCCAAGATCCAGAGAGGAGAATGGAGAAGAAGGGATTATGGCGTGGCCATCCCCCCCAAGGGGTGATTTCTCACTTTCTGTCTCTGTCTCTCTCTCTGTCTCTCCAGCAAGTCCACATGCCCTATAGCAAAAAATCTCTCTTAAAAAAAAGAATAATGTAAATTTGATATCAAGAACCAGATAGATAAATGGTCTAGTTCCTTAATTAGAAATCAATTCAGTGAGAGACTAGTGTATAACTGTTAGATATTATCAATCATGCATGTACCTAATGTGTCATTTTAAACCACAAGTCATCAAGAAGAAATTAAGATGGACTCTACTGCACTATTGTGGTATACAATAATGCACTATATAAATAATATAACATTTATCAATGTCAATGATGTTGAAAATAATTACACAGAAAGAACGTAAACAGATAAAAGAACACCTAATTTAGTTCTCATATTAAATTTTTTAGTACTCAGTACTAGGCATATAGGAAAGAAATACAATGACCATAGGAAGATTTTCAAAAGATGTGCACAGATAAATGTCATCATTGTTTTCATCAGCTCAGAAGGAAATTGTTTTCTCATCTAAACACATGTTTCACAAATTAGGGAGGGCAAATTTACTGAAAACAGTCCTTTTATTAATATACAAGACAGTCTGTGTTTTGGCAGAAGAGAGAAATGCACTATTCTGATTTATCTAATATTCAAGTTAATAGAGAATTAGCACTAAAATAATTATAACCGAAACCATACCCTAGATTAAGCCGAAAAGAATTTAATATTTGATGATCCACAACCTTTCAGTGGCTCAGAGTTATGATCATGAATATTAATTATTACTGTACTGTGGCTATTTGGAACATCATTTAATGGGTTGATTAATATAATATATAATAAAGTCTTTCTCTTTTGTGTATGAAGCTTAGCAAAATTGTAAAGAATGCATTTTCTCTCAGTATAGAACATGTGCTATGCATTTCTTAAATGATCTAAACCTTTTCAAGAAATTTCATTTTTTACTATGCCAAAGTAGACAAACAATGGGTCAATGGATTCAAAACGTCAACAAGAGCCCAACCACGGCGATATATGCTGCCAAGATACTGTGCTCTGCAGGCTGCAACCACGTGGAGGCTTGGTTTGATTCCCAGTCCAACTTACAGTCTGGACACAGTAGGCTGTGCCTGTAATCCCAGCAAGCCAGGAGGCTAAGAAAGGAGGATCACAAACTCAAGGCTAGCCTTGGCAACATAGCAAGACTCTGGCACCCACCTGTAGTCCTAGATAGGAAGCTAAAGCAGAAGGACTGAGACATGGCGAGACCCTGTTTTTTAAAATGTCAACAGAAAGGTTCTTGATCTCAGAGAAGAAGTGAAACAGAGTCCACTACCTGCCTCTTTCCCCCTAGAAAGGAATAAAGTCATTCAGGAAAAGACCCCAACAATTGCAGTCCACCAAATACCTTCCAGAGTATTCTTAAAGATTAATTCACTCATCCCAATGAACCTCAGACCACTCTAGGCATCAAAAATGTTTGAAGCTGCAAATCTTCAGTAGACTTTATTGTGTAAATCATGGGATTCAATAGTTCATCATAAGTATGTACAGGTACATATGCTTATCTATATATGCACGGAATATTTTGAAAGGCTACATAGGGAAATGTTAACAGTTCTAAGGATAGACTGTGTACATGAGAGTATGGAGTGGCTGAGAGTCCTCCCTTCATACTTCTTTGCAACATTTTATTTTTTAAAAAATACTTAGAAGATCTTGTCTTAGGGTGCGTGCACTTGCCTAAGAGGGAGAGACAGAGATAGTGAGAGGGAAAGAGAAAAATCAACCCCCAGGGGATGGCCATGCCACAATCTCTTCTCCTCCATTCTCCTCCTGGGATCTTGGGCACACACATGCATGCCTGGCATGAGTTTCAAGCCACTGGGTCCGGGATGTGAATCACGGTCAGCCATGTGAGAGTCCAGCAATGTAACCACTACACCAACTGCTGGCCTCACCAACATTTGCTTTCTTAAAATCCTATGTATTCATATTTTCCTCTTCCAGTAAAACTCAACTGTGTATGTGTATTCACATATGTGTGCTCACATGCCCATGTACAGAGCCTGTTTTTTTAGACAGGGTCTCACTATGCCCATATCCTCCTGCCTCAACCTCCTGAGCAGCTGTAACTACAGGTGCCTAACACTGCACCCATTTTAGGTTTTGTTGTTATTGTTTGCATTTCTTTTGTTTGTTTTAGGGTGGGCCTCTCATGTGGCCTCAGCCTACAGTGCAGCATACGCTGCCATAGCTAAACCAATAAAACCTCATTTACAATAATAACTCACTTCATTTTCTAACAGCCTTCATTTTAAGCCATTTACTGAATGTTTATTTACCACTAATAAGGAAAAATCAAACTCATACTCTACCGTCTCCCTTCTTTTTTGTCACAAAAAGAAACTTCAAAACAAAAGAGAGATCATTCTCAGCCACCACCCTTGTGAGTATACAAACCAGTATGGTATGATTTAAAAGTAGCAAACTTAGTTGCAATAATCTCTGTATTCCTTATACTCCATTGCTTTTATATTTTTACAACTTTATAGAACCTGCTGCTCTTTATGATCATGTATTTTAAGCTATTTTGCAGTTACCGGCAAGACCGTATGTAGTATCAACATCTTAGAATCCAAAATGTCCTTGTCTCCTAAATTGTGATGTTTTTTAAGTTTCAGAACAATATGCCTTCTGACATGTGGGTTTACAAAAATCAGAAATTGCTTATTTCCCTTTTACCCAAATTCTCACTCAGAATAGAACTTCTTGTCACATAATAGAAAAACCACAAAGTAACAGAAACTACTACAGAGTCTTTTGTAATTATCTCACACTCTTAATACAGAAACCTCCCTGTTGGTTTTAAACCTTGGTGTGTCTGTACTGAGAAAACCCTAGACCGTGCTTGGAGCTTGGTGTATGTACTGTCGGTGCAGCCCACTTACACCGGGGCTGGAAACCTGGAAAAGAAACTGGCACTCGGGGCGTGGTGGCGCCCGCCCTACGGCAAGAAACTGGCACTCTGCAGCAATTACATAGCTTATCTCTGAGGAGGAGTTTTGAACGTATTAGCCACCCTAAGGAAGGTAGATGACAGGTAGTTCCAAATTCATCTTTCACTGCCATCATTGGTCTACATACGCCAGCAAAATCCATTTTAAGCTCACATGCACATGATTATTCACAAGCATTTATGCTGAGGCCCTTTTTCAGAGACTGTTCTTTGGGTTCTCCCCCCCTTCAGAGAACTTCGCCGCAAAGTCACGTATCCAAAAGATGAAATCTCACACAGAAAACAAGTTCCAAGTGGAAGACAGAAAGACAGGGGGGAAGAGAAAGTTTTACCAATCCCTTGCCACATGGATGGAGAGAAATCCTGTGAATGATTAGGGGGCTCAGGAAGCGTCTTGCCTGGATGTGGTGGTAACCACAAGGACCGGATGATGCTTGGGAGGTTGTTTTCTGATTGTGCTTTCTGCAGCGCAGAAACTGGGTTCTTCTATCGCTCTTTACCGTGCTACAGGGTTCACTGAAACTCACCTTGCCTACCTGTAAGGGGAAAGCTCGTGGAGGGAGGGGCGGGGGGGGGGGGGTCGGGACCATTTGAGTCTGGAGGGGTTTTGTTTCTTTTTTATTCTTTTCTTTTTTTTTTTAAACATGAACAGAGGCTACATATCCTTTACCGTGCAGAAAAAAGCTAAGCCTTTACTCCGGAGCAGTGCACAACCAACGCTTGGGTCTGCATTTATTCTGCGTCTTCCCTTCCTCCTTTCATCAACCGTCTTGTGAAGCTTGCGGAGAAAAAGATGGAAAGCATCTTTCAAAACGCAAAAACGCAGAGCGGAACTTTTCCTCTGCGGGCTCTCAGTGAGAAAAAGTCACTTCTGCTTCTCACCGCCAAGAGCTGCGTCTGGGAACCTCCGGACAAGGAAGGACGGTTTGGCAATGAAGAAGGTGGGAGAAAACAATGCCGGGTCTGCTTACATCCTGCCGGTGTCCCCGACCCACCCACCACCCACATCCACACCCACGCTCCCGGCAGCGCGCCTTTGCTTACCTTGATGATGCTGCTGCGCCTGGGGGTCGCCCGTGCAGCTTCCAGAAGGCCGACCTCGCTGTCCGCTGGGGCTCCAGCCGCGCCGGGCAGTGCGACCCCGCTGCGACGAGCCCTCATTCGGCCCCCAGCGGCCACCGCTATGCCGTCCCCAGAGGCGGCGTCCGGTCCCACTCGGGGGTCGTCTTCGGCCCCAGCCGCGTCGGATGGCGCGGGACCCTCCCTGCTAGCCGCGCCCTCGGCCATGGCCAGGCGCCTTACGGACTTCCCAAGGGAGACGGCACGCCCGGCAGCGGAGTCCAGCCGCTGGGCACGGGTGCGCTTAGGCACCGGGAGGCAGCCCAGCCAGACTTTATTTCACCGCCCGGCGGCGGCGGCAACTTTCTAGAGAGGAGACATCGCTTGGTCAGAGAGGTCTTCGGGCTTTGGTCCAGGAGACCAGCAGTCCGGAGGGGGACCGGGCTGGAAAGATGTGAGCTGGAGCAGGAGAGGCGAAAAGGAGAGGGAGCGATCCGAAATCTGATGCAAACGCCCGCTCTGCGCCAAACAAAAGGCAACGGGCGCCAAGCCAGGCGGCCTCGGGAGCCGGGACGCGCGCAGCCCGAGAGCGGCCAGAGCCGGGCGACTGCGGCCGGGCGCACCCGCCACCTGCCCGCGGAGAGCGGCGCCGCGGCCCCAGGAAGTGCGGCTGCGGCGGCGGCGGCCTCCACTCCGCTCTGTTGTGACAGGGAGGGAGACTTGTTTTGACAGCCCGTGGGGATTGGCAGGCTTCTAGGCCTCTCAGGAGCCTCGCCTCGGCCCGACCAATCCTCACTGCGGAGGGGTGTGCCCTAGCGCGAAGAATGGAATGTGTTCTTTAACTGGGAGCCGGCCCATCCGGGCTCGCGTACTCCACTGAGGGTGTGCACGCGCGCGAGTGCGCACCCGCGAGCGCTCCGTGTATATTTTAGGAAGTTCAGACGTTAGAAACAATCCTAAATAAAATTCGGGGATGGGGGCCTAGGTAGGGGTCCTTCGTCTGAAGAAAAAAAAAACAGTTTAGAGGAAACAGGGTGCTTGTTGAGTGTTAATGTCAAAACGCTGGGGGGGGGGGGGGGGGGTGACGGAGTGAAGCTTCATATGGTCAAGGTTAATTGCAGACCTTCATGCCAATCCTTAGAAGTCAATTCCACGCAAAGATTAACTAGGATTTACTGGGACACTGTAGTTCCATAATTTGCTTCAAGTTCCATAAAAAGATTCTAAATTCACTCTGCAGTCTGAATAAATATGACAAGGAGAGGGAATCAGATAAGAGCGGTAAGCATTAAGTAAACTGAACCAACCAAATCCCCCTGAAGAGTGATTTCTAACAAAGCACAGACTGATAGAAGTTAGATAAATACAAGGTGTGGGGAGGGGGAAGAGGAGGAATAGTTCCTAGCCTAAAACATTCCAATTTCAAAATGGTTCTATCACCTTTCTTTAAATTCTATATAAACGTGTTTTGCTCATTTCCAGCGAGCTAGCAACCAAGAGGATAGAGAGCTTTGGATAATGCATTAAGTCGCTGAAAGTAACCACTGATCCCCAACTGCAAATGATGGCTATAAGGCTGACAGAAACTTGACATTTTAATTTAGTCTTTTTTTAATTAAAAACTATGTTAAACCTATTATAACATTAAATTATCTTAATTATTTATAGTGTTTTTTAATTTGATATTTTACTCATTCCTTAGTCTGGCCAAGAGCACAAGCAATTAATTCTTCAGCCTTTCAGTTCTAGTATTTTGTTAGAATCTCAGAATTTTAGAGATGTATGGGGATTTAGGGATCATACAGGCCAGCCCTTTTATTTTACAGATGAGATGAAGGTACAGGGAGCCTTATCTATTAGTTAATGCAAGAGCTGAAATTAGAATAGAATCTGCTACCCAACTCCTCCAGCAATCTCTTCACTGCTTTATCTAGCTCTCCTGGGGATGAAACCAGAAACGAATGGGGCTCTTGGAGGGTTTCAGATTTGACATTTACCAACTTCTAAAAAAATTAAAAAGGCTTAGCTTTACCTTTTCTTTAAATATAAACGCATTTTATACAGGGGTATAAAATGTATAAATTAGCAGTGACCTCTGGTTTTAGAACCAACACCGCCCTCTAGTGAGAATCTAAGAACTGCATCTGTAACAGCAAATTTTTTTTTTTTCTTGATAAATGAAAGACAGGAAGGGAAACAATAAAGTTTCTTTTTCAGCTGGTCTGCCTTTATAATCCACAGACAGTAGAGAGGAGATAAAAGGTACCCAGGTACAGGGAATTTCCATCTACATTATATAGGAAATATTTTTATTTACTCTTCTTGCAAATATTATCTATTTTAGGCTATCTTTTCTTTCTGATATTCAACTATTATTACATTTGATTTCTGTCTTTTACATTTGTCATCAACACTTTATTTTTCCTTGTTATTCCAATAAAAATTTCATTCTTGGGTTCTTCTTTGAGAAATGTAAAACTGCACGTATCTCATTATCTTGTTCATGAATTTATTTATTTAAAGCGACAGTATCTTGCTATGCTACACAGGCTGGGCTTGAACTCACAATCCTGCTATCTCAGCTTGCCAAAGCACAGGAGAGCACCCTCACAAAGTATAATACGGCATTTTTAATTTAGTCATATGCACTTTATAGTCAGTCATACCCTCACCGATACACATTGTAATCATCCCAATTAGCTAATTCAAGAAAACAACATCTACATGATAATTTGTAGTGTGAATATGACAGTAGAGAAAATACATACAAATTCAATAATATTGGGTCATTGGGTCATCAGAAAAGTCATGATGTATTTTTCTGTTATTCTATGCAAAAAAAAAAAAAATGCATCATGACTTTTCTGATGACCTGATAGATAAGCAAAATTTTGGAGCACTTTCCTTTTTTTTACAGAATTATTTTATTGGGACCAGCAGTTAGCATAATGGCTATGTCGCTGGACTCCCATGTAGTCGACCGTGGTTCAAGTCCCGAACCCAGTGGCTTAAACTCACGCCGGGCACATGTGCGTGCGTGCCCAAGATCCCGAGAGAAGAATGGAGGAGAAGGGACTGCAGCATGGCCATCCCCCCTGGGGGGTGATTTTCGCTTTCTGTCTCTCTGTCTCTCTCTATCTGTCTGGCAAGCACATGCGTCCTATAGCAAAAACCTCTCCAAAAAAAAAAAAAAAAAGAATTATTTTATTTAACTTTATTTATTTTAATTTGACCAGGGGAGGGGGGAGAGAGAGAGAGAAAGTGAGAAAGCAAGCCACAAGGTCCAGAACTTGAACCTCAGTCAGCCATGTGGGAGTCCAGTGCCCTGAACCACCATGCCACCTGCCGACCCCAGTACACCTTCTTAAATGTCAAGTTTTTCTTTTCTTGAAAGACATTCCTTTGCTCTTACATTAGAAATTAAGCCGGGGTCAGCCCCCTCGTGCCGTGGCCGGGTTCTGCCCCGCGTGCCGTGGCCGGGGCCCTGTCCCGCGTGCCGTGGCCGGGGCCCTGTCCCGCGTGCCGTGGCCGGGGCCCTGTCCCGCATGTCGTGGCCGGGGCCCTCTCCCGCGTGCCGTGGCCAGGGTCTGCCCCACGTGCCGTGGCTGGGGCTCTGCTCCGCATGCCCTATCCGGAGGTCCGGCCCGACCGGGGCTTTGCCCCGCGTGCCGTGGCCGGGCTCTGCCCTGTGTGCCGTGGCCGGGGTCTGCCCCACGTGCCGTGGCCGGGGTCTGCCCCCGCGTGCCGTGGCCAGGGTCTGCCCACGCGTGCCGTGGCCGGGTTCTGCCCCGCGTGCCGTGGCCAGGACTCTGCTCCGCGTGCTGTGGCCGGGGCCTGCCCCCACGTGCCGTGGCCGGGGCCCTGTCCCACGGGGCGTGGCTGGGGTCTGCCCCGTGTGCCGTGGCCGGGGTTCTGCCCCGCGTGCCGTGGCCGGGACTCTGTCCCGCGTGCCGTGGCCGGGGTTCTGCCCCGCGTGCCGTGGCCGGGGTCTGCCCCCGCGTGCCGTGACCGGGTTCTGCCCCCGCGTGCCGTGGCCGGGGCCCTGCCCCGCGTGCCGTGGCCAGGGTCTGCCCCGCGTGCCGTGGCCGGGGCTCTGTCCCGCGTGCCGTGGCCGGGGCTCTGCCCCGCGTGCCGTGGCCGGGGCTCTGCCCCGCGTGCCGTGGCCGGGGTCTGCCCCCGCGTGCCGTGACCGGGTTCTGCCCCCGCGTGCCGTGGCCGGGGCCCTGCCCCGCGTGCCGTGGCCAGGGTCTGCCCCGCGTGCCGTGGCCGGGGCTCTGCTCCACATGCCCTATCCGGAGGTTCGGCCCAACCGGGGCTCTGCCCCGCGTGCCGTGGCCGGGGCCTGCCCCCGCGTGCCGTGGCCGGGGCCTGCCCCGCGTGCCGTGGCCGGGGCTCTGCTCCACATGCCCTATCCGGAGGTCCGGCCCGACCGGGGCTCTGCCCCGCGTGCCGTGGCCGGGGCCTGCCCCGCATGCCGTGGCTGGGGCCCTGCCCTGCGTGCCGTGGCCGGGGTCTGCCCCACGTGCCGTGGCCAGGGCTCTGCCCGCGTGCCGTGGCCGGGGTCTGCCCCGCGTGCCGTGGCCGGGGCTCTGCCCCGCGGGCCGTGGCCGGGATCTGCCCCGCGTGCCGCAACCGCTGATGGCCGTCTCTGCTTTCCTGAGCCGCGTTCCTGAAACGGTGTTCCATGGAGATTCACCTACATTTGCGGGGCTGCACAAGACCCACCCTTGGTCCAGCCCTGAGTGCAGTCTACGTTTCCTATTGTTGGGAACTTTATGATCTGATAATTGGAAAAAAAAAATCATGTTTATCATAAAAAATAATTAGAATAATAATAATAATGATTGGGGGAAACATAGGAAAGATATTGAATGTTGAATCGGGGAGATTAATGTCTCTGTACTGACTGACATGCATGGCATTCCCTTTTGAAAAAGCAATGTAATACACTGTAAAGTTATATGTAATTCAATGTAATAAAAAAATAGATAATAAAAAAATAAATAAATAAATAAATAAATAAATAAAAGAAATTAAGTAGACATAGTAACTAAAACATCAAAATTAACTCACCTTATTTCAAAGTACAAGTAAACTCCACTCCATGGTAACATTCCTACAAAAATGTTTATAATACATCCAATTAAAATTCCCCAGTTTAGGGAACTAGCAGTTAGCGTAATGGCTATGTTGCTGGACTCCCACGTAGTCGACCGCGGTTCGCGTCCCGGACCCGGTAGCTTAAAACTCACGCCGGGCGCGTGTGCGTGCGTGCCTAAGATCCCGAGAGGAGAATGGAGGAGAAGGGATTGCGGTGTGACCATCCCCCCTGGGGGGTGATTTCTCGCTTTCTGTCTCTATGTCTCTCTCTGTCTGTCTGGTGAGCGCACGCGCCCTATAGCAAAAATCTCTCAAAAAAAAAAATTCCCCAGTTTAATAAATTTTTAAATTACTGAAAGATGATAAGTTTTTAAAGTGTTTAATTATACTTAATGTTCTTCAATATCCAATAACTACTGCTTTTTTTCAGATGTCAAGGAAACCTCTACTACCTGCAGGACAGCAGAATGCCCAGTCCTCTATCTATTAATATTACCGTCTCAGGAATCAACCATGTAAACCCTGGGGCCAAGACATGCTATCAGGATCCCCAGACAAATTATCTGGGGACAGTCTGTACGTGCAGGACAAATGTCTTTTAAAAATAGACAGACGGTGTTGATTTATTTTCTCCATATTAACTTACTTGGACGTGAATCCTGGAGTTGGAGTCCATGTCATGCTTATGTTCCCCACTGATGCAGAAACCACAGAGGCATTTATGAAAAGTACCACTGAAATGACATCAACATGGCCCCCATGATGACTTGTCCTTCTGCTTTATTTGACAACTCGGGTCACTTCGAGAGTTATAATAGAAATCTCCTCAAACCAAACATATACCCGGTGCCTGACACTTATTCTGCAAAGATGATATACAGTAGTTTCCCCCTCCCCCCATCCCAGGGACATACCCCAAATCTAATTCACCTGCATGTTGGTGGATTTTGCCCTCCAACTTAAAACAAGATATGAAGTCCGTTAATGCATTTTAGCAACACACAGGGCTCACTGGAAGAAAACTGTATTTCTGTAATGCACTCCTTTCCTTCAGTCATGATGTCATTGTGGTCACTCTCACACCTATTTTGTAAGTATTATTGATATGCCTTTGTTGCAGTCTACTTCGAATCTTTCAGAAGAATGAAGCAGAGCACAATGTTTAAATAAACATAAAATCTAATGCAAGTTTTAAAATAAAATATGACATATATGATTTCTTTTGTAAGCCCTTTTTTTTATTTGAAGTAAATTTTTAGGTGTATAGCTCTTTCAAAAGCATAAAACAAGTGTGTCTGCTTTACAAAATGAGGAGCTATAAAAAAATTAGTGCTTTCTTTAAAAAAAAAAAAAAAAAAAAAAAAAAAAAAAACACTGAGGCCAAATATCCAGTGAAAGTTAGTTTGCTAGTGTTTGCTTTGTCATTAACCCCTGTGAGAATCCCACAGTTTCCATCCTCACTGAGTCTTACAGGTTACCATGGATACAATTGCTGCTACCCTTAGCCCACAGTAGAGGAGCAACAGCTGGTGAACCATACTTGGGACTTTTGCCATTCTCTGTTCTATATAAATTGTACTGGTGAAACAGTTCGGAAATTGTTTGGGGGAGGGGGGAACTAATCATGTTACAGAAAGCATCTGTAATGTTACTGGATTGTTAGAAAAGTCATGATGTATTTTTCTGGTTTTCTATGCAAAAATGCATTCATGACTTTTCTTACAACCCAATAAGCAGTAACAAAGTATGAAAATTTAATTTAACCTGTGAGCAACAAGTACAGTACAAGACTGCATGTAGTAAAGGTTGTAGAGCTTTTCTTCATATTTTCCTCTAACCAAAATGAGATTTTAATAACTACATTGATAACTCCAGACAGAATTTATTTGGGAGTTTCTTTGATAAGCAAGTAATTAAACGCTGGGCAAACAGCACAAAACGCTATTATCTTTAGACTATCATATCTAAAGAAAGAAATACATTTTTCTGATATTTTGCCATAGGGCGGGCGCCACCACGCCCTATTTTTCTGATTTTTAATAGCCACTATATTTCTCATCAACATACTGCTATAAATTCCAAACTTCAGAAAAATAAAAATAAGTGGTTGAGAGCCAGCAGGTGCTGTGGTGGTCAAAGGCACTAGACTCCCACACAGCCACCACGGTTTAAGTCCTGGACTTGGCAGCTTGCTTTCTCATTTTATCTCTCTGTGTCTCTCTCTGGTCAAACTGAAAAATAATGATAATCAATAAATAAATAAATATTTTTTAAAAAATAAACCAAGTGGCTGAAATATAATTTTACTCTTCTATCTACCCTAATTTTTTCCTCTCTTCAAAATATGTGTTGAAAGTGTTTTATGGACCAGCCACATGGCATGGTAGTTAAGGCAGTTGGAATCCACATGGCCTACTGTGCAGTACAAGTCCTGGAACCAGCAGGTTGCAAAACATATCAGCCATGTGTTCACGCATGCCCAAAACTCCAAGAGGAGAGTGGAGAAGAAAGGATTGCAGTATGGTTATCCCCCTAGGAAATGCATTCTCACTTTCCCTCTTTCTCTCTCCCTCTCTGCCTCTCTATAGCAATGTCCTACAGCAAAACTAAAAAAAAAAAGGGGGAGGGAGGCAAGGGTTAAGTTTGGGGTCAACCCCATAACACTGCAGTTAAGCACTGCACACAGGAAGTCTGATCCCACATAGTCCGTTACAGTTCAAGTCCCAGCCCTAAGGCTTGAAAAACACACCAGGATGGAGAAGCGGAGGAAAAAACTACAACTTGACCATGCCCCATTAGGGTTGCTTTCTCTCTTTTTCTCTTTTGCACATATCCTCTGTCAATGGAAAAAGAAATTTTTTTTTCTTTTTAATTTTAGAGGTAGTTCTATAGTATAGTTATACTTGGTTTCATGACTTTTTCTGATTCTCTTGAAGAGATGGCTACAGCAATGTGTGCTTGGTCGCACAAAGTCGATGAGTGTGAAATAGAGCCAAAGAGAGCTGTTTCTAGAGAAGATTCTGTAAAGCCTGGTGCCCATCTAACAGTGAAGAACAAAATTTTAGTGTTCTTATAGAAGATACAGAAGTATATAATTGAAGAGCCTACTTTAAAGTTCGGCAAGATTGAAACCATGAAAGTTACAGAAAATAGAGTGGAAAAAAGAGAGGATTTGCTTTGTCAAGTGAAAAGGCCCTTTCTAAAGAAAAGATGCAGGTTGTAGAGGTGGATATGGCAACTATATGGGTCATGGAGGAAACTTTGGAAGTGGTGTATGTAATTTTGGTTGTAATGGAAACTTTGGTGGAAGAAGAGGCTATGTGGTGGAGGCAGTGGTGGCAGAAGTAATAATGAAGAGGTGATGGTGGATATAAAGGATTTAGAGATGATGGTGGCAACTACGGCCATGGTCCACGTTATACCAGTGGAGGTGGCTATGGTGGTGGTGGGCCAGGATATGAAAACCAAGGTGGTAGATAAGGTGGCAGTAGTGGAGAATATGAGGGTTACAATGAAGGAGGACATTTTGGAGGTGGGAACTATGGTGGTGGGGGGGAACTAAAATGACTTTGGAAAGTATAAGGAAGAGCAGCAATCAGATTATGGACAAATGAAAGGGGGCAGTTATACAGAAGAAGTTCAGGCAGTTCCTATGGTATTGGTTATGGATCTGGTGGTAGAAGTGGTGTATATGGCAGCAGGATGATCTAAAAACAGCAGAAAAGGGTTACAGTTCTTAGCAGGAGAGAAAGCAAGGAGTTCTCAGGAAAGGTGCAGATTTTGAGACAGCTGTCCCAATTGTATTACAGGAGTTGTAAAATTCTGCCACAAGAGAAATGCTGATCCATAGTCAGAAAAGTTACTACAGCTTAAACAGGAAATTCTTCTTATTCAGGATTGTCATAGCCACAGTTTGCGAAAAGTGCAGCTATTGATTAATGCAATGTACTGTCAAATAGATGTACATTCCTGAAGTCTTTGACCTGTTGTAGTTTTTCTTTTCATTACATCAGGTATTTTGCCCTGTAAACTGAAGTAATGGTAGCAAGAATAAAAAATTAAGAAAGTTTTTAATTTAAAAAAAGAGAGAGAGATCCATGTATTGGGAGCTGGATCCCACAGACAACCAGTTCAAATCTCTGCCCTAGAAGCTTAAAAAAATACACAGAGTACATGTGCGTGCATGCCCAAAATCCTAGTGGAAAGGAGAAGTCAAAGAAAGGAATTGCAGAGTGATTTCTGGCAATAAGGAAAGGGGGATAGAAGTTTAGTTTGTTTTCTGAAAATGTAAAGTAATGGTTTGTAATCTGTGATTGACGCAATTAATGTCAGAATGAAAATCTCATCTCTACACCCAATAGAAGAGGAAAAATGGTATTCAGTTATAAAATCTAGCATACATACCGTATTTTCTCCAGTTTCTCATCTTAATTTTTCTCACTCACCAATCATTAATAACATTCACTAGTGTGATCGCATAGAAACACTTCATTAACACTCTTTGTTGTAAAACAGATTTTCATACTGTGGGGGTTGTGCACTAATCCTCCCTGGGGAGAATTAAACATCCTCATCCACTGACAGCAGGCCCAGCCATGCGATATGCTTTGGTCAATGAAAGATGAGTGGAAGAGCCTCCTAAGCAGAAGCTTTAAAAGCCAGCGTAAACTTAAACATGGTATCATTTTCTCTGCCAGATTAATCATTCACCAGATAGGAACTAAATTTTGAGTGAAAGTGGCATGAAGCAGAGCTGAAGCCAATCTACAACGGACATGTAACATGAATGAAAAAGCAACCACTGTCATAAGTCCCTTAGATTTGGGATATTGTAACATAACCTAGCCTCTATTGAGTGATAGATACTTAACTTACACTGAAAGCCTAAAACTTTCCACATCCACGTTATTGGTTCAAATGGCCAAACACTGTTTGATTGATATATGGCCATAAATATTTCTAGCAACTACTAAACTAGCAAATACTTTAAAATCTTATAAATCTTCAATAAAATTGTACACAGTTACTTAGTTCTGTGGCCTATGTTTCCAATTTATAAGCCCTCTATTCCACCTTTCTTACTAAATTTTTTAATTTGGCATGTATGTGATCATATGAATGCTTTTTGTTGGTATGATTTTTGTCTTATCTTCTTTTGCCTGTCTTACACATGTCTTTTCTTTTATTCACATCCTCCTCACTCCTTGCAATGGTTACTCAAATTAACATTCATATACTTATATATGCATATAAAAACTAAATGTATTTTTGTCACTGTTTGATTGACACAAAACAAAAAAGAGGGAAGAGATAATTTGATACATGCTCTTTTGCATCTTCCTTTTCTCACTCAGAAATAGTATAAATCCCACCTCCTCATCTGCAATAGCTACTAATTCATTCTATTAAGTAAATGCAAAATATTCCACAGTGTGGCGATATCATATTCATTCAGGCATTGTCCTATTTGGGGTATCAAACAATGTTTTAATAATCATTTTGAAGGCCAGCTGCAGTAGTGCAGTGGTAATGCAATGCTCTGTGATACTGAACCCACAAAGGAGGTTATCCTCCCAAGGTCTCCTTGTACATGCTGGGCTCACGCATGCCTGTAATCCAGGCTGGCTGACTCTGGTGGTAAAACATGGGGGGGAAGACAATGCTGAGGGTATCTCTCTTCCTCACTCTCTTTCTCTGTCTGTCATGGAAGAAATCATAAACTTTAGGGGCCAACAAGTGGCAAGGTGGTTAAGGGCACTGGACTCCCACATGGCCGACCATGGTTCAAGTCCCAGATCTGGTGGCTTGCTTTCTCACTTTCTCTCTCTCACTTTCTCTCTCTCTCTTTCTCTCTCTCTCTCTCTCTTTACTCTGTCCCTCTCTGGTCAAATTAAACATAAATAAATAAGCAAAATTAAATAAAATAATTCTTAAAAAATAAACTTTAAAAATAATCATTTTTGTACATAGGTACTTCTTCAAAGGAATGAGTGGTTTTATTTTCATCAGATAGATTCCCAAAAGTAGAATTTGGAAGTCTAAGGTATTTTTAATTTTAGTAGATAATGCCAGATAGCATTCTCAAAGAGCTACAACATCTCACATTCTACCTCTTGGGTATTGTAGCTCTCATTAATTTTGGCCATCTTACAGATCTAAAGTCCTGAGAGGAGAATGAAAGAGAAGAAACTGTGGCATATCCATCCCACCCCCAGGGGATGATGGGTGCTTTCTTACTCCCCTCTGCTTATGTCACCAATGAATGCATGCACCCTTCAGCAAATTTTTTTTTCTAATTTCAGTTCAGACACCGTCTTTTCCATAAAGCCTTTCTAAAACCCATGTTACCTTTTATCCTCTATTAATATCTTTTGTACCCACCATACTATATTTACATCTCTTCAAGTGTGTCTGCCTCTGCTTTAAACTATAAAATTCAGATATTGGTCATTTTTAGACACTGAACTTAACCCTGTGATGACATATAACAGGCATTTAATAAGTTTTTTTAAAACTACTGAACTAAAGTATCAGTCCCGCAGGAGTATGGGAAGAAAGTATTAGCACTTTACTTGTATTTTTCTAAATTGAGTAAGAAGTAGATCACATTTGGCCCATGTATGATATGCAGATTCTACTGGTACCATCACTTGACCTATAGATGGGTGAAAGAGGTATTTTCAGAGAAAATTAGGAGTCTGCAGTATGGAGAAATTAGCAGCTCCAATTTTAGGTGTACTTCAGAAACCCAGTTAAATAATTTTTTTTAATTTTTATTTATTTATTTTTTAATTTGCTATATGGCACATGTACTAACCAGAGAGAGAGAGAGAAAGCAAGTCACCAGGTCCAGGACTCAAACCACAGTCATCCATGTGAGAGTCCAGCACCTTAACCACCTGCTAGCCTCAGTTAAATAGTGTTTAAGTTTTATTGTGTAGTTTAAACTAAACTAAGCCAAAACAGAAAGATGGCTTTAAAAACTGATTTTATAGTTTTATCACCTGGACTAGGGAGAAATGTTCACATGTTGAAATATTCACTTTGTAAGCTAAATAATGTGATTGAATGTATAAAGAAAATGAAATTTTAAAAAATTTTAAATTCCTGAAAAACATCATGAATCGAGGCTAATGCTAGTGAACATGTCAAAAATGGCGAAGATGACCTTCCCCCTATTCCTACTATGAGCACATCATTGTCCACATCTTAAAGTAAAAACAATGACAGTATATCTAACAAGAAGCCATCCCCACCAAAATTACTTATTCATATGTAAATGAGAAAACAATAACAGAAGACCCTAAATGGATATTGTGTGTTAAGATATTAGCTAATGGTAGTATGAAGCCATCACTATTAGCAAGGCATTTTAAAGTAACATTTGCTTCACCCTTTAAAACTCTTTTGTGGATGTTTATTATGTGCATAACACTAGTAAAGAGAAGAATGTACATAATTAATTAATTAATCAATTAATTAAAAGCATTGATGAACCAGCAGATGGTGTGGTGGTTAAGGCGCTGGACTTCCACATGTTCCACCATGGTTTAAGCCCTGGACCAAACAGCTTGAAAATCACAACAAGCACCTCTGCATATGTGCCCAAAATCCCAAGAGAAGTGATTTCCATCCCCCTCCCCCCCCCCGCCGTGGGGGTGATTTCCTATTTTCCCCCTCTGTCTCTCTCCAGCAAGCACATATTCCCTATAGCAAAAAAAAAAAAAAAAAAAAAAAAGTAAAAGACATCCTCAAACATCAATAAGAGTATGCAAACAAACACCTGTAGGTCTTCAAGGTCATATATTACTAGGTCAAGAAGGTGGAGGATGTATTCATTAACATAGTGAGGATGAAGAAATTTCTTTACAATGATTTAAGCCACAGAGAAAGGATGGAAGAAAACTTAAGGGTGAAAAGAAGAATCATAGGAAAGAAAGCATTAAGAAGAGTCTAGTGGGGCTGGCAGCTGGTGTGGTGGTAGAGGGGGCTGGACTCCCATATGGCTGACCACGGTTTGATTCCCAGACCTGGCAGTTTACTTCCTCACTTTCCCTTTCTCACTCTGTCTCTTTGGTCAAAGTAAAACAATAATAACAATAATAATAATAATAATGACAAAGTTAAATAATTCTTTTTGATGGTTAAGCAAAATTGGTGATCTTTATTTGGTGGTGCAAAAAATGCTACAGTTCAGTACTTGTATCTGCAATTAATGGTGACTCTTCTTTTTGCAGAGTAGGAAGAGCTGTAAAATCTGAAAATAAAACTGGAAGAGGTGAGGACAGAGAGGCAGTCTGAGCCCAGCCACTGCCAGCTGCTATATGCCCCCTGTGCTTCAGCAAGGACAGGCCAACCAAAATTCTGGACTGCTTTCCTTACTGACTTGAACAGAGCATTTTTCCTCCAAAAATCTTGTCAACAGTTGCATCTCGTACATAGTAAAGATTAGCTATGATAACAAAATCACATTTTTCAGAAGAAATTTACATAATACATTCAGAATCACTGATTGCTTTTTCTTCATCTTTTTTTCCCTGAATGTTTAGGTGTTTGAGTCTCTTGTGTTTCTTCTTTTACACTGGATACGAGCTGTTTGAAAACTATTTCATTATCTTTATCATCATCATTCCTTTCAGCCACTTCAGATTTTCGTTTCTCCAAAAATGTTAGTGTACAAACTGATGGGGGGCCCTGGCTGTCCACAGTCTTCTCAGGAGGGTTAGGAGTGCCTGAAACCTTTTTTTTTTCCTTCTTTAGTAAAACCTGGCTCTTTGTAGATTTCTGAAGATCAGTGTCTGAAAGCTTTTCACCATTTTTCTGTATAATCAAGGAAAGAAAATTATAATCAATTCTTCTTTTTAGCTAATCTATTCCTGAGTAATTTTTCTTTCCTTTTAAAATGCTTCTCCATCCATTGCTTTTGTAGAAGTGTCTGATCCTGATTATATCATTCCAGTGCTGGGTATGGTGACTGTTGAAATGAAGTATTTCAGTTTCTGAAAAGTTCTTTATGTACTTTTTTCAGGTGGTACAGAATGACACTTCAGGAGTCTGTTACCAAACAGGTAGTTGGTCATGGTTTCAGCAAGGATCTTGGCGACGTCGTCAGATTCAAACTCTACAAAGGCATAGCCTCTGCTGTTTCCAGTCCTTTTACTTCTGGACAGTCTAAATCTTGTAATAGTGCCAAACTAGGATATGCTTTGATCTGGGTTTCATTAAGTGCGGTAGGCAGGTGGCCCACGTAGATTACTCCAGGAGAAAGTTTTCCTTGCTCTCCTTGCTTGGTTATGCGCCGGCGAACGTGCGCGACCTCCTTCTGAAACTTGGTATCTTCCTGCGGATTCAGGGACAGGAGCGGCCCCGCCGGGACAATTAGACCCGCCATGCTGAAAGCTCCCAAATACAAGTGTTATACGCGGCGCTCCCGGGAAATCACGGGGCCCTCCAAAGTTAAATAATTCTAAAAAAAATAAAAAGAAAGAAAGAAAGAAAGAAAAAGAAAAAAGAAAAAGAAGAAGAAGAGTCTAGGAGGGCCAGTAGGTGACATGGTGGAGAGGATAGTCTAGAAAGTCAAGATGCATTCTTGAATAGAAAACATAGAAAAATGTCTCATGACGTTCCCAACAACCTAATATATTATCTTTTAAAACTTGGTATTATCCAATAAAGCTACTCCATATGCTTAAACGCTGACTTTAAAATTTGGTTCCTGGGACCAGCAGGTGGCATAGTGGTTAAGGTGCTGGACTCCTACATGGGTGACCAGTTACAGTCCTGGACTTGGTGGCTTAAATCTCACACTGGGCACATGTGCGTGCATGCCCAAAATCCTGAGAGGAGAATGGAGGAGAAGGATTGAGAGGAGAATGGAGAAGGGATTGCGGTGTGGCCATTCTCCCTGGGAGAGGATTTCTCGCTTCCTGTATCTCTGTCTCTCTACCGCTCCAGAGAACACACATGTCCTGTAGCAAAAATCTCTCTAAAAAAAAAAGAAAAGAAAAGAAAAGAAAAAGAAAAGAAAAACAAGGAACTCATACTGAACGTGTGTGCATGCATGCCCAAGATCTGAGAGGAGAGAGAAGGAGAAGGGGCTGCAAGGTGACCATGCCCCCTAGGGTGCAATGTCTCACTTTCCGTCTGTCTCTATAGCGAGCGAACGTGCACTAGAGCAAAAGTCTCTTAAATTGAAAGAAAGAAAGAAAGAAAGAAAGAAAGAAAGAAAGAAAGAAAGAAAGAGAGAGAAAGAAAGAAAGAAAAGAAATTTGATTCCTTCTAAAATTTTTCAGTGCTTCAAGGAGACCCAATCTAAAGCAAGTCCAGATATATAAAGTAAGGGCAAATACAAGTTTAAAATAAGAGATTTAATTCTCCCTATTGAAAATAAAGAAACTTCTCCCCCCCCTTCTTATTTAAGAATTTCTTTCTTTGTCTTTCTAAAATGTATGCACATCTTTATAAAGGCTTTATAGGCTTCTTTCCAGTCTCACAACTAAGAAAAATTCCTAAAGTATCTGGGAGCCATGTTTTTGAAATGCAACCATCAAGAGAGATAGCTCTCCCAGTTCCAGCTTCCAATGAGAGGTAAAAGTCTAATTTTGGTAAGCACATTGCCCTGACTTGCAAAACTACCTCCTGTCATAAATATATGAGAAGTTTGGTTTTCCTCTGGATCATGCCAATAAACATGCATAGATGGTTATACCAGTTACCAGGCAAAGTTAGGATAAAAAAATGTGAGGCATAATTGGTTATATCTGCTTGTCTATATAAGCATGTAAGATTCCTTTGTTTTTGTAATCTCCTAATGGATTTCCTGTGATATGCATCACATTTTGGTTAAATATTTTATTGTTTTCTATAATAAAACTGTTGTCTATCTCTACTTACTATCTTTTTGGAGAGGCTTTCTTTTTTTTTTTTTTTAGAAGTTTTTGCTATAGGGCGCGTGCGCTCGCCAGACAGACAGAGACAGAGAGACAGAAAGCTAGAAATCACCCCCCTGGGGGGATGGCCACGCCGCAATCCCTTCTCCTCCATCCTCCTCTCAGGATCTTGGGCACGCACGCACACACGCCCGGCATGAGTTTTAAGCCACCGGGTCTGGGACTTGAACCGCGATCAACTACATGGGAGTCCAGCGACATAGCCATGGTCCCTGGAGAGGCTTTCTGGAATGGAAGAAGATTTTTTTTTTCAATTTTATTGGGTCGTCAGGAAAATAATGACCCACTTTTGCATAGAAAAACAGAAAATTATGTCATGACTTTCCCGATAACTTAATATTTCATCAACAATAACCCATATGATAATTTCTTTAGCATGGAACCAACAGAGAAGAACTTCATAGGAAGTTGTTTTCAAGCCTACAGTCATTAAATACAGGGGTATTATCAGGACTTTTAGTGTCACTATCTTAGGTTACCAGGACTATGCTCTAGTATTCACTCCACTTATAATCTCTGAGGTACTCTCTCTAAGGGGGAAAAAAAAGCTTGAATATTTTTCCTGGAGTTATTCTATTTCTATTGTATTTTCCTACTAAAGCAAGCAGTAGTAATCTGCTCAGTCTCATTGAGGGAAAAAAAATGTCATTCAACTGTTATGCACTCCCCTTAGCATTTGCTCTAGTGTGCCATGAATACTCTTCTTTCAATACTAAACCTATTATATCTGTTGGGAGTGACAGCTGTTCTCAGATGAGTCTCTTTCAAGAAACTATCACCAGCCTAAGATCACCATCTTGTTCAAAGTCAAGTCTCTTCCCTAGAAGCAACCTGCATTTAATGACTAGATGGGTAGATGGAAGAAGGTTTAGGGCAATGTTATAAATGGCAGAACCCCTGGCCTCCAGGGTCAGCTGTGAAGGGCAATATCAGGATTGGCTGAAGCCTCTGTTGCAGTCACATCACAATTGAACTTCTTTTGCCCAGTCCTGCTTCCCTCACTCCTCTTAGGTGTTGTTTAATAGCTCAAACCCAAAAAGAAAAAAAAAAAAAAAAAAACGCTCCCTCATGCAAATCTCAGAGTCTGTTTTCTGAGGAACCCAACTTGCAACCCTCACCAAGATGAAAGTTTTTCCAAACATTAAGCATTTATCAATGTCTAAAAATGTGATAGTAAAACATGATAGACATAAACCAATATTTCCTTATACTGTCTTATGGTGAAAGACCCATATTTAGGCAGGGCTCCACCAGCCCATTCAGTACCTTTTCATGAATTAGAAAACTGCACCCTTTTGAATGGATGATAAATAATGACCTAAGTGGGGAAAAATATCACAAAAACAATCCCATTCACAACAACATCCAAGAAGTAAAATACTTAGGAGTAAATTTAACCAAGGGCATGAAAGATCTATACACTGAAAACTATAAAATATTGATTAAAGCAACTGAAAATGACACAAACTGAAAGATATCCTGTGTTCATGAAATAGAATAATTATAATTGTTAATATTTCCAAAGCCATGTAATCAAAACAATATGAAACTGGCATAAAAGCAAACATAATGGCCAGTGGAGCAGAATAGAAAGATAGAAATAAATCCACATGTTTTATGATTAACTGATTTTTGAATGAGGATACTAAGAACACACAATGGGAGAGCTGGTCATGTGGCCTGATGGCTCACAACAGGTTCCATAAACAATAGGTTCCATATTGCATATTCTTGTGTCTAAGTAGTGACTTATAGTAACCAGCATAATCAAATAAACTAATTGATATTTTACAAAAAAATTAATAAATCGACATTGTTCTAGTCTAGACCATCTCTACAACATCCTCTTCAGCTGTATGTATTATATTCTCTGTTGAGGGAAAGGAGATATGAGCTGACCTCTTTGCTTCCTTAAGACAGACTTTTTTTAAACCTTACCCCTCACCTCTTTTATTTCAAATATCCTAAAAGTAAACAAAGTACTTAATAATCCTCCACAAAAAAAAGAAATAAAATGGAAACAGAAGCATCTTCTAAACATGTCTTTTCATGTTGTTTTATCTACCTTGTTAAGTCATTTCCTAGTCTGGTATATCTCTGTACCTGGAAACTTTTCTACTGCTGCACTTAGCACAGTGAGTACATAAACTTTCTATTTACTTAGCTGTTTCTCCCACTAGATAATGGGCTATTGCTGGCTCTTACCACCACAGCAAGAACTAGTCCTTAATCACTAACATATTCCATGTCATAGTATAAAGACTGGCCCATAGAAAGCATGCAATGGTTATCTAGGTCTATAAGCTAGAGAACACATTCAGAAATTCTTAGCAAGAAAAGGAGAGCCTTGAGACCAGCAGATGGCATAATGGTTACATTGCTGGACTCCCATGTAGTTGACCATGGTTCAAATCTCAGACTCAGTGGCTTGAAACTCATGCTGGGCCCTTGTGCATGCATGCTCAAAATCATGAGAGAAGAATGAAGGAGAAGGGACTGCTGCATGGCCATCCCCCTGCGGAGTGATTTCTCGTTTTCTATGTCTCTCTGTCTCTCTGGTGGGTGCACAAGCCCTATGGCAAAAAAAAAAAAAAAAAAAAAAGGAAGAAGGAAAGAAAAAAAAAGAAGAAAAGAAAAGGGGAGCCTTCAGTAGATATTGGGAGTTAGATTCTAAAGCTAGAAAACTCCAGAGACAGGAAAGGAAAAACTGCTAGCAAGGGAAGGCAAGCAAGGACAGTAGGGTGGATAAATCCGCAAAATAAGAACTGTGCTCTAAACAGACTATGTAAAGGAAAAGGATGAGAAACATTGACATGCCAGCCAAAAAAAAAAAAAATCATGAAAATGGGATATGTAGGTTTGCTATGTGTTTTATACAAAAGGACTTCAAAGAGTTCATAGGAAAATGTAATTAAAGTAAGTTTATTCTGATACAGTGTTGAGATCCATGCATAGCTTTTTTCATAATATGCATCTTCAGTGAACTTTTTGAATACCTTTCATATCTACATTTCTAAATGGTATATCCAATATCTGAAACTGAAACTTCTGAATGATCTTCATCAATCCCTCCCCATCATCACCCACACCAAACAATTTCAATTACTCATATTATCCCTTTAATCCTTTCAGTGTTTTACACTTAGTCCTGTTATCTTTGTTCAGGTGTTCATTTTCTTCTAATTCAATGTATTCTGTTTCCAGTTTCTGTCCCTCAAAAACTCTCCTCTGATCAGAGACTATCTTCTTAAATTTTGGCTCTCACTATAAAACTTCCTGGTTGAATAATCTTCAGTGGTCCCCTCTTTGCAAAGGTCTCCAGGATAAAATTCTAACTTTTTATTGCCTGGTTAAATAACAAGGCATAGTGTTCTGTGCATGGACAATGGAGTCAACCAACACTAAGTTTTGAAAGCCACATCTACCACATCTACCACTTACTTACAATGTGGCTATAAGAGTCACCGGTACCTCTCTAAGGCTTGCATTTGTTTGTTTTAAGGTTTTTGCCATAGAGTGCATGCACGTGCCTAAGAGAGACAGAGAGAGACACTGAGAGTGAAAATGAGAAATCACCCCACAGGAGGAATGGCCACACCACAATCCCTTCCCCTCCATTCTCCTCCTGGCATGCTGGGTATGCATACACATGAGCCTGGTGTAATATTCAAGCCTCCAGGTCTGGGATTTGAACTGCAGCTGACCATGTGGGAGTCCAGCGCTATAACCACCACGCTACCTGCTGACCCCAAGGGGACAGAGGTTTACGGGGGTTTTTGTTTATATTTTTTGATAGAGGTTTTTGTCTTTGGGCACATGCACCGAAGAGAGAGAGACAGAACAGTGAGAGGGAAAGTGAGAAATCATCCCCTCCCCCAGGGAGGTGGCCATGTCACAGTCCCTTCTCCTCCAATTCTCCTCCCTTGATTGCGCACACACATACACCCAGGGTGAGTTTCAAGCCAACTGGTCTAGGACTCAAACCGTGGTCAGCCATGTGAGAGTCCAGCGACATAATCACTAGGTCCAAAGAAGATTTTAAAAAGAATGTGTCTAGCCCTTTGTTCGGTGCACAATAGGGGCTCAATAATTTCCCTCCCATTTTCTCACCCAGACCAGCATTCCACCCTTGATGGTGCTCTGACCCAGCACTAGGCTCTGTGCTCCCGTGGACCTTTACTCATAGTTCATGTGGTATTTATCATATTCAGCTCATATTAAATGTATTGTAAGCATATTTAAATATAATGACTATATTTAGTTAGTTTTTCTCCTCTTCTGGTTTAAGATGCCTTGAGGGCACAGTTCTGATCTTCATCTTCATAGCATATTCCATTATGTACTGTGCAGAATAAGAACTCTGCAAATGTCTACTAAATTGTATTGAATTGTATAATTTTACATAATTCGTCCACATTTTAAAATCAAAAGTTCTTTTTGATGTAAGAATTAAGGGTAGTGGGGGGACCAGCAGGTGGTATGATGGTTAAGGCACTGGACACTCCTAAATGGCTGACCACAGTTCAAATCCCAGACCTAGTGGCTTGCTTTATCACTTTCCCTCTCTGTCTGTCTCTGTCTCTCTCTCTCTCTGTGTGTGTGTGGTCAAATTAAAATAAATGAATGAAGAAATTAAAAAATTAAAATAAATCATTTTTTTAGAAAAATAATTAAGGGTAGCAGGAGAGATACATAAATGTGATATATCTTCCTAGCACCAATACAGGCCTTGAAATACGGTGTTCCTTAAATTTTGTGAATTGTATCAGACTTGAACAGATTGCTTTTTTTAGGCAAATGCAGTCTTCAAAAATGAGTGTTTGTTGAGGCCAGCAAGTGGCATGGTGTTTAGGGTGCTAGTTTCCCACAGCTAACCATGGTTCAAGACCTGCAACTGGTGGCTTAAAAATCACAACAAATAAATGGATAAATAAATAAGTAAAAGAGATTTTAGTCAAAAAAGATTGGAAGGAGAAAATAGTACCATTTCTTAAGTCTATCAGTACTACCGGAAAAAAAAAAAAAAATGTAAGCTCAGTACTATGGTATTAAATAGTAAAGATTTTATACTCTAGAATATGAGTTTTAATCTGAATAAGTATAGTTTTCTGTTTCCACCAAAACTAAAACCTGAGAAAATGAGCTTAAATTACTGTCAGCACTTTATGACAGAGACTGAAAGACTGGAGGACACACAGCATTAAAAATTGTTATGGACACCAGAGCCAAAGTGGAAAGAGTGGGGGAGGGAAAGAGCATAGGAAAGGAAATTTGGGGAAAAATGGAGAGGTAAGGCATTAGTGGGACGCAGATCTGGTTTATTATTTGTTGATGAGGACGTGCATATGTTCTCAACTGGGCTGGACTGAGGTGTGTGTCATGCTGGGTAGTCTCTTTACAATCTAAATTATGTATAGCGATTAAATGTATAAATAATAATTTAAAATAATAAATAAAAGTTATAATAAAAAATAAAATAAAACACATTTGAAAACAAAAAAAGGAAATGAGCTTAAATTGCATACAAAAATGTATGACTTTGAGGATAACAGTTAAGATGAACAAAAATTACATTTCTTATTTTGATTTTGGGAAATAACATAATGAGTCAATCTTTGAACAGACTAAAACAGTTGTTTTGCTTGTTTTTTTAACTCTTTGTCTTCAAAATAAAATAACCTAGCCCAGAACAGCCCTTCTTCAAGAGACAGACAGACAGCTCCATGGCTCCTGCGATCTAGCCATTTTGGGAGAAAGGAAGATGTCCCACTGATCACTGGGCCTCCAGCATACAAAACCCACGGGGTAGGAAGACCCCCTTCAAGTCTCCTGTCTCTGTATTAGTCTTTGTCTCTCTCTACCTTGTCTCTCTCCTCTCTCTCTCTCTCTCTCTCTGTCTTTTTTTTTAATTTTTGCTTTTTAGAATTTTTTAAGGTGAGGCATTTCACAGGGCCCTTTGGCCCCTCCTAGCTAGCCCTTTATCTTGTTAATAATCCCCTCTCCTCCTCCCAGAACAGCCCTTCTTCAAGAGACAGGCAGACAGCTCCATGGCTCCTGCGATCTAGTCATTTCGCGCAGCGCACTTGCGTGCCACGCAATTTTCTAATTTTTTAGTTTTATTGAAATTTTTTGAATATTAATCTTTCTTTTTTAGATTTATTTAAAACTTTTTCTCTTCTTTTTCTCTGTTTCTTGTCTGTTTTTTTGCTGCTGTTGGTATTGTTTCCCTCTCTCTGCTTCCTTTTCTGCACACTCCTCAACCCTCAGTTTGAACTTCCAAGTTTGGGAAGAAACCGACCATCCACCAGATGACTAGAAATCGCTGCATGACCACAAGAAATATGGGGAAGCAGGAAAATACCTCTCCCACAAGGGAAATGGATAGCTCCTCTTCATCCACACACAGTTCAATGGGAATCATGGAAATGTCTGATAAAGAATTCAGAACATTCATAATGGCAAAGCTAACAGAGATGGAAGAGAAGAGAGACAAGGAACTGCTGAAGAGGAAGGAGAAAGGAGTTAAAGAGTTCCAGGAGGTGAGGAAATTCATGCAAGATCTAAAAGAGGAATTTCACACTTTACAAAAGAATCAGATGGAACTGTTAGAGATGAAGGCTATAATACAAGAAGTCAAAATCTCCCTTGAAAGTATTAAAAGCAGACTAGATCATACAGAAAATAGAATCTCTAATGTAGAAGAGAAAATAGCTGGCCTAGAAAAATCCACCACGAAGACTGAGAAAATGGCCCAAAAATTTGAGAATAATACGCGAGAAGTACTAGATACAATTAAACGTCCAAACATCCGGATAATAGGCATCCCAGAGGGTGAAGAGACTCATAAGGGCATTGATAATCTATTCCATGAAATCCTGCAAGAAAACTTTCCAAACCTGGAGAGGCACTCAAAGATTCAGTCCCAAGAAATACAGAGGACCCCAAATAGAATCAACCCAAGAAGATCTTCTCCAAGACACATTATAGCCAGATTGAACAAAACCACAGACAAAGACAAGATACTAAGACTGGCAAGAGAAAAAAGGCAAGTTACCTACAAAGGGTATCCCATCAGACTAACGGCAGACCTCTCATTGGAAACAATGTGAGCGAGGAGAGAATGGGAAAATATATTCAAAGTATTAAGGGAAAAGCAATTTCAACCGAGAATTCTGTACCCAGCAAGGTTATCATTCATTTGGGAAGAAAGTACATGAACTTTCCCAGATAAACAAAACCTGAAAGAATTTACCAGCACCAGACCAGATCTCCAAGAAATTCTTAAGGGAGTGCTATGTCAGTAAAATTAAATGCAGACACACAGATATAAGAGTTCAAAAACTAAGAAAATGGGCAACTTAATTGTAGAGACAATATTTGGAGATGAATATTATATCCCAGAATTCAATCTGGAAGATCGAATCTTAACTGAAGAAAGATTAAGTACATGAGACTGAACTGATGAAACAACATTCTGTGACTTGACTGAATTATTGCTGCTTTTCTCCTATGCTTTGTTTTCCGGTTTTAAAGGATTTTTGTCCTGTCTTGAGCTGTTGATAGGTGCATGTACCTACTATTTGAACAGAATACTAACCTGTTTCTAGGCTTTACGTTTCAAGGAAATATCATTACCAGTTCAAAACTACTCTTCTTGAAATTACCTGCTGAAAGTAGTTAGATTACTTATGATATTGTGTGATCAACAAAATGTTGGGGGAAAAGGAATGGAAGACAACTGTATATAGCAGAGATAGTGTAATAAGAGAGTGGGAAAGGGCAGAGGGTCAAACATGGGGTAAAAAACATATATATATATGTATACATATGTATGAAAGTAGAAATGGAATATTATTGATGATAACATGCATGATTAAGCCACTATACAGTTTGTTCTAGACGGGAAACCACATTTAGTACGTTGTGATGATGCTCAGGGAATGAATGTTAAGTAATTTAAAAAAAAGTTGCAGGAGGAAAAAAAAAAGGTAAAACTGTTCGTATTGAAATTTAAAAAAAAAAAATGCATATTTGATGACTGCAGTAAGCTATATAGCCCCAGCTGGGTACTACTTTATAATATGTTCATTCTACTCAGTGGGGTTTATGCCTAAAGTCAGACTTGGGTTCATGTATAGGTATATATCAGCTGTGCTAGCTATTGGATATATTTAGACTAATTAAGTTCATTAGCAAATCAATTATATGGGGGGGAAGGCATAGAAAGCAACCATGGATACCAGAGACAATGTGGGAGGAGGGTGGGACATGGCAGAGGGTGAGGGATAGGGAATCAAGGATGGCAAAACAAAAAACAAAGTATACAAGACATAAGAATTGGAAAATTATTTGCTGAAAACATGTATGTTGATGTGCTTGATTGAGCCAATACACAATGTATTTTGGATGGAAAATTCATTTAAAAAAAAAGAATTATTTAAAATAAATAAATAAATAAATAACCTAAAGCCAACCTTTAAAAATAAAAAGTACAAACTGATGTAACTTTTGCCAGCTGTTGCTGTTGATTTTTTAAAAATAAATGGCAAAATGGTGAAGATCAAGAACTCTGGTGGGGCCAGCAGATGGCTTGGTGGTTAAGGCACTGAACTGGCACAACTCGCACAAAACCAACAGTGGTCGAGCCCCAGACTCAGTGGCTTGAAAATCAAGCCTGGCCAGGTGCCTGTGTGCCTGCCCAAAATCCCAAGAGGAGAATGGAGAAGGGATTGTATTGTGGCCATCTCCTCGCTCCGGAGGGGGGAGGGTGGGGGAGAGGAATTCTCACTTTCTCTCTCTCTGTCTGGCAAGCTGCCCTATGGCAAAAAAAAAAAAAAAAAAAAAAAAGCTTTAAATAAGTCAATAAATAAATAAAAGTAAAAACTGTTAGAGGGACCCAGGGTTAAATCTCCTATAGCTTCACGCCTTGATCAAATTATTTATCCTCTGAACCTCTGCTTCATCGCCTGTCACATGTCAGTAACAGGAGCATAATTCTGAAGGGCTGTTTGAGAATGAAATGGTTAAATGATACTGATCATAAAGCTTTGAGCTTGAAACAGTGTTCTTAATAAATGAGAGCTGTGCTAATGATAACCATTATTACATATGTTTACCTAGTTGTAATTATTTACAACTTGGATGTATGTATTTCTCACCTAGATTTGTAGAAACACTCTTTTAAGTCTTCTTTCTTCAAAGGCGATCCCAAGGCTGTTGGAGGATACTGCCGCCCCAGCCAGGTCGCATGATCCTCGTCTCCCGCGGCAGGTTGTGTCGCCGCCCGGCGTTGGTCCGGACGCGGGCCTGGACCGCGCTGCGCCGCAGGTCCTGACCAAGCCGCCCGCGCCGCCCCGCCCGCCAGGGATGAGTGACGGCGACAACAGGTGCAGCGCTGAGTCCGAGGCTACTCTGGAGCCCCCGAGTTTGGAGCGTCAGGCCCCGGGACTCAGAGTTGGGAGAAGCTGCCTTCCTCGCCTCGCACCAGCATTTGGAAGTCAACCCTCAACCGGCGTCTTGCACCTTAGTAAAGCCTTGAGGTCACCTCAAACCCTCGAAACCCACCAGTTCCAGAGGCCGACTTTCCGTCTCCGAAGTGGCGGAGAGGGAAAGGCGTGCGGTTCATGGAGTTTTGCGTTCCGGTTCGCTCACTCCTCCCCAGCCGTCCGAAAAGAGCCGAGAGCGGTCCCACGACCGAGCCCTCGATTCGCGCACCCCACGCTCTCCCCGACTTCGCGGAGCGCTCTGCCCCTCAGAAGTCCCAGCTCAGCGACCACCGGCCCCAGCCGAGACCCGCCCTCCCGCGCGCGCTCCTCCTCTGCTTGCGGCGCCCGCCCGCCTCGCCGCCAACCCCTGAGGCGGCGCCGCCTGCCCCTCCCCACCCTCCGAGTGACAGGTTCAGGCCCCGGGTCCGAGTCTGCGTCCCTGCAGCCGCCGCCATCACCGCCAGGGGGAGGCAGCCGCAGGCGGGAAACGTGGTGTGGCTTCCCCGGTGTGAAGTGCTTTCAAACTTTAGGATCCCGGTCCTTGCCCTCTGCTTTGAAGAGCTGAGAGGAAGATGGAGACCGAGTCCGGAACGGTGAGTACGGCCATCAGGGCCTCGGGCCCCGGGATGACGGGGAGGAGGAGCAACCTGGACCCCATCCCCCAGGGACTGGAAGGGCGAGGTTCAAAGCCCCAGAGCTCTGTTTGGTTGGGAAGAAACATGGCCACGGTGCCTCGATCACCGATGCGAACAGCCGCCCGCCTGCAGGCGCCATCGGGCTGTGAGTGGGGTCCACAGGGCGCCCGCCCGGCCTGACTGGGCGAAGCGGCGCGGGACCTCGGGGGCTGCCAGGAGGTTCTGGGAGGCGGTGATGGCTGGCCCTGTGCCCTCTGCGGGTCCGGGTGGATAAACCGCTTTCCCGCCGAAACTGGGCTTGGCCACATCTTTGACGCTCACTGGGGCAGGCGACCAGGCGGTCCACACAGGACGAGGTGCCAGGCGCCTGCGCTCCCGGGCGGACCAGGAGGGCACCACCAAGCCTGAGAGACTGGGGGTGGGGGGGTGTCTTCGTGGTCCAGGTTGGCGCCGCGGCCCATCGGGGCCTGGCGGGCAGAACTGGGGCGGGCTGGGCTGGGGCCGCCCGCACCAACCAGAGGGCCCCCGCAACGCGCAGCCGCGACCCGCCGACGCCGCCCTCCGGCCAATGAGCGCGCGCCACGCGAGGGCCGCGGGGCCTGCTGCGCACGAGGCCGGCGGCGGGGTCGGTGTCGTTAAGGGTTCCCGCCACTGCTGCTGGCGGCTTTGCGGGGCAAAATTTCTCGCTGGCTAGCCTTCTTTTCCCTCCCGCACTTTGGTGGGGAGGGGGTGGACCCTCGTGTCAGTGCCCAAGTTCACGATGACCCGAGAGAACCCGAGGAAGCTGTCGCTGGGGCCATTTCCCCCAGCGCCTCAACTTGCTGGCCCCGGAGGGGAAGGAGCACCGAGGCCGTGACTGCGACGGTTAGCCCACCCTCTTGCTGTCGCCTTCTTTGCCAAGTACATGATAGATGTCCAGGTTAATTCAGGGCACTTGACTTTGGAGGAGAATTTTAATAAACTCTTTAGTGCTGGAGGTTTTACTGAACGAAGGACCCTTTCTTCCAGCCCAATAGCACCCCCCTACCTAGGCGCTTTTTAAAGCACGCCAAATTATTACCCCAGAATTGGAGGCTTGCTTTGTTGTTTAATCCAGTGCTTGGTTGCCTTCCTCTAAAGAGTTTATAGTGGCCTGTTCCTGAACCTTGTTATTGCCCACATTAACTTTTTTTTTTTTTTTTTTTTTTTTTTTTTTGCTATTATTAATACTCTATTCTTAAGCCTTCTACCTAATGTTTGGCATATCGTGAACCGGTCTGGCCTGCAAAAATGATTCGTTCATGTATTAATTCCGCAAATGTTCATTGAGTACCTGCTGTGTTCTGTGCCTACTTGAGATGCTGCTGTGACAAAAACGGGCAAAAACCCTGCCATCATGAACATTACACTGTAGTGGAAAGAGACATAATAAACATAATAAGTCAGTTATTTAGAAAATGATAAGCGGTAAGGAGAAAAAACAGTTGGAACCCACGATAGAGCAGGAGCCTTAGAGACAGGAGAATGAAGTTAATTGGGTATAAGATGATGTTTTCTTTTCTCACTGAGTATCCTTTAATTTCTCAAAATTGGAAGTAAAGCATTTTGTTCATTTTATCCCTCTCTTAATGCAAAATATGAAGTTTGTCTTTAAACAAACTTGAGAACAAATGAGTTCTTCCATTGAACACTTGTTTTTAAGAGAATTTCATAAAAACTGACCTTTTTAAAATTTAGCAAACCGGTATTTTTTTTCTTTTTTGGGGGAGAGGTTTTTGCTATAGGGCACATGCACTGGCCAGAGAGACAGAGAGAGACAAAAAGACAGAAAACAAGAAATCTCCCCCCCCAGGGGGGAGGGCCACACCGATCCCTTCTCCTCCATGCTCCTCTCGGGGTCTTGGGCACACTCACCCAGCATGAGATTAAGCCACTGGGTCCAGGACTCAAACTGCGGTCGACTGCGTGGGAGTCCAGCGACATAGCCTTTACACCAACTGCTGGTCCTGCAAACTGGTAATTTCTACACTCTGTAAACAAATGAGCAGAGAGAATTATGTCTACTAGAGCTATTGTATTATCTTTAGCACTACAGATCCACCATTGAAAAGGGAGACTAAGCAGCATACACCCGTAGGAAACAGGGGCAGAAAATTTTCTCTTGATAGTTTGAGACCACCCTGGGCCACATATCAAGATCCTGTCTGAGAGTAAAAGGGAGGGAGGGAGGAAAAATTTAGCTACTGGAGAAAGTGACTTTAAATGATCAGAGAATAGCAGTTAAAATTAGATTTCCAGGGGCCAGCAGGTGGCCTGATGGTTATGTGGCTGGACTCCCACGTACTCCACCACAGTTCGAGTCCCCAGCCTGGCAGCTTAAAACTCACGCAGAGTGTGTGTACACATGTGCCCAAAATCCTGAGAAAAAAAGGGTTTGCCAAGTGGCCATCGCCCCTGGGGGATGATATGTAGCTTTCTGTCTGGCAAGCACATGCACCCTATAGCAAAAATCTCTCTCTAAGAAAGAAAGAAATAATTAGATTTCCAGGGGTTTTTGGTGGAAACTACAACATAGTAACTGTTAAATGTGATGACTTTTCTGTGGTTTAAAAGAAGTATTTGTGAACTCCTTTGTTAGGGTGTATATATTTTCCCACTTCAAGACTGGATGGGGAAGAAGTCCAGTCTAATAGTCATAGTGGCCATAATCCCTTAAATTAGGGATTATGGTTTTTTTGACCAATGAAGTGACAGAAGAAAACTGTGGAAAAGAACAATTCTATTACATAAATTGCAAATTTGTTCTTATGTATGTTTCTCAGAGAATTGCAGTTACAAATTTCAAACTTTGTGAAGCATTCATTTAGTATGTTAGACTATCTCAGAAGTCTGCCTGGTGTTCCTAGATGGAAAATAATTAGCAACGTCTTGAATCATTTTCTCTTCCAAAAACTATTCTCAATTCTTGTTTGTTTTTTTTCTGTTGTACCTTACAAGTCTATTATCTTTGCCATTTTGCAGAGGCTTATATGTTAATGCACATTTATTAAAATTTAAATTAGGTCCTCAGAATTGTGGATATGTACTGAGCTCAATTCTTTGGTGTAAAAAATGTATACTTATGAGTTGTAAGTGTGTGTGTGTGTGTGTGTGTGTGTGTGTGTATATATATATATATATATATATATATATACATTTTTTTTTTTTTTACAGAATCAGTTGTATTAGAAATAACTGACAGGGCTTAGTTCTGTGTTACATGATTTTTAGAGGGAGTTTAAGGAAGAAGGGCGTTACTTAGGAATGCATGTTGTCAGGACATGGGAGTAATGCTATGATTGAGTGCATTCTTATCTAAAAGACAAGAAAAATGGATCAACACTAAAGTTGTGGTTGGTAAAGAAGGAGCAGTCACTCATAATAGCCAGGACAGAGGGATATTTACTCATACTTGAGGTTTGGATAATGCTTTAGTTTTTGTTAGTATTCAGACATGAATACTGATGGAGTGGTCTTGTTTAATCTTGATCCATCACAGTCAGAATGACTGTGTCTGATGTTGATGTTCTGTTAAAAAGAGACCACAGCCTAGCTGTGAGTGCCAAGCAAACTCCTAACAAACCAGGGCCTAATTGGTGGTGACAGGCCAGCTTTTAGCTGTCCAGGACTGTTTTTCTTTTAAACTTCTTTTATGTTTTAATATTCCTCTTTAAATAATATATTTCATGATAATATAAGTATATTTAAATAATGTATTTAATATCTTCTCTATAGTGGAGTAGATTCTGTTTCCTATATTTTATGCTTCCCCCCAAAACTATTAACTCTTAACTATAAATGTCATAATATCAACAAAGTCTAGGATACCATACTTTGTGTAAATGACCCATCTTTTTGAAAGATTTTTTCAGCCTGTATCAAAACTGATACCAGTGTTAAAAGTTTAAAAGAATTTTATTTTACAGCAAACATCAAATCAGACGCAAACAGATTCATTATCTCCATCCCCTAATCCTGTGTCACCTGTGCCTTTGAATAACCCAGCAAGTGCCCCAAGATATGGAACGGTGATCCCAAATCGCATCTTTGTAGGAGGAATTGACTTTAAGGTACCTATTTACGCATGAACATAGTGTATATTTTTCATTAGCGTTATTTGATTTCTTAGAAATTGTTTCTTTGTGCAACTATAAAATAATAACATATTTGCATAATGATTAATGCCTTTTAAATTATTTTAATATAAAGAATCTTTTCAACAATTATGTAGATTAAATACAACATACAGAATTGTCCAGTTCCACATACAAGGAAATTGAGGCCCAATGAGCTTATAGTAATAGGCTTCTAGCTACTTAGTGGCAGAGTAAGACTAGAATCCTAGTTTTCTGACTCATAGCTCCATATTCTTCATGTCATCATACCACACTAATTTTACTTTCTTGCATAATACTCCAGTGGCCCAAATAATGAGTGATTGTGATTTTCTTTTTCTTTATTTTTTTTTTAATTTGCTAGAGGACACCTGCGCTCTCCATAGCAGGGATAGTAAGAAAGCACACACAACACACACCCCCAGGTGTATAGCACACTGCAGTCCCTTCTCCATTTCTCCTTTCAGTATTTTTAGCATGCGTACACACATCTGGCATGTTTTTCAAGGGTCTAGGACTCAAACCATGCAATCAGTCATGTTCGGTCAAGCCACTTTAACCACCTTGCCACTAGCTGACCCAGTGATTATGATTTCCAAAAGAAACTTCAATTAAAAAACATTTTTTTAGTCCTATGAAATCCTGTTTCTGTTTTTGAATCTTATCTCAGATTTCTAAGCAACCTCCTAGACTTTCATCTTTTGCAAATTACTTTCTACAAGAAGATTTTAAATTTGATCACCAAAAAAGGCCCATGTTCCTCTTGAGAAAAAAAGCATCTTAACAGTAATATATTTAAACTATGTAATCAGCTATTTCATCTCACTCTTTCAAAGAGGTATAGTTTGTGAGATTGTTTTCATCACTTCCTTACATGGGAAGTAATATTGTAGTAAACAACTATAAAAAAGGCATTCATGGATACATTGAGTAGAATACCCTTATTTCCAAATGGATATATAGAAGCATTCTAGGCTCTCATAGTACATATTAGAAATTATAGGGAACCGGCAGTTAGCATAATGGCTATGTCGCTGGACTCCCACGTAGTCGACCGCGGTTCGCGTCCTGGACCCGGTGGCTTAAAACTCACGTCGGGCGCGTGTGCGTGCGTGCCCAAGATCCCAAGAGGAGAATGGAGGAGAAGGGATTGCGGCATGGCCATCCTCCCTGGGGGGTGATTTCTCGCTTTCTGTCTCTCTGTCTGTCTCTGTCTGTCTGGCGAGCGCACGCGCCCTATAGCGAAAATCTCTCCAAAAAAAAAAGAAATTATAGGGAGAGTTGTCCTTTCTTTTTTTTTGGAGAGGTTTTCGCTATAGGGTGCGTGCGCTCGCCAGACAGACAGAGAGAGAGAGAGACATAGAGACAGAAAGCGAGAAATCTCCCCCCAGGGGGGATGGTCACGCCGCAGTCACTTCTCCTCCATTCTCCTCTCGGGATCTTGGGCACACACGCACACGCGCCCGGCGTGAGTTTTAAGCCACCGGGTCCGGGACGCGAACCGCGGTCGACTACGTGGGAGTTCAGCGACATAGCCATTACGCTAACTGCTGGTTCCCGAGAGTTGTCCTTTCTAACAACAAAAATCCTTAGGCCATTAGGTATCATTTTTGACATAACTCACCATTCCTATAATCTGTCACAACTTGAGTAAAATTACTTTTTTCCTATTCAAGAGAAATGTTACATTAGTGTATTTTCCAAAATAATGTGTCTTGAACAAATATGTGATTATTTTGCTAAGAAGGAAGAAAAATTATTGCATTTAACATGTTTATTTTTAAAGGATTTTCTGTATAGAAAATATTAATGATTTATCAAAAATAAGCAGAAAATATTCATTATTGAAAATAATATTCTTGTTCAGAATTCATTTATAGTAGCTTAGTGTGTCATTTTCATTTATCAGTAAATATAAACATTTGTTTGGCCAGATTATTCTAGGTTAAAGCCTATTAGCTATAATATGAACTTTGCAGATCATTGATACAATGTAGCCATGGCTGGACCAGCAGATGCCATAATGGTTATGTCTCTGGGCTCCCACATAGTCAACCATGATTTGAGTACCAGACCTGGGGACTTAAAACTCACGCTAGGAGCATGTGCTTGCATGCCCAAAATCCCAAGAGGAGAATGGAGGAGAAGCAAGTGTGGTGAGGCCATTCCCCCAGGGGATGATTCTCACTTCCTCTCTCTCTCTCTATCTTTCCAGTGACCACACACGCCCTATAGCAAAAATCTCTCTTTCAATAAATAAATAAATAATAATACAGCCTTAACTTAACTTTAAGGTAACTGATAGGGTTTCTTCCACTATGCTGTTTTCAACGTCATAGAAAAATTACAGCAAGAAGATAGTTTACTGTAGCAGCAGACTTTTTTTCCCCCCTGCCACAGGGAGCTTGTGCTTGCTGAAGACAGAGAGGGAAAGTGAGAAATCACTCCCACAGAGGAGATGGTCATGCCATAATCCCTCCTCCATTCTTCTCTTGGGGTTTTGGGCATGCACACACATGTGCCCTGCATATTTTTCAAGCTATAGGGCCAGGAACTCAAACCACAGAGTTGGCCATGTGGGATCAAGAATCTTAAACATCATGCCACCTGCTGGCTCCAGTCTCAGGCTTTTAAAACCTCTAATTTTCAGAAGCCTACAGATTATTCCTTTTAATGTTTAATCACTAGGATTTTCTGTCTCCTTTTCAACAAAGAAGTAGAGCTGCAAATGTGAGCTGGCCATTCTCCTACCAGAGAATAGTTTGAATTAATTTGTTTTCAAATCTCTAATAGCAGAATTAATTTGTTTTCAAGTCTAATAGTAATCCTATTCTGGCATTAATTCCTTTCTATGTTTATTGAAATAAAAGAGATTCAGTTATTCTTAGAGTAACTCAGTATTTGTCATTATCCAGTTTAGCAGATTTTTTTGTTACCAACTAAAAAAATCAATAATTTAAGTAGTGACATAACAGTTGAACTCAAAAGCCATAGTTCTGCCCTAAGATGTGTCTTTTCCCATGTATGTAGATTTTTTTCTGGGGACATTTAAAGTTATTCTTAGAGGCAGTTACAGGTAAACCAGAAAATAAAAATTGCAGTATAAACACTCTGAAAATGTGATGTGAATCTATTAGACTATTTTCATTATAACTAGACATGCCAAAATCATCTTTGTAGACATATTATACAATGTGTATCTACTTGAGTGTCATAATGTCTATATTTATCTGAAGTCTATATTGAAAACAGGTATAATATCTCATAACTTTAGATCTTATAGTTATTCCATTGTTATCACAAGTTTGAGTTCAAGTGCTTTTGGAAATATATTCCTTTCCTAAGACCTGACTCTTCCTGGAGAGCATTCTGATTAAAATAAAGAGACTGGCATGGGCCACCATAACCTAGTTCCTCTGCTATGACTGTTGGCCTCTCTGAACCACAAGAGTCAGTAGTAATATGCTTTTACTATGGTTATAACAAATCTAATCCAAAGTAGTTTTTTAGAAACTGCCAACAAGAATCATTTAAAGATTCATTTTATGATCACAAACATTCTTTTTAGATTTAAAATAATTCAGCTCAATATTTTTTTATTGCTCTACAGTAGTTTAACAGGATAGACAGAATAGCTACTACACAACACAAGGTTGAAGTTTTTCTATGCTACAATGCATCATGACTTTTTAGACAATCCAATATGTTGATTTTAATACCTTAGTGGTTTCATGCACTGTTTCGATGATGAGAGGTATTCTTATTTATAACTTTTCTGTCTTCTAAACAAGCACAAGCAGCATTTCACTTTTGTTCATTTAAAAATGTTTTGTTCATTTAAAAATGTTTTTAATGTTTTCTTTTTATATCATTAGACAAATGAAAATGACTTAAGAAAATTTTTTTCCCAGTATGGGTCTGTAAAAGAAGTGAAGATTGTAAATGACAGAGCTGGAGTCTCTAAAGGGTTAGTATCACTACAAATAATAAATAGAATTCACAACTGTATTTTTCATTGGATTACTTGGTTGTGTATGCTAATTTACTTTGGTTCCATTCTCACACACAGAATTTCACGCTTTCCTTCCTTCTACCTTTGGTCACCCGTTTGATTTATGTATGTTATGTGTGTGTATAAGCATATATATTTTGGAGGTGGGGGACACTATAAAATTACTGTAGCAGCAAGTGGTTTGTTTTTTGTTTGTTTATTTTTTTGTTTTGTTTTTGTTTTGTTTTGTTGGGGGGGGGGGGCATAGGACACATGCACTCGCCAAAGAAAGAGAAAGTGAGAAATCACTCCCCAAGGAGGATGGCCACACCATAATCCCTTCTCCTCCATTCTCTCTAGGGATTTTGGAAACATACTTACATGCCAGCATGTTTTTCAAGCCGCCAGGCCCAGGACTTGAACTGCAGAGTCGGCCATGTTGGATCCAGTGCCTTAACCACCACACCATAGGCTGGCCGACTATGTAATTTCTTAATTTGTAGAAAATTATTTTTGCATGAGCTGAAGGGACCATTCAGTGTTAGACAGCAACTATTTAATGTTGAAAAGCATATGTATAATACATAAAGAACCAGAAACTGAAATTATCAGAAACTTTCCTAATTGTATCCCTGACTTTTTTCTTTGTTTTCAAGTTGCCTTATAGTGTGTGTGCTTGCCTAAGAGACATAGAGAGAGGGAAAGGGAGAAAGTATTCTCCAATGGGGCATGCTGCAATCTCTTCTCCTCCATCTCTCCATCCTTTCAGGATTTGGAATTTACACAGAAATGTGTCAGCATGTTTTCCAAGCTGCCAAGTCCAGGACTTGAAATTCAGAGTTAGCTATGTGGTATCCAGCTCCCTTAACCACCAAGTCACAGTTGGCCTTCCTTGCTTTAAAGTATAGTGAGCATTATGTGAAGATAGCTGACCCCCCAAGGAATGTCTGTAGGTTGTGCCTCAGAGACCTAATAAGAGGACTTGTATGAGAAATGTAACTCTAATGAGAATGATCTTTAATTGCTATACCAAGAAGAATAAAAATTAAGAAGAAAGAAATTGACTGTGTAGAGCTGTTTCAATGAATTGTAATGTGAACAAAAGCCAAATTTCAGAGAGAAAAAAGGTAGTTCTCATAGTACTCTCAATTAAGTTTGACTGCAAAGTTAAAAGAAAACAGATAAGGCAGTGGAGATCAATGAAGGATTGTGTTTGTTTTCTTGAAAAAGAGTTGAGGACATATTTATAGTCTTAAAAGAAGGGACTAAAAAGATGACTAGAAAACATATTAGTGAGAAAAAACACATATATATATTACAGGTATCATGCTATGGGATGGATCTCACAGAAAGGTTATTTTTAAAAAGATGAGATACTTCCCCAGGCTGTCAAACAATTTCAAGGTGAATTGATATTGTGCCTCTTGTTGCTAACAGAATTTACAATATTTTAGTAACAATCGTGTTTTTTATCATTGAATAAAAGCACATGGAAATGTAAACTGTATTTTATGTATTTTCCACTAGGTGGTGGATGTGTTCTACCAGAAACACACTAGTGTTAGTGTAAAACTGACTACTCTTGTTTAATGTAGGCTAAGATAAATTCCTTTGTTAAAAAAGAAACTTTAGGGGGCCAGCAAGTGGCATAGTGGTTAAGGCACTGGATCCCAAATGGCCGATTGGGAGGTTTGAGTCCCAGACAGGGGGGCTTGAGAAACATGTCAGGTGCATGTGAGTGTGTGTCCAAAAATCCCAAGAGGAGAAAGGATTGCAGCATGGCCATCCTCCCTGGGAGGTGATTTCTCGCTCTCTAGACTAGAGAGCACATGTACCATATAACAAAAAAAAAAAAAATATGATCCAATAATTATATTTCTTTAAATCATAATCAAGATATTTAGTATTATTCAAAGGAATTTCCTTAGGTCATCTAATTAGAAATTATTCTTTGGGAGATATATGTTTTATTTCTTTGATTTCTTTTTTTCTTTACCTGTTTTGGTCTTTTAGACAAGTATACATCAGTATTTGTATCCTGAATATTATATAAATTGTACTTAAAAATGATAATCATATGGGACCAGCAGTTAGTGTAATGGCTATGTCGTTGGACTCCCATGTAGTCAGCCACAGTTCAAGTCCCGGACCCGGTGGCTTAAACTCATGCAAGGCATGTGTGCTTGCGTGCCCAAGATCCCGAGAGAAGAGTGGAGGAGACGGGATTGTGGTGTGGCCATCCCCCCTGGGGAGTGATTTCTCACTTTCTGTCTCTCTGTCTCTCTCTGTCTTTCTGACGAGTGCATGCACCCTATAGCAAAAACCTCTCCAAAAAAAAAAAAATGATAATCATATGGAAAGTGGATAAAATATCCAAGTTATGCATATTTTAATAGATATTGTTTAGGAAGTATTCTAATAATTGTTTTATCTGTTTATATGTACTAGTAATAATTTAATAATATGTTTATATGATTATTTACCTATTTGAGAAATTTTATTGTGCTTAAATTTTTTTTTAAGGATTTTGTCATAGAGAGCGTGCATTTGCCAGAAAGGAGAGAGACAGAGAGATTCAGAGAGAGGAAAAATAAGAAGTCATGCCCAGGGGAAATGAGCATACCATATTCCCTTCTCCTCCTCTCTCCTCTCGGTGTGATTTTCAAGCCACCAGGTCTAAGACTTGAACCATGGTCAGCCATGTGGGAGTCCAGCATGTTAATTATTATACCACCTGCTGGCCCTGAATTTTTTTTTTTCTTTTTATTTTACTGTACTGTGCATGCACTTGCAGGAGAGACACAGAGGGAAAATAAGAAAGCACTCTCCCTCCCTAGGGGAATGACCGTACTGCAGTCCCTTCCCCATTCTCCTCTCAGGATTTTTGGCACGCACACCCACGCACCTGATTTGTTTTACAAGCCAACAGGTCTAGGACTCAAACCACACAGTAGGCCATGTGGAATTCAGCTGCCCTAAGCATCAAAACCACTGAATGGCCCTTAAAATTGTTTATTTTTTTCCTTTTTTTTTTTTCTATCTTCTTCTATTTAACCCAAACTTTTATTCTTTTAAAATGAGGTCATTACTCTTGGGACCATCGGGTGGTGTAGTGGTTAAGGCACTGGAATTCCGACTTGGCCGACTGTGGTTCGAGTCCCGGATCTGGTGGCTTGCTTTCTCACTCTTCCTCTCTGTCTTTTTCTGGCAAAACTCATGGGAAAATAATTAATTCTTTTAAAAAATGAGATTATTACTCTGGACTGAAATTCATTTTATCTCATGTTTTCTTCTTTACATACAATTTGGACTGAAGCTATTTCAAGATTTGTGGGGTTTTGTTTTCATTTAGTCTCCTAGATGAGATGATAATGTTAGTCTGTGAATGATTCTTCTGAGAGTCCCATGCTGGTGCAGTATAGAATGCTGCTTACTCCTACAATGGCTCATTCTTAACAAAGTTTTTTAAATTTAATATAATTAATATAAGGTTCCAAGAAAGTAATTGGTAATAATTAATGCCTTTATTTAGGTATGGTTTCGTCACTTTTGAAACACAAGAAGATGCACAAAAGATTTTACAAGAGGTAAGGTCTTTTGGTGTACTTACCTTTATTTTTGGAACTTCTTTCTTTGAAATGAATCTTTTAGGGTATTTATTTTAATAAGGTTCCAGTACAATAATCACTTGCTAAGAGAAAGCATAATGCATTTGCATCTTAAGATTGGCATTGGTGGGACCAGCAGTTAGCGTAATGGCTATGTCGCTGGACTCCCATGTAGTTGACCGCGGTTCGAGTCCCAGACCCGGCGGCTAAAACTCACGCCGGGCGCGTGTGTGTGTGTGCCCAAGATCCCGAGAGGAGAATGGAGGAGAAGGGATTGCAGCGTGGCCATCCCCCCTGGGGGGTGATTTCTCACTTTCTGTCTCTCTGTCTCTCTGTCTGGCAAGCGCACGTGCCCTGTAGCAAAAAAACCTCTCCCAAAAAAAAGATTGTCATTGGTCTCCAAGAAACTTTATCTGCAGAAGAACAAATTCCAGGTCATTATATGAGTATGGTTATGAATTATTAATATGGTTTTTCACTTTATTTGCTTAAACTAAGAACTGGAAGATTTATCTTTTGCGAAGGATTAATAGCATTTTGAATTCCTATAAGAGACTACAAGCATGGATTCCTAGAATGAGCTTATGTGAGATTATTTCCCTCCTATGAAAAACTTCTGATAAACTAAGAACATTCATAGAAAAAGTCTGTAGCTTGCAGTTTGTTTTAATAACTTAGGTTATGGCAGATGTAATATTTAATTTTTGAAGCAGCACTTGAATTGTATATCATTAAAATTCTAGTCAGTTTTTGTTATTCATTTATTCATGGTAGACTTTTTCTATAAAGTCACCACAAACACTGAATCAACAAATACTGAACTGCTATTCCTATGGGAAATATAGGGTGAGTTTCCTGAGAACCTCTGGTCATAATATTGCCACCAATTAGCCAATACATAACCTTGTTTTATGTGTGTTTCTACTTAGAGGCACCATATTTAATAGATTGTTGATCCAGTAACATTGAACTCAAGGCCAACAGCACTTTAATTCATGCCTGAATTAAGCACATCTAACACATATTTTCTCCATAAGGCATATGATAGCCTTCTTGTGCTTTGGAATGCTAGCCAGCACTTAATTACTGCAATTGAGTTATTGCATTTTGAATAACAGAATAACCAACAAAAAGCACAATAATGTGAAAAATATGACACTAAATAGAATGTGAAAATAACACCTGTTTACAGTATAAGTGCTAGAACAGGAAGAAAGAACATTGCCTTTTCTTTTAATGCTATCAATATAAGGTGTTTGCACTCCCACAGGGAGAAAAATCAGCCCCCCAATGGGGCATGATCATGCCTCAATCCTTTTTCATCCTGTCAGGATTTGGAGCAGGTGCACACAATTAGAAGTGTTTTTCATGCCACCAGGCTGGAATTCCAACCATAGTTAGACTCATGACATCCAACTTTCTATACATAGCACTTACCATTGCACTACAGGACCAACCCAGTATTGCCTTGTTTGACCTCAACATCAGGGGAACTCAAATTTTTCACCACTCTAAGCATGTTCAACAATAACCTTAAAATCATCATGAGTATAATTTGGGGGTCACAAATAAATTTAAGTACATTGGCAGATGCACATTAGCAAAATTCATGAACAATGAGAATTGACATACTATAATGAGGAATTAGGTCAAGCATTGAAAGTGAATTCAGGGGCCAGCAGTTAGTGTAATGGCTATGTCGCTGGACTCCCACGTAGTCGACCGCGGTTTGAGTCCCAGACCCGGTGGCTTAAACTCACGCCGGGCGCGTGTGCGTGCGTGCCCAAGATCCCGAGAGGAGAATGGAGGAGAAGGGATTGCGGCGTGGCCATCCCCCCTGGGGGGTGATTTCCTGCTTTCTGTCTCTCTGTCTGTCTGGCGAGCGCACGCGCCCTATAGCAAAAACCTCTACAAAAAAAAAAGAAAGTGAATTCAGATCCAGATCTACTTGAATCCAAAGACTTGACCCTTTCTGCTGTTCTTTGCTGCTTTCAAAGATTGTTATAGTCTGAATTTTGAAATTCTCTCTCAATAGATTTTCCTTATCAGTTTTATAAATAATAGTACCAAAATAATTTATTTTTTCTTTATTTTAGGCTGAAAAACTTAATTATAAGGATAAGAAACTGAACATTGGTCCAGCAATAAGAAAACAACAAGTAGGGATCCCTCGTATGTATTGAAAGCTAATGTATTTTTTAATATTTTTACATGGTTCTTTTTTAAAATTAGCCTTCTTTAAGAACTTTATTAAAATATCATTTTTTTACTAAAGTTATTTAACAAAGTTGACAGTCTAATGAATGCTACAAATTAATATATCATAATATAGTTTTTTAGCTAGGGAAAAATATACATAAATATTGTTATATATTTTTTTAGAGTTTTTTGTTTTTTGTGGTTTTTTTTTTTTAGGTTTTTGCTATGGGGTGTGTGTGCTCACTGGAGAAAGACAGAAGGAAAGGGAGAAATCATCCCCAAGCAGAGGAGATGACCACATCACAATCCCTTCTCCATTCTACTCTCAGGATTTTAGGCATACATACACACATGCCTGGCATGGTTTTCAAGCCTCTGGGTCTGGGACTCAGACTGCAAAGTTGGCCATGTGTAGCCCAACACCTTCACAACCACATACTTTTCTTTTAAAGAAAAACCTTTTATCACTTTTTATCATAAAACATCATTTAAAATAGCAAAAGTAATTAGAATTAATTTAGTAACTTAGAGTTACTAATTAGGAAGAACTAATCAGTAAAAATACTGAAGTGAAAATACAGAACAAACATCAGAAACTGGTAAGTATTATAATCAACCACATGTGTCATAATTTCAGAAGGAACAATTTCTAAAGCTTTGGAATAAGCTAAGTTATGTGTGTGTCTTCCTCAATTTTCTATAATACTTTTAATTCTTTTGTGTCATTCTTCCTATTTATTACATTAGACATCCCTTAGTTAACTTTTTTTTAACAGGAGCATGCACTCTCCAGAGGTGGGATGAAAAAGCACCACCCAGGAGGGGTGACCATGCTGTAATCTCTTCTTTTCCATTCTCCTCTTGAGATTTTGGGCATACATACGTATGTGCCAGGCTTGTTTTTTCAAGCCACCAGGTCCAGGACTTGAGCCACATATCTGGCCATGTGGAATCCAGTTGCCTTGATCACGCCACCTGGTTGGCCCTAATAAACCTACTTTTTTAAAGTTTTTTAGGGTATGTGTGTGTGTGTTTGTTTGTTTGTTTGTTTGTTTCATGAAAGAGAATGAGAGAAATACCCTCAACAGAGTCTCACACAAGAATTCTCCACCTAGCTTTTCCCAGATAGAATAATAGGTACATGTGCCTAGATTGTACAAGCCAAATGGGAAACTAAAGCCAGTCTTCCATGTGGATCCCACTTTAGAGCAGTGCCTAACTCCTATTCTGCCTAGCCAGACCTATAGTTTTTGTTTGTTTGTTTGTTTCGTCAGAGGGCAAATGTACTAGCCAGAGAAAGATAGTGGAAGTTAGAAGAAAGCACCCCCAGTGGGGCATGGTTATGCCACAGTCCCTTCTCCATTTTTCCATCCTGTCAGGATTTGGGGCACACACACACACACACACACACACACACACACAGAGAGCATGTTTTTCAAGCCACCAGGGCCAGGATTCAAACCACATAGCCATGTGGGATCTGGCTCCCTTAGCCACTAGGCTTGGGGCTGACCTTTTACCTAAAATATGTGTTAAATATATTACAAAGTCTTTGACTAAAATGAGAAACTTCACATTTAATTAATAATTAACTTCTCTAATTATTCCTTAGTTACATCCTAGTGTCTACTGGGTTGTACAAAACATTAGGTAGCTATATATTAACAAATTAATAGATTGTGCTTATTTGGACCATTCTGCTTTTGACTTAGAAGTTAACAGATACTAAGTTTACTTTTGACTTAATACTTGTTAATTTAGGAGATAACATAAGTGTCCTCACCAGGTTAATAAAAAATGGAATGCACAAAATATGAAAATGCTGAATAATGTCAGACTGCTATTGTTAGTTGCAAGAGTAATGCTGTAAAATGCAGTAATGGTTCTTTAGCCCATTATCACCATCAGTAGGTTTTCAGAAGTAAGGTTGCTAAAATAGAAAATAAATCAGCACTATGTTAAATGATTTCAAACAAATGAATAGGGTTTTTGTAAAAATCTGTTCAGTGCAAAGCTAATGTAGGTTTTCATTTCATTTACTCTTCACAGTAACCTTTTTTATAAATAGATAATACAGTCTTAGAAAGTTAAAGTGGTTGGTTTTTGGGGGGCTTTTTGGGTTTTGTGTTTTTTTTTTTAGAGAGAGAGATTTTTGCTAGAGGGCACATGCACTCACTGGAGAGACAAAGAGAGACAGTGAAAAATCACCCCCTTGAAGGGATAGCCACGCCACAATTCCCTCTCTTCCATTCTCTTCCTTGTGAAAAACAAACAAGACGTGTGCATGCATGCCCAAAATCCCAAAGGAGAATGGAAGAGAAGCGACTGCAACATGGTCATCCCCTCTGGCGGGTGCTTTCTCACGTCCTTTCTGTTGAGCGCATATGCCCTAGTATAAAATAAATAAACCTAAGGTAGTGAGCTTCAAAGGTGAATTTACATACCAAGTTGGGGGAAAAAACACTTGTGACATTCTGCTTTTAGTTTTGTAGGTATGTTAAGATAAATATTTTTTCCAAACAGTATTCAGAAATTACATTTTTGAAAGTTGAACATTTCAGTTATTATTTTTTAATCTTTGCTTTAGGTTCTAGTATAATGCCAGCAGCTGGAACAATGTATCTCACAACTTCAACTGGATATCCTTACACTTATCATAATGGTGTTGCTTATTTTCATACTCCAGAGGTAACTTCTGTTCCCCCACCTTGGCCTGTAAGTAATTTTATAAGGGTTTTCCTCTGTTACATAATGCTTTTTAGATATTTATTTTATTTATAAAATAGTTTAACTACAAAAAAGTATAACTAATATCATACCTATGTACCTACAATTCAAATTACTATCAATATTTTGTCATATTTCCTTAAGTTATTTTTAAAGAGGGGAATAAAATATGACAAATTCAGGTAAAATCTCCTTACCATGATTCCCTTACCCTCTTTGCCTCCTAAGAAGTAATCAAAATATCTTTCCTGTCCATTTTATTTTGTTTTTACTACAAATTACTGTATCCTTAAATGATACATAGTATTTATTTGGGTGGTTTTCAAACACTATGTAAGTAATCTGGTTTTTCTACTTGCTCTTATGTGTTGGATAAACCATGTTGATCCTTTTATATATTATACCATAGTGATCTGTGTATGTCTAGTTCACTTATTTTACTTCACTTATTTTAGTATTTAATACTCCTACATTATATGAATGTACTATAATTTTTAGCTTTTCTCCATTGATGGACATTTTAGATTTTTTTCTACAATCGAGGCTACATTGAACATTCAGATCTTTTTATGTATTATGTGAGAGTTTTTTCTAGGGCAGTGGTTTTTCTTTTTTTTTTTTCCTCTTTCGTTTTTTTCTCTCAATGTGTATATAGTCACATTTATTCAATCAATTATTCAACACAGATATATTGAGCATCTTCTGTATGCTCAAGAAGAGCATATTAGTCTAGGCTCAAGAGATACAGTAGTGAATAGCACAAAGATGTCTTTTTTTTCTTTTTTTATATTATATTTTATAACATATATCTTTACACTGTATAACATTTCTTCTTCCAGCACGATTACCATGCATATCAGTCAAAACAAAGATATTACTATCCACATCATCATCAAATAGCTTTTCATATTTTTAAGATTATTATTTATTCTCATTATTATTTTTTAAACACTTAATCACTATATATATCATTTGGCTTATAAAGAGAATTTATCCAACATGAAATACTTCTCAGACCAGTCTAGTTGAGAATGATATACATGTTATGATCAACAGGTTATAAACCATTTCTGTGCCCCACAAATGTCATGCCTCTCTATTGGTTCTTCTGCTATCCTTTAGATCTTCCCTACTCTCCCTCCCCTCCAACATTCAACAGTCTTCAGCATCCATAACTATTTAATTGCTCTTATGACCTCCAGTAATTCAGTCTCTACCATAGAGTGCAGATAGTCCATATAAAGTGGATACATACAACATTCTTTCATAGCCTGGCTTGCTTCACTCAGCAATAAATCTTCCATATTCAACCACTTTTTATCAAATGCCAGGGTCTTGTTTTTTATGGCTGAATAGTATTCCATAGAGTATATGTGCCACACTTTTTCCATCCATTCATCTGTTTGTGAACATTTGGGTTGGTTCCATGTCTTAGTGATCATCAATAATGCTGCAGTAAACATTGATGTGCAAGCGCTTTTCCAATTGAGCATTCTCCTGTTCTTAGGGTGGATACCCAGGAGTGGGATTGCTGGGTCAAATGGTAGTTCTATTTGTAGATCTTTGAGGAACCTTCATATTGTTTTCCACAGCGGTTTGACAAATTTACATTCCCATCTACAGTGTAGGAGAGTTCCCTTTTCACCACAACCCCACCAACACTTACCACTTTTTGTATTTTTAATCTTTGTCATTCTGACAGGGGTTAGGTGGTATCTCATTGTGGTTGTAATCTGTGTCTCCCTTATGATGAGAGATGTTGAACATTTCTTCATATGCTATTTGGCTGTTCATGTGTCTTCCCTAGAGAGTTTTTGTTCAGCTCATTTTCCTATCTTTTAATTGGGTTAATTTTTTTTTTTTTTTGAAAAGCTGCTTGAGGGAACCAGCAGTTGGCGTAATGGCTATGTCGCTGGACTCCCACGTAGTCGACCGCGGTTCGTGTCCTGGACCCGGTGGCTTAAAACTCACGCCCGGCGCATGTGCGTGCGTGCCCAAGATCCCGAGAGGAGAACGGAGGAGAAGGGATTGCGGCGTGACCATCCCCCCTGGGGGGTGATTTCTTGCTTTCTGTCTCTATGTCTTTCTCTGTCTGTCTGGTGAGCGCACGCGCCCTATAGCGAAAACCTCTCAAAAAAAAAAAAAAAAAAAAAAAAAAGCTGCTTGAGTTCCTTGTATATTCTGGTTATCAGTCTCTTATTGAGGCACATTTTACAAAAATATTCTCCCATTCTATGGGTTGTCGATTCACACTTGTTACTGTGTCCTTTGCTGTGCAAAAACTTCTTAATCTGATATAGTCCCACTTGTCTATTTTAGGGATCATTGCCTGTGCCTTGAGAGTCTTATTTAAGAAGTCTTTGCCTACTCCAGTGTCTCCCAGAGTCCCCCCAGTATTTTCCACCAGCAGTTTTATAGTGTGAGGTCTTAGATTCAGATGTTTGATCCATTTTGAGTTGATTTTTGTTAATGGTGAAAGATGGGGATTCAGTTTCATCTTTCTGCAAGTGGATATCCAGTTTTTCCAGCACCATTTGGTAAAGAGGTTTTCCTTTTACCAGTGGATTGTCTGGTATCCTTTGTCATAAATCAGTTGGCTGTAAGCTTTGGAGTTTATTTCTGGGGTCTCTATTCTATTCCATTGGTCCACCTGCTGTTTTTGTGCCAATACCATGCAGTTTTGATTATCACAGTTTTATAGTTTATTTGGGGATCAGGGAGTGATATGCCACCCACTCCACTCTTGTGTAGGACCTCTTTGGCAATGCAAGGTCTTTTATGATTCCAGACAAATATCTATAATTGTCTTTTCTAAATCTGTGAAGAATGTCGCTGGTATTTTGATTGGAATTGTGTTAACTATGTAGATTAATTTGAGTAGAATTGCCATTTTGATTATATTAATTCTTCCAATCCAGGAACATGAGATGTCTTTCCACTTTTTTGTGTCATTTTCAATATTTTTTAAGATTTTCATAGTTTTTTTTGTAAAGGTCTTTGACTTCCTAAGTTAGGTTTATCCCTAGGTATCTTATTCATTTTGTGGTAAAATGGATTCCTTTCTTCAGCTCTACTTTGTTCACCTTGTCCATATATAGAAATGCTACAGATTTTTTGGATGTTGATTTTGTATCCTGCCGCTTTACTGTATTTCTTTTTTTTTAAAATAGAGATTTTTTTCCTATAGGATGTGTGTGCTCACCAAAAAGGCAGAGAAAGAAAAAGAGGGACCAGCAGATGATGTAATGGTTGCATCTCTGAACTCCCACATTGTTGACTGCAGTCAAGTATCAGACCCAGCAGCTTGAAACTCATGCTAGGCACATGTGCATGCATGCCCAAAATCCTAAGAGGAGAATGATCAAGGGATTGCAATGTAATCGTTCTTCTGTGGGGGTGGAGGTGGGGGTAATTTCTTACTTTCTGTCTCTCTGTCTCTGTCTCTCTGGTAAACACACACACCCTATAGCAAAAATCTCTTAAAAGAAAAAAAAAGTAAGAAAGAAAGGAAAAGAAAAGAAGAGAAAAAGGAAAAGAAAAAAAGAGGCAGAAAGCAAGAAATCACCTTCAGGGCTGAATAGCCACACCACAAGCTCTTCTGCATTCTCCTCTTGGGATTTTGGGCACACACACATACATGCCCAGAGTAAGTTTCAAGCCTCTAGGTCTGAGACTCAAACCATGGTCGGCCATGTGGGAATCCAGCGACATAACCATTACGCCATCTGCTGGTCCCAAAGACAGTGGTTTTCCAAGGCTTTGTTATATATCCTCTAAAATTGAGTCTGAAAAATTATGAATACATTCATTCATTTTTAGGTTGATATATTAAAATGTATTATAAGTTTACATAGTTTAAGCATATTATATATTATAGATTTAGTTTAACTATTTTTTTAAATGTTACACCTATAACTTTAGTTTATTTATTAATTTATTTTTAGAGAGTTTCGTTTGTTCATTTTTTGTTTTTGTTTTCATTTTGCTATAGGGTGCATGAACTCACCAGACACAGGGAGAGAGAAAGCAAGAAACCAACCTCCCAGGGGGGTGACCATGCCACAGTCCCTTCTCCTCCATTCTCCTCTTGGGATTTTGAGCACACACACACCTGATGTGAGTCTCAAGCTACCAAGTCTGGGACTCAAACTGCAGTCAACCAGACCACCGCCTCAACCACTACACCACCTGCTGGCCCTTCTTTAATCTATTTTAATAATGGAAAATATCTGCTCTATAATTTAGTTCACAAAACTTACCAACTAATGAAATTTACTGTTAGAATATTCTGACTTCAATTTTAAATTCAAGTGAATAAGTTAATATGTATCCTTGTGATCATCAGCTATTTTAAATTTATTCCTTATATAAAATAAGTTACTGTTAGGACCAGCAGATGGCATAGCGGTTATGTCACTGGACTCCCACATGGCCAGCCACGGTTCAAGTCCCGAACCTGGTGGCTTCACAAACACCATGGGTGCATGTGATGCATGTCCAAGATCCTGGGAGGAGAATGAAGGAGGAGAGATTGTGGCATGGCTAGGGTTGATTTCTCACTTTCCCTCTAATTGTCTCTGTCTCTCTGTCTCTTTCTCTGTACCCAAAGGTAAAAAATATGTCTTAATAATAATAAGATACTGTCTCCCCTTCAGTGCTTTTTAGACAAACTCTTTTGCTTGGTTTCATCATATTTCTAATGGTATTCCTTCTTGATTTATGTATTCATTTGATGTTCTGTTGATATTTATGTTCCAGAACAAAGCTATTGTATTAAGATCCAGAATTAGTGAGAAGTACACCTTTCTTTAAGAAGAAAGAGAGTGATAGTAAAGGAGAAGTTTTGAAAAGAAGAATCCATAGTACACAGACACATTCACAGGCAGATCAAATCAGGAAGGAGTAGATATGAAGTTTAGGATCTAAAAATTAATATTCTTAAAGTCGTTCATGCCCATGTATCACTGGAAATTTTCTTTGCTCCTCTAATGCACATGGGCTTAGGCTAGGACATATGTATAGAATCCAAATTTTACATTCATAAGGTATGCATATTTTTGACTAGATGTCGCCGAAGAATGTCACAAAATTTACCAGTTTACACTGTAGCTGAGAGCTCCAATTTCTTCATAATCTTCCTTCCAACCCTTAAAATTACTAGATTTAAATTTTACTTCCCATTTGACTAAATACTGGTAAGATTGAACATATGTATTTTTATACATATATATGATAGCAGGTATGTGCACACAAGACAGACAGAGAGGGAGAAAGAGGAAGAGAGACAATAGCACTCTTATCAGGATCTTACCATTCTGCAGTTTCCCTCCCTAGCCCTCCAGATCTCCAGTATCCTGGGCACCCATTACATGTTCTCAGGCCAACCTCAGGATCTGAACCTGTAGTCAGCCACAAGGTTTTCAGACTTACAGGTTATATTTTGTAATGAAGAAGAGCTCTATTAAATTAAGACAGTAAAAGCTGACATCATAAAGGAAAAATATTAATACATTTGTTACGTTAAAAAAAGAACAAATAAAATATTTGTTAAATATTTATTTATATTTTTTATACTTACTTATATCACTACTGTGCCACAGTGGCTGGGCCTATTTTTATATATCTATTTACCATTCCAGTTTCTTCTATGAATTGCTGGTCCATTTTTCTATTTGGGTGATTTGTCTTTTTCTTGAGTTCATTATATAAGTTTTGTGGGCTGTAAATTTTTTTTCTAGTTTGTGACTCATCCACTAATATCGTTTTTTATTAAAATTTTCATTTGTTCTTTTTTTAATGTAACATTTGGTATTAATGTTTTTCCTTTATGATGTCAGCTTTTACTGTCTTAATTTAATAGAGTTCTTCTTTATTACAAAATACAGATGTTCTCCAATATTTTGTTTCTAAAATTATATAGTATTGCTGATTGTCACATCTAGATCTTAAATCTAGTTTATGTAATGACTAATCACTTTTTTCACATTTTTTAAATGAATTCCCTATAAAATACCCTTTCTGTGTGTGGATCTCTTTCTGGGCTCTCTAGTCTGTTCTATTGGTGTATTTGTTTGCCCTGTCCAATTCTGTTTTTATTACTATGGCTTTATAATGAGTCTTGAAATCTGATAAAAGAAATCCTCTCGCCTTATTCTTCTTTAAGAGTCACCTATTCTTTTTTTTTTTTCTTTTTCTTTTAAGAGGTTTTTGCCATAGGGCTTGTGCTCACTGGAGAGAAAGACCGAGATAACGAAAAGGAAAGTGAGAAACCATCTCCCAGGGGGGATGGCCATGCCATAATCCCTTCTCCTCCATTCTCCTCTTGGGATCTTGGGCATGCAGGCACACGCACCTGGTGTGATTTTTAAAGCCATAGTCGGTCAGTCATGTGGGAGTCCTGCAATGTAACCACTATGCCATCTGCTGGCCCTTCTCATCTGTTCTTCAGTCTTTGTTTTCATAAGTATAAATTATACAATTCAGCTTGTTCAGTTCTGCAAGTATTACTTGTTGAGGTTTGGGGTGTTTTTTAAGAATTATTTTATTTAACTTTATTTATTTGTTTATTTTAATTTGACCAGAAAGGGACAGAGTGTGAGAGAGAGAGAGAGAGACAAAGTGAGAAAGCAAGCCGCCAGGTCAGGGACCCAAACTGCAATCAGCCATGTGGGAGTCTAACACCCTTAGCTACCATGCCCCATACTTGATGAGTTTTTATTGAACTGCATTAAGTATGTAGATTAATTGGGGACATTTTGGTATTTTTTAATCTTCCCATTTATGAACATGGTATATCACTTCATGTATTTAAGTCTTCTTTTGCTTATGTCCATCAAAAAATATTTTCTTTCTCTATAAAAAGTTTGATACATCTTTTGTTTAATTTATTCTTAGTCCCTGTACTCTTGTTGCTTTTATGAATGTTATTTTTTTAAATCACTTTTCCTAATAGGTTATGGCTAGTCTATAGTAATTCTTCATTTTTTCAAAGTTCACTTTGTATCAGTAACTGTCAATTCTTGTTTAGACAATCATCTAATTTATAATTCTGTATATTTGTTTCTTTTTCTTTTTTTGCACTACCATTATCACTGGTATCATATTGATGTAGTAATAATGTCATGACCTTATTCTTGAAAAAAAGAATGAATTTAATGACTCACCATTAAGCTTTCTATTATATATACTTACATAGGAGGGGACTTCAAAAAGTTTGTGGAAAATGGACTTAAAGTACAAGTTTATATTGATGCAAAAAAATTGAAATGCATGCATAGTTTTATCAAAATATGTATCTTTCATGGACTTTTTGAAGACCTCCAATGTATACACAGGCACAGACAAAAACATGCACATACTCTGTAGGCTTTAAAAGACATTCTTAACCAGAGTTTCTCAACCTTAGCACTATTGACATTTGAGCCACATGATTTTCTTGTGATGCTCTCCTGTATATTATGGGATATTTAGAAGTGATGATGATCTTCTAAGAATTATGACAACCAAAAATGTCCTCCAACATTTCCAAACACTCTTTAGGGGGGAAAATTACTCATGGTTAAGAATTATCCCCTAAATCAATAAAAGAAGGTTTTTTGTTTTTGTTTTTGTTTTTTTTTTTTTTGAGAGGTTTTTGCTATAGGACTCGTGCGCTCACCAGACAGAAAGAGAGAAACAGAGAGACAGAAAATGAGAAATCACCCTCCAGGGGGGATGGCCACGCCGCAATCCCTTCTCCTCCATTCTCCTCTCGGGATCTTGGGCACACATGCACACGCACCCAGCGTGAGTTTAAGCCACCAGGTCCGGGACTCGAACCGCAGTCGACTACGTGGGAGTCCAGCAACATAGCCATTGTGCTAACTGCTGTTCCCAAGAAGTTACTTTTTATTGGATAGTTGGAAAAAATATATATTTTTATGTTTTTCTATGGAAAAATGCATCATGACTTTCCTTTTTTTTTTTTTTTTTTAAGAGACAGATTTTTGCTATAGGACACATGCACTCACTGGAAAAACAGAAAGACAAAAAGCGAGAAATCACCCCCCCCCAGAGGGATGGCCATGCCACGTTCTCTTCTCCTCTATTCTCTTCTCAGGATATTAGACATGCATGCACACATGCCTGGCATGAGTTTCAAGCCTCCAGGTTCAGGACTCAAACCACGGTTAGCCATGTGGGAGTCCAGTGACATAACTATTATGTCATCTGCTGGTCCTGCCTCATGACTTTACTGATAACCCAGTAATAAGAGTTTATTATAGGGCCAGCAGGTGGCGTGATGGTTAACGTGCTGGACTCCATGTGGCAGACTGTGATTCAAGTCCTAAACTTAGCAACTTGCTTTCTTACTTTCTCTCTCTCTCTTTGTTTGTCTCTCTCTGCCCTACAGCAAATTAAAAATAATAATAATAAATATTTTTAAGTTTTATTATACAAAAATAAGTAATTTTAACAAATGCTTTTTCTATATTGAATGCATGCTATTATTATTATTATGGGTTTTTCCTTCTTTAATCTACTGACATAGAAAATTACATTACTATATTCTAATGTTAATCTGTGGTACAATTTTATTAACATATGATAGCCTGCTAATTGTATAAAATTATAATACTTGTCTTCAGTTTTGGGGGTATGAACTTTAAACTATCAGTTAGATCCCATAGTAGAACTTGAATTTTAATTGCTATCATTAGGGCCAATTTCCCCTAGTCTGCAGTACAATATGCCTTTTTTATTGATAATCTGATTTTCAGTTTGGGGACTTATGCTATCACTTTGAATAATCAAATGTTACTTAATGTTTCTTCAACATAGATATATCATTTAAAAGTTTATTGGATAATTAACACATTTAAATATCAAATTACTAAGTAATATAATTTAAGAAATGCCTAAAGAATAATGTATTTGCTTCAGGTAAACATATAATAAGGGAATATAATGTTAATAAATTTAAGTATTGGAAAAAACAGTGGTAAAATGAGGTACAATTATTCATTTGGTTCTAAATGCTATTGAAAATATTAACTGTCTACTGCTAGTCTCCACAGTGAAAATATTAGGTCATTGGAAAACTCATGACATAGTCTTCTATGTTTTTCTATGCAAAAATGCACCATGACTTTTTTGACGACCCAGTAGGAAGTTTCATCCTAATTCCAGCTACTGTTTTCCTCTAAATATTCTGCTCGAACTATATTTTCACATCTTTGGAGATGTTATATTTCCAGTGAAAAGCGACTTTTCAGGTGGTTGTGGATTACTGTTGAACTATGTGGAAGTAGGCATATGTGACCATTTCAAGAAACAGACTTAAGTAGAGTTGGTAATAATACCAATAGGTAGAAAAATAACTTTCTAATGATAAAACATAAATTGACTGGATTTTGAAACAATGTGAGATAAATTTTATTATGACCTAGTTTATAGAATTTTGTCTAAAATTATTTATCTATTTGTCTTATAGTCACGCTCTATATCTAGTTCCCCTGTGATGGTAGCTCAGCCTGTTTATCAGCAGCCTGCATATCACTACCAGGTAAACATTAATTACAATTAAAATCCTCTCTGCTTAAAAAAAAAAATCCTCTCTGTTACTTTTAGTCATTTTTTAAGGTAACTTTCCTTTTTTTTTCTCATATAAATATTCTATTAATTAGAGAAAGTTAAACCTTGATAGTAGTTTTTAACTTCGTTTTATGAGGGAACTAAACAATGTCATACCAGTAAAGATAGACTGCTTTCTCTTACTAAATGTAATGAGGTCAGTTTTGCTTCCTTGACTAACATTTCATCTAAAAATCCTTTAGCGATATTTTCAAATTAAGAGGCAGGTACTGGACAACTGGGTGATTTTTTTAAATGTTACCGTTACCAGTTTCTTGTTACTATAGTCAATATAATGTATATTAAAATAAATAGCATACGGCCAGCAGGTTGAATGGTGGTTAAAGCAGCTGAATCCCACATGGCCAACTGTGCAGTTCAAGTCCTAGACTCAGAGGGTTGGAAAACACACCAGGTGTATGTTTTGTGTGCCTAAAATCCTGAAAAGTGAATGGAGGAGAAGGGATTGCAGTGGCGATTCCCTCTGGGGTGCTATCTCACTTTTCCTCCCTCTCTTCCTGTTGTCTCTCCAGTGAGTGCTCGTGCCTTACAGAAAATTTGAAATGTTGAGAGTGAGAAAGAGTAATGTTGCCTCTGCTTGTTGCTTTATCAAGTGTAACAACTCCTCCATTAATTGAATACATATAACTGTAACTGGACATGTAAGATGTATTATCAAAAGTTCCTAATACAATTTAACTTTTACTTTGACTCTATACTTTTCTGCTTGGAACAGATAGAAAATTAAAGATAAGTTTCCTGTATAGATTTGGAAAGGTTTTGTTGCCAGTTTTTAACATAATATTTTGTAATATAAGAAATATTTTTCTTATTTCTTTCCAGTTATATATTTATTATCATTAGATCCTAAAATTGCCACTTTGATAAGAATCTTCCTTTGCTCTCTTTCTTGGTCATCATTAATATACAATGGCATATCCCTTTGCAGTTGAAGTAGTTAGCACTAAATTTACAGAGGTTTTGTTTAAGTGAAAGGTGGGGTTTTCTTATTTATTTTTTAACTTTAATAATAAATAATACTTTATTAAAAATGAATAATAAGGGCCAGCAGGTGCTGTGGTGGTTACAGTGCTAGACTCCCTCATGGTCAACTCTGTGGTCCAAGTCCCAGACCTGGTAACTTGAAAATCAAGCCAGGGGCATGTGCGTGTGTCTCCAAAATCCCAAGAGGAGAATGAAGGAATTATGGAGTGGCCATCCACTCAGGGGTGATTTCTCACTTTCCCGCTCTCTTTTTTTTCCTTCTCTCTCTCTTTCTCTCTGACAAGTGCACATCCCCTGTAGCGAAACCAAAAAATATGTAAGAGGCTAGTTGGTGGCATGGTAGTTAAGGTGGCTGAATCCCACCTGACCAACTGCAAAGTTTGGTTCCCAGACACCACGGGCATGTCTTCATGCATGACGAAAATTCTCAGAGGAGAATGGAGGACAAGGGATTGTGGCATGACCATCCTCTCTGGAGGGTACTTTCTCACTTTTCCTCATTCTCTCTCTGAAGAGCACACATGCCCTTTATCAAAACTTTTTAATTAAATAATAAAGTAAAAAATCATTATTAAGAAATAATGCAACATCTTAAGAGATAGTCTTAAATTGTCATATTACAATACCTTATATAAATTGACCCATTTTAAACAGCAGCTTTATTTAAAAATAATTCATATACTGTACAATAAACCTATTACAAGTGTATAAATGAGTGGTTCTTACTAAATTCAGAGTAAATTGCACAACCACATCACAGTTAATTTTAGAACATTTAATCATACCACACATACACATTAAAAACAAACTTACCCATTAGCAGTCATCTTTACTCCCCAACCCTAGTAATCTACTTCTCTGTCTTTATAGATTTTCCTCATGTGGTATTTTGTGACTGCCTTCTTTCACCTATGATGTTTTTCAAAATTTATTTATGTAGTAACATTTATCAATACTTCATTGTTGAATAATATTCCATTGTATGGACATACCACATTTTGTTATTCATTTGTCAGTTGATAGACATTTGAGTTGCTCCTACTTTTTGGTTTTTATAAGTAATACTGTGATGAACATTCATTTAAAAGTTTTTGTGTGAACATGTGTTTTCATTTTTCTTGTAAACTTACGGTAGAATTGCTGAGTTATGTGGTAACCAACTTTAACATCTTAAAGAAGAGTCATACTGTTTTCCAAAAGGGCTGTGCCATTTTACATTCCCCTCAGCAGATTAAGAGGGTCTAATTTTCCAATTCCTCTCCAACACTTGCTGTCCTCCTCTTTTATCATAGTCATCCTGGTGGATATGAAGTGGTGTTACACAGTGGTTTTGATTTGTATTTCTTCAAAGGCTAGTAATATTGAGCATCTTTAATGTACTTATTGGTCATATGGATATCTTCTTTAGAGAAAAGTCTGTATTATTTACCCATTTTTAAGTTGGGTAACCTATCTTTATTATTGACTTATAAGCTATTTATATTTTCTTGATATGAATTCTTTATCAGATACAGGATTTGTAAATATTTTCTCCCATCCTGTGGGTTGTATTTCATTTTGTTGATGGTGCATTTTGAAGCACAAAAGTTTTGAAAACATTTTAATGAAGTCCAATTTATCTGTCTTTTTTCTTTTGTGGCTTTACTGCTTGTGCTTGTAATGTCATAATTTTTTAAATACTTCTGAACTCAAGGTCACAAAGATTTACATGTATGTTTTTCTTCTAAGAGTTTTTATAGTTTTAGCTCTTATATTTATGTCTCTGATCTGTTTTGAGTTTATTTTTTAAATATGATTTGATTTAATTTTTGTATGTTGTTTGAGGGCTCAACATCATTCTTTTGCATATAAATATCCAGTTTTAACTCTTGTTTATAATCTGGATGGTTTTTTGTTTTTTTGGTTTTGTGTTTTTTGTTTTTTTTTTCTTTTTTTCATTTTAGGCCCCTGCACAGTGTCTACCAGGACAGTGGCAGTGGGGTGTTCCTCAGGTAAATATTAACGTTCAGTAGCCAATTACAAATTCTTCTTTCATTGTATTCTTGTATTCTGCATGAATACTAAAATCAGGAGAACTAAGTTTGAGACCTTACTCTTCTGTTTATATAATGTAATTCCTTCAGCGGTTCAGTTAACCACTATATTCTCAATTTCTTCGTTTGTAAAATGAATATAATGATAATATACCTTCATAAGTTGCCTTATGTGATTTTTATAAGTGGCAAATGAGATCATATAAGTTAAAGCATTTTATAAATAAGTGCTCTATAAACATAAAAATGAATTTTTTACTATTGGAAAATGTGTTTTTCTGGCTTCACTTCAAATTTTGCTTGAGTTTGACTAATGACCCTAAGTATTCTGTTTTCCAACTTTTGATAACATTTAAAATACTACCAAAAAGATTGTTTAATGGCATTTTCCCACTTTTATGGGAAATCACAGAGCTGAGAGCAGACCTTTACACCAATTTAAATTCTGTTAGTCATATTATTATAACCTTTAATGGTGGTATTAGCATATCTACTTTGATTATCTGAATCTATATATGAAATGTTGAGACACTAAGAAGTTTTAGTACTTATCAGTAATAAAGTTCTTTGATGACAACTAACAACTGGACTTAATAACAACCTAGAGTTTCTAGTTTGTTGCTAAGATACTTCTATGTTATCCCTGAGAAAGAATTTTAGGAAAATACAAAAAAATTTATTTGATCTATTGGTTACGTTTTTTGGTTTAATCATGTCTGAATTTAAAATATGGCTTTATATTTTAGTCTTCTGCCTCTTCTGCTCCATTTTTATACCTGCAACCTTCTGAGGTTATTTATCAACCGGTGGAAATTTCACAAGATAGTGGGTGTGTTCCTCCTCCACTATCTTTAATGGAAACTTCCATTCCAGAGGTATGTATTAAAGTATTAATAATTGATCAATTACCACCTTACCTTAGCATATAAAAATGTGTGTGTGTGTGTGTGTGTGTGTGTGTGTGTATAATTTTTTTGTTGTTGTTGTTATAGTGCATGTGCACTCATCGGAAAGACAGAGAGACAAAAAGCAAGAAATCACCCCCCAGGGGGGATGGCCACGCCGCAATCCCTTCTCCTCCATTCTCCTCTCAGGATCTTGGGCATGCACACACATGTGCCTGGTGTGAGTTTAAGACCCAGGTCTGGGACTTGAACCGTGGTCAACTACATGGGAGTCCAGAGACATAGCCAATATGGCAACTGCTGATCCCTGCATGGTATATTTTAAATCACTGTTGTAAAAAATTAAGAAATTAGTACCAATATTCTAATTTGAGTGCATTATTAGTTTTATATTGCTAAGGTGTCTTAACAGTATAGTTTGGTTTTTTGTTGTTGTTGTTGTTGTATTTTTTTCGGTACAGTAGTTTCCTCAGTTAGATCTTAATGTTTACTATCTTCAATTTTTTAAAGAATTATTTTATTTAACTTTATTTATGTCTTCATTTATTTATTTTAATTTAACCAGAGAGGCTCAGAGTAAGAGAGAGAGAGAGAGAGAGAGAGAAAGAACATGAGAAAGCAAACCATCAGGTCTGGGACTCAAAACTGCAGTCAGCTATGTGAGAGTCTGGCTCCCTTAACCATCACGCCACTTACTGGCCACCTTACTGTCTACTATCAATACTTTTACTAGGATTTCTCCATTCTTCATCTTATTCCCCATTTATTTACTTTCTTGTAGTTGCTTTTTCTTTTCCCCAGCACTACTGAGGTATAATTAACAAATAAAGATTGTGTATATTTATGGTATACATGATAGGTTTTTTTTGGGTTGTTTTTCACTGTTATTTTTTTTAGATTTTTGCCATAGGGTGTATATGCTTACCAGAGAGAGACAGAGAGAGAGGGAACATAAGAAATCCTTCCCTGTGGAGGGATGGCTATACCGCAATCCCTTCTCCATTCTTCTCTCAGAATTTTGGGCGTGCACGCACACATGCCCAGCATGTTTTTCAAGCCACTGAGTCCAGGATTCAAACTGCAGAATCAGCCATATGGGATCCAGCACCTTAACAACCACGCCACCAGCTGGCACAGGTGTTTTAATATGTATATGTTGTCAACTGATTACCACAATCAAACTAGTCAGTCACCTCATATGGCTATCCTTTTTTTATAGTTTGAGGTGAGAGCATTTAAAATCTACCCGCTTAGCAATTTTCAAGTACATAATACATTATTACCTGTATCACCATGCTGTACAGTATGTCTCTAGAACATTTTCCTTCTCTATAGCTGAAACTCTATATCCTTTGACCAGCATCTCCCCACCCGCTTCCCAGCCCCTACTGATCACCATTCTCCTGTCTGCTATTATGAGTTTGACTTTTTTAGATTCCATGTATAAGTAAGATCATGCAGTATTTGTCTTTCTGTGCCTCACTTATTTCACTTGGCATAATGTCCTCCAGGTTCATGCATGTACACAAATGACAGACTATCCTTTATTACAGCTGACTAGTATTCCATTTTGTTTCATCACATTCCTTTACCCATTCTTCTGTTGAAGACTGATTATATATCTTGGCTAGTGTGAATGATTATGCAGTAACCATGGGAGTGCAGGTAATAATTGGTATGTTTTCAACATACTGATTTAATTTACTTTGGATATATATATATATATATATATATATATATATACCACAAAGTGAGATTACTGGATCATATGGTAGTGTTATTCATTTTTAAGAACCCTCCATATTGTTTTCCAAAATGGCTGTACTTTCATTTCCACCAACAGTATATAAGAGTTCCCCTTTCCCCACATTCTCACTGGAGATCATTTTAGTTCCTAGTAAAGCCCCTTTGTGTTCCAGTTTTTCTCTATTAGGATGTAGTAATTGTTATATCCTTCCCCATCTTCAACCTGTTTCACTTCCAGGAGTGTTCCTTCCTCAGCTAAAAGGCTAAATGGTAGATAACAAAAATCGTGTAACCATCTTTTCTCCTTCAGTTCTATCTCCTCTGCTATTAAACTGTGTAAAATGGATTTCTGTGGATATATTCCCTGTTTTGACCCTGGACTGATCATACCCCTACACTAAAGACTAAACAGGTTTTGAATAGGCCTTTCAAAACATTAACTCTTAGAAAGTCTTTATCCTTCCTAATGTCTGAGGAGGTTCAAAATCCTCACTTACACTGGTCCAACTTGTGCAGCACTTAGAAGACATTTTTGCATTGTATGGGAATCATGAGCATTTTCTTACTTAATAGATAATGGCATTTTTTTAATTTATATTTGGTTCTTTTTGTTGTTTTCTGGTTTGAAAGGAGGGGCAGTGAGATAAGTATACTTGTACGATAGATTTACAGCCAGAATCTACTTTTACTTTTAGCATTAAAGCATCTTTATTTATTTATTTATATTTTTGCCATAGGGCTCATGCACTTGCTGGAGGGACAAAGAGAAAGAGACAGAAGCGTAGTGACATAGTGAGATTCTGTCAAAAATACCTTCCGCTCTCATTTTTTTAAAAAAAGGACAAATCCTGTGAAACATGTATTCAGATTCAATGGAGAAAAGAAGAGAACTGCTATGTTAAGAAAGATGGAGGAGGAGTCAAGAAAGTATCCTAGAGGGACTAGCTGATGGTGTAATGGCTGAACTCTCATATAGTTGACTGGGGTTTGAGTCCTAGACCCCGTCGCTTAAACTCATGCTGGGTGCGTGTGCATGTATGCCCAAAATCTCTAGAGGAGAATAGAGAAGGATTGCAGCATGGCCATCTCCCTGGGGTGGGGGGGTAATTTCTCACTTTCATCTCTCTCTTTGTTTCTCTGGCAAGCATACACACCCTATAACAAAAATCTCTCTCTAAAAAAATAATAGTTCTAGTAGAGTTGATTCTTAATTCTGAAGTATTAGGGGAAAAAATGAGAGAGTAGTATGAGCAAAAGCATTGGGACAATGAGAATACACCTCATTTGGGAGAGTTGTCCAGGTTGTTTGGTATGGCTGGATGGAAGAGTCACACTAACAGACAGTGGAGCAACAGGCAAGGGACAGGTCCTGTGAAAGGAGACTTATGGTTTATCCAACAGATAGTGATGCCGTTCATTGACATATAGAATACACAGACTTATATTTATGTAATTGTGTGTGAGAGGGTTGGAGAGAAGGAGTTGGTTTCATAACATGAAATTTGTAGTATTGGAGGACTACTAATAGAGGTATACTGTTAGAAATACAGATGGCTCTAGAGCAGTACTATCCAACAGAAATATAATGGGAAATAAGAATGTTATTTTAAAATTTCCAGTAGCCATGCTAGAAAAGTAAAAAGAAACAGGTGACATTAAAATTTTAAAGTTTATTTCTTTCATTTATGAGGGAGAGACAGGCACTTTATGCCATTCCTGTAAAATATTTTTTTCCTGGTGCACTCATTTTACAAATAGGGAAATTACAAAAGCAATACTGTGAAAGGTTAAATAAGTTCCAAAACTAACATAGCTAGTGAGTATAAACTGTGAACCAAGGAAGAAAGACAGACTTAAAATACAAGAGAAAAAAGGCTAACCGGTGGAATGAGGTCTTTAAGAAGGAGAGAATTGATGGTATCCAGAGCATGGGAGGCAGGAGTAACCCTGGACAAGACTGAAAGTCAGTAAATAAATATAACAGGCTGAGAGTGAGTCAGGATTCAGGTAATTTTATACAGTGGGGCTGGAGGTTGAGTTGGTTACCACAAATTGGTTTCTACTTACTCTGCAAAAGACAAGGCAAACCAATATTCTAAGAGTGAAAGGGTAGAATGGGTAGTCAGTCCAGGGTTGAAGCCTGCAAAAGGTTTAAAATAAATGTTGAGATAAGTAAATAAAGATACTTTTTTTTTGAGAGAGAGAAGTTTTTGCTGTAGGGCATGCGCACTCACCAGAAAGAGACAGAAAGCGAGAAATCACCCCCCAAGGAGGATGGCCATGCCGTAATCCCTTATCCTCTATGCTCCTCTTGGGATCTTGGGCATACAAGCACATGTGCCAAGCGTGAGTTTAAGCCACCAGGTCTGGGACTCAAACCACAGTCGACTACGTGGGAGTCTAGTGACATAGCCATTATGCCAACTGCTGGTCCCAAAATACATTTAAAAAAAAAAAAAAAAAAAAGGTTAAGGAAACCTGATTATAACACCAAAAACAAACAAAAAAATTGGATTTTTTTTTTTTTTTTTTGAGACAGGATCTTACAATATTGCCCGTGCTGTCCTCAAACCTGAGATCCTCTTGCATCAGCTTCCCAAGTAGCTGGGATTATAGGAATGCACCACTGTGCCTGGCTCAATCCTGTAGTTTTTAATTTTAGGGAGTTAAACCACTTACTCGCAAATCACCCCATTCCATTAAAGTGTATTAGCAGATTATACCTTCTACCAGAAACAATATTAAAAGCATGAAAATAAAATTTTCTATGAAAATACAGTACAAAGTACAAATTATAAGATAGTAACCTGGCTTTGTATGTGGACTTAGTCTCTGAATAATAGCATCTTAGCAGCATGTACCACAACAGCTTATCCAAGTCTCATCATTTTAACTACTCTCTATTTTCTTGATCAGAGTATAAATTAAACGTAAGAAATGTGTTTTTTTAATCTGTTTTTACATTGTGTGGCAGAATGCCAAGTACATTGTAAATACTGAATCAATATTTTTAATTACTAAATAAAAGATAACACTTTTTCTCTCATTTCTTTTTTACTGTTATTATAGCCTTACTCTGATCATGGAGTTCAAGCAACATACCATCAGGTTTATGCTCCCAGTGCCATTGCTATGCCTGCTCCTGTGATGCAGCCTGAACCAATTAAAGTAAGTTTGTTTTGACTTCTATTTTTCTTCAGTTTTAGTTCAAGTTTTCTAAGTTTCTCTTCTGAAGAGGAACAGCTTTGTATATTTACATCCCATTTGTGATCATAAGTAAAGAATTAGCATACTCTTCCATTCTGAATTAACTATAATTTCTGTTAATTAGTTTTGATGAAGTCATAAACCATACGTGGTTGAATTTTTCTATTTATTGTGGTAAAATATATATAACTTAAAATTTAGCATATTTTAAACTTTCAAGTATGTAATTTAGTGCACTAATTACATTCATAATGCTATGAAACCATCACCAATATTTCCCAACTTTTCATCACCCCAAATAGATACTCTTTACCCAGTAAGCAATAACTCTGGAAACTTCCAGGTCCTGGTAACCTCCAGTATATATATATATGTGTGTGTGTGTGTGTGTGTGTGTGTGTGTGTGTGTGTGTGTGTATAGAGAGAGAGAGGTTTTTGCTATAGGGCACATGCGCTCATCAGAAAGACAGAGAGAGACAGAGAGATAGAAAGTGAGAAATCACCCCCCAGGGGGGATGGCCATGCAGCAATCCCTTCTCCTCCATTCTCCTCTCGAGATCTTGGGCATGCACACACACACACCCAGCGTGAGTTTAGGCCACCAGGTCCAGGACTTGAACCGTGGTCAGCTACATGGGAGTTCAGTGACATAGCCATTACGCTAACTGCTAGTCCCACCCTCCAGTGTATTTTCTTTTTGTAAATTTACCTATTCTAGCTATTTCATATAATCAGATTTTGCTTATCTATGGCAATAGCATGTAGCATTTGTGGAGAGGTAAAAATAGTTAATGATCTCCTCTTCCACTTTGGTAATTGTGTTGATGCTTCCTAATTAAGATGATCATTCTTTGGAAGATTCATGCATATATTCAATATATTATGACTATCTACTATGGATCAGGGAATTCTTCCTATTACCTTATAACCAAGTTTCCTGGTGAAACTCTTGCATCATCACTTTAGGGAAATGGACTTTATCTCTGGTAAAGAACCACAGTTTGACTAGCTGTTGAAATGATAATTAAGAATCTTGTATGTGGTATATTTAGATGTGAAAATAGGTGTTCCTGCAATAAAGTGATAAAGTGATAAAGATTACCTGTTTTACACTCAGACTTATACTTCTGACCTATTTTATATTTTCAACTCAATACCTACTGAGGCAGTCTTTTTTTGTTTAGGTTTTTCCCATAGAGCACATGCACTCACTAGAGAGATGTAGAGAGAGGGGAAATCAGAAATCGCCTCCCAGGGAGGATGGCCATGACACAATCCTTTCTTCTCCATTCTCCTCCCAGGGTCTTGGGCATGCATGCACACATGCCCAACATGAGTTTCAAGCCACCAGGTCCAGAACTCGAACCACAGTCAGCCATATGAGAATCCAGTCTCAACCACAACGCCACCTGCTGAACCCCAAGACTATCTACTCTAAGAACCCACTCACTCTCTTGTGTTCTCTATCTTATTAGCATTCGTTGCCATTATCACTCACTGTATCTCTTCACTGTCTACCACTGTACCACAATCATAAAATAAAACCATAATTTTGACCTAGTGTCCAAACCTAGAATGTTACTAAACTTTATTTATAGATTTCATTTTCACTATTGTCAGAAAATTTTCTAAAATGGATGACTTCTGGGTCAGCCCATTGGTATGGTGGTTAAGGTGGCTAGATCCCACATGGCCGACCGCATGGTTCAAGTCTGGACACAGTGACTTGATAATTTCATCAGGCATGTGTGCATGCATGCCCTAAATCCCAAGAGGAGAATGGAGAAGGGACTATGATATGGCCATTCTCCTAGGGAGGTGCTTTCTCATTTCCCCTCTGTCTCTGTCTCTCTAGCACCCTATAGCAAATTAAAAAGGGGGGGGGGGGGTTTTAGCAGATGGCATAATGGTTACATTGCTAGACTCCCACATGGCCACCTGCAGTTCACGTCCTGGACCTGGTAGCTTGCAAATCACACCAGACACATGTGTGTACATGTCCAAAATCCCAAAAGGAAAATGGATGAGAAGGGATTACAATGTGGCTAGCCCCCCTCAGGAGTGATTTCTCACTTTCTGCCTCTCTGTCTTTGTCTCTCCAGCAAGCACACTCACCCTGTAGCAAAAATTTCTCTAAAAAAAAGGATGACTTCCAATGTTAACATTTTTCCAAATATACACACACATCTGTTTTTGCTATGCCATATTAGATGAGTGCTAGTTGTTTTCAGTTACTGAGATAAAGAGGATAAAAATATCCCATGACTTTTCTGACAACCCAATATATAAATTTGGCAGTATCTCTTTTTTTCACTCTATTGTGTTATGCCATTCCACAACCATCTTACCCCTCTACATGCATTCCTGTGTCAAATGCTGGGGGGTTTTTTGAACTCTTTCCATTCCCACACGTCCTCCCCATGCAGTTTCTGTTATCTACAGTTATGCTATTTCTGTGTTTTCAAGTCTTTCAGTTTCTGTCATAGAGTGCATTATATATTGAGCAGGGACATACAGTGTTTGTCTTTCATAGTCTGGCTTGTTTCACTTAGCATTAAATGTTCTAGATTCATCTACAGAATCTTGCTGTTCTTTATGGCTGAGTGGTATTCTGTTGTGTGTACATGCCACTTTTTTTAAATCCACCCATCAGGTTTTGGACACTTAGGTAGATTCTGTGTCTTAGCTATTGTGAATAATGCTGCAATAAACATGAATGCACAAGTGTCTTTCCAACTGAATAATCTACTGTTTTTTTGGATAATTCCCCAGGAGTGGGATACTGGGTCTTGATAGTTCTAGTTGTAAATTTTTGAAGAACCTCTATGTTTTCTGCAATGGCTATAGTATTACATTCCCACCAACAGTGTGAGGATGGCCCCTTTTCAAATGTTAAACATTCTTTTTATTATTATTATTATTTTTTGAGAAGTTTTTGCTATAGAACTCATGCACTTGCCAGAAAGACAGAGACAGACAGAGAGACAGAAAGCAAGAAATCACCCCCCCAGGGGGCATGATCACACCGCAATCCCTTCTCCTCCATTCTCCTCTTGGGATCTTGGGCATACACACACCCGGCGTGAGTTTAAGCAGCTGAGTCCAGGACTTGAACCACGATCAACTACATGGGAGTCCAGCAACATAGCCATTATGCTATCTGCTGGTCCCAGAATCTTAAACATTCTTAATATAAAATTTAAATTCTTCTGGCTTAAAAGTATACACTTCTCTAGCTATTCTTAAGTATGTGAGTAGGTAACAGCAGAAATTATCCAGAGAAACTGTTATCTTGCTCTTTAATTTAGTCATATCATAATTACCAATTCCACCTTTATTAGAGATGAAAAAAGAAAATTTAATAAACTTTTAAAGTCAAACTAGAATATAGGATTTTTATGCAGAGTTTCATGCTTTTTTAAAATTTCATTTTCTTTCTTTCTTTCTTTCTTTCTTTCTTTCTTTCTTCATTTTTGAGAAAGAGAGACAGACAGACACACTGAGGGAAGTGAGAAATCATCCCTCAGGGGTATAGCCATGCCTTAATTCCTTCTCCTTCATTCTCCTCCTGGAATTTTGGGCATGCACTCACACATGCCTGGTGTGATTTTCAAGCCACTGGGTCTGGAACTTGAACCGCAGTTGGCCATATGGGAGTCTAGCAACATAACCGCAACACCATCTGCTGGTCCCTGCTCTTTTCTTCTAAGGTTGAGTGTTCTATGCATTTTATACTGTATTTTTTTTTTAGGTGATTCAGTGACCTTCAATAGAAAATAGTACCCCACTCAGAGAAAGAAACTCCAAAATTATTTCTGTAGATTTCTAGAAATGTACAACCCTGTAAAAATGTTTCACGATACAGGTTTTACTACATAGAAAATTATCCACTTTCATTTCTAATGCATTTGTATTATAACCTTAAAATCTTAATATACAAATATTATATCCCTAGGGAAAAAAAGGCAAAAATATATAAGAAACAAGAAGTGGAAAATTATTTGTCGACAATAACATGTATGGTAATATCCTTAATTAAGCCAATATGCAGTGTATTCTGGATGGGAAATGGCATTTTGTATGCTGTGATGATCTGCACTGAATGAATATAAAATAAATTTTTAAAAGAAAAAATATTAACTTGAAAAATATTAACTTTGAAACATTAGCTTTATCACTTCCTATGCAAATTTTCCCTGGTACCCAAAACCTGGGTGGTTTTTAAAATAGATAAGTGGAAATATTCTTCGAAAGAATTTGAGCCTGTTGCTGTGTAAGTTGTTTTTAAATATAATGACTTAAGTTTTATAAAATAATTCATAAAATTTAAGTCGGGTGTATCCCAACATAGAAATTTCAGATGAAATTTCAGATTTCAAAACTATCATGAAATGAGAGACCTTATGCCCAGCACAGAGCACAAGTCTAACTGCTGCTATATCATACCATTTGTCAGAAATTACCTGTTGACTGTAGTATGTAGCCAGGCTAAATACTCTGTCAAATCAAATGCCAACAGACTAATATAGAAACTACTAGATTAATACAATATTAATTAGGGCTATCATTCTCTAATTCAGCAGTCAGACTTAAGTTTTTAAATCAATAAAACAAACCACATAATGTCCAAATTATTCCACTGCACTAGACTATAGGAAAGAACAGTAGGAAAAATCTTCTTGTATCTGGGCATGTGGACTATTATTCTTTCAAAAGAAATATGAAGTCCCAAGGTGTGAAGGGTGTAAATGTAGAATGTTAAAGGAACTAAGGAAATTATAATTTCAGTTCACCTTTAGGTTAAATGTGTATTTTATTTAACTCCCATGTATATGAGCTATCCATGAAAATATGTGGGTATGAATAATAATGTCTATCCATTTGCCAGGCTGTGAGGAGCTTCTAATTAAGACACTGACTGGACTTGAATAAAAAACACACCTAGTGGGCTTTATACACTTTACCCTTTGGAAGAAGAGTATGATACAGAAGTAAATTTGGAAGTAATCTGAACTATCACTACTCTCTGCTTCAAGCTTAGGGACCCAGAACATAGACTCACCTAAAAAATCAGAAGTTATTGGGACCAACAAATGGCATGGTGTTTAAGGCACTGGATTTCCACACAGCCAACCATGTGGTTCAAGTCCCAGGCTTGGCAGTTCCCAAGAGACTAGAGTAGAAGGGATTGGGGTGTGGCCCTCCCCCCGAGAAGGTGATTATTCACTTTTCCTCTCTTTATCTCTCCTTCTTCAACATATGCACATGCCCAATAGTAAAAACATTTTTTAAAAGATAGCAATTACTTCTACTTTACAGAAAGATTTTATTACCACTATCTTCTTCCTAATTATTTCTCCATTTTAATATCAGTGATTCTACTTGTAAATCAGTTTAAAGAATTTCTTTGTATACAGCAAAGACCCTGGGGTAGAAGCGAATAAGTGTAAGGTTTTTGAAGTTAATTTTTCTGATTACAGAGCGAGCATACATGAGCACAAGAGGGAAAGACAGAGAAAAGCAGCTTCAAACAGGGTATTATCACATGCAGTCCCATTTCTCCAGCACTTCAGTTTCTCAAGATTCCTGGTCACCCACATATATCTAGTGTGTTTTTCAAGCCAATTTGAGGAATCTGAATGCATGGTCAGCCACATGACCTTCAGCATTGCAGGGAACTTGCATTATCTCTGTGGCACAGCAGCTGATGGGCTTAATTTCTACTTTTATTAAAATAATAATAGGGGTCTTCAAAACTTCATGGAATACGTATTATGTAAAAAGCTATGCATGGATTTAAAAAAAAATTTTGCTCAAAATAAACTCATATTTTAATACCACTTTTCAACAAACTTTTTGAAGTTTTCCTATTAAAGTGGAATTGCTCTAAATACCAGGAAAAAGAAATAAAATTGTGATGGAAAATTTTAACATCAGTATCAGAACTGAAGTTCGAATAAATAATGTCTAAGAAATATTATGAGTAACACATATTGGATTTTAATTCTTGCAGAGACAAAGCTATTTTTTTTCTAAAAACCATAGAACAGTTCTAAAAGTTGATCATACTATAGTCACAAAGTAAACCTCCATAATAAATTTATAAATTGTACTGGCCATATTCTCTGACTATAATAAATGTTAGGTATAGTCAAAGAGAGGATTGTGCAAGGCAGAAGTATTGAGAGATGGACTCCCTGGCAGGCAAGGTTGCCTTGTGAAATGGCAACAAATTATTTGATAAAACCTAGATAATAGGGATAGGTGGCATGGTGATTAAGGACTCTGGACTCCCACACAGCCGACTACAGTTCGAGTACCAGACCTGGTGGCTTGCTTTCTCACTCCTCCCCCCCCTTCTCTCTGTCCTTCTCTGGTCAAATTTTAAAATAAGTAAATAAAGTGAAATAATTAAATAATTCTTTAAAAAAAAAATACCTAAATAATGGTGCCAAGTTCTCAAAGCCCTGGGCCATGATAATCCATACTCTACACCATGAGCTAGTAGTTGGTCAACTATTCACCCCTCTGAATATTATCAACCATCTTAGGTGATGATACCTTCAGAAGAAAATTGTCTCAAGTCAAAAATCACAAAACATCTGGGAACCAGCAGTTAGCGTAATGGCTATGTCGCTGGACTCCCACATGGTCGACCGCGGTTCACGTCCCGGACCTGGTGGCTTAAAACTCACACCGGGCACGTGTGCGTGCGTGCCCAAGATCCCGAGAGGAGAATGGAGGAGAAGGGATTGCGGCGTGACCATCCCCCCTGGGGGGTGATTTCCTGCTTTCTGTCTCTGTGTCTCTCTCTGTCTGTCTGGTGAGTGCATGCGCCCTATAGCGAAAATCTCTCAAATAAAAAATCACAAAACATCTGAGAAGTACAAGCACAGTGAGAGACAAAAAAAAGAAAGAAGAAGGAAAGAAAAAGTAGAAGAAGCAGAGAAGGACAGAGAGAGGGAAATGAAGAAAAGAAGGAATAGAAAGGAAGAAAGAGGAAAGAGGGAGGTGGAAGGAGGACCCCAGGCCTTTGGACTTCAACAACACATTAACAGACTTAATCAGGGAGTAAAAATCAGACCAGTTTATTTATCCCTCTAATCTGGCAAAAAATAATAAAAAGATTTAATTGAAGAATTACATTAAAACTATAATAAAATATCCCTTAAGGATTTAAGTTATTTCACTTCCTGTCACATCACTGTGTACTGTCAAATCTAGCAGAATCTACACAAATTATGGGTCATTAGTTAATTCTATAAATCATATAAATGAGTTGCCCCATGCATAGAAATAAAATATTCCCCCAGGGAGCTCGCTCACTCGCTTGCTCTCTCTCTCTCTCTCTCTCTCTCTCTCTCTCTCTGGCAAACACATACAAAAAGAATAGCAAATCAGGGGACCAACAGATGGCATAATGGTTATGTCTCTAGTCAAAGGTAGTTCTAGTCCCTGACTTGGCGACTTAAAACCCACACTAGGTGCATGTCCATGCATGCCCAAGATCCCAAGAGGAGAATGGAGGAGAAAGGATTGTGGCATGGCCATCTTCCCTGGCGGGGGGGGGGGGGGGGGGGGGGGGGTTGATTTCTCACTTTCTGTCTCTCTGGCAAGCACATGTGCACTATAGCAAAAAAAAAAAAAAAAATAGCAAATCAGTGTTGACATGTAATTTCTATTGAAACTAGCAGGTCCTAAGTTAAATTGTCATATTTGGGACAGGAGTAAAAGAAATAAATGAGGAAAATGGCAATGGATCTTCTCTAAGATTTCAGGTTGGGTTATTAAGTTATATATCAATTATAATGTTACATTTTTATAAATTCTTATGTGCTGGGAGCTAGCAGGTGGCATGGCGGTTAATACACTCAATTCCCACATGGCCACCTGCAGTTCAAGTTCCAGACCTGGGGGCTTGAAAGTCCTAGTTAATACAATAAACCAAGAAAAGAATATAACAAGCATACAGAATAGAAAGGAAGAAATAAAACTGACCTTGTTCATAAAGGGTATGATTGCCTTTATAGAAAATCCAAAGGAAAAAAAATGGATTACAACACAATAAAACTCCTGGAACTAACAATTATAGCAGGGTTGCAGGATACAAGATTAATAAATAAATCAACACTTTCCTATATACCACTAAGAAGTAGAATTTGCAAGTAAAAACACAATACCATTCACATTGGAACTCCAAAAAATGAAATACTTAGATATAATTCTAACTAAATAAGTAAAGATCTATATGAAGGAAGCTACAAAACTCTGATGAAAAAAATAAAATAACCAAATAAATGAAGAATGTCCATGTTCATAGATAGGAAGACTCAGTATAGTCAATATGTCACTTCTCAACTTGCTATAGAAACTCAACACAATCCCAGTCAAAATCCCAGCAAGTTATATTGTCGATATTATCAGATGATTCTAAAGTATGTGTAGGAGAGACAGAAGACCCCAAATAGCTAATACAATACTGAATGAGAAGAACAAAGTTGAAAGACTGATACTGCCCTGCATCAAGACTAACTATAAAGCTACAATAATCATAGACAATGTGGTGTTAGAAAAATAATAGACAAATAGATCAATGAAGCAGAATAGAGAGCCCAGAAATAGACCCATATAAATTCAGTCAACTGATTTTTAACAAAGATATAAACGCAATGGGGAATAGATAGTCTTTTCAACAAATGATACTGAGACAATTGGATATTCACATACAAAAAAATGAATCTAGTCACAGACCTCATATCCTTCCCAAAAATTAACTCAAAGTAGATCATAAACCAGAGCATAAATGTGTAACTCTGAAACTCCTAAAGACATTATAGAAAACCTAGATGATTGGGTTTGGTGAGGACTTTTTAGATATATAATATCAAAGGCATGATACATGAAAGAAATCATTGATAAACTAGATTTTATTAAAATTAAAACCCTTCTGATCTGTTAAAAATACTGTCAAGAGAACAAGAAGATAAGCCACAGACTGAGAGAAAATTATTTGCAAAACAACATCTGACAATGTTATCCAGAATAAACAAAGAACTCCTAAAATTCAACAATAAGAAAACAAGGGACCAGCAGTTAGCGTAATGGCTATGTCGCTGGACTCCCATGTAGTCGACCATGATTCGAGTCCCGGACTCGGTAGCTTAAATTCACGCCAGGCGCATGTGTGTGCATGCCCAAGATCCCAAGAGAAGAATGGAGGATAAGGGATTGCAGAGTGGCCATCCCCCCTGTCCCAAGAGGAGAATGGAGGATAAGGGATTGCAGAGTGGCCATCCCCCCTGGGGGGTGATTTCTCGCTTTCTGTCTCTCTGTCTCTGTCTGTCTGTCTGGCGAGCACACGTGCCCTATAGCAAAAACCTCTCCAAAAAAAGAGAAAAAAAAAATATAAGAAAACAAAAGGCCTGGTTAAAAAATGCAAAGGTTCTGAACAGACATTTCGCCAAAGAAAATATACATGTGGCAAATAAGCATATGAAAAGATACTTAACATCATGAGTCATTAAGACATTGCAAATGAAAACAACAATAAGATACCACTACAAACCTGTGCAGAATGGCACAATCATTTTTGAAGACAGTTCAGCAGTTTCATACAGAACTAACATTTTTATCCTACAGTCTACAAATCATGCTCCTTAGTATTTACCCAAGATACAAATTCTTGTCCACACAAAAACCTACACACAGATATTTATAGCAGCCTATTCATGATTGCCAAAATTTTAAAGCAACCAGGGTGTCCTTCAGTAGCATAAAGGACAGATTGTGGTATGTTCACATCTTAGAATATTATTTGGCACTAAAGAAATATCAAGCCATGAAAAGATATGGAAGAATTTTAAATGCATATTATTAAGCAAAAAAAGCCAATCTGAAAATGCTATTTACTATAGAATTCTAACTACAGTCATTTACTACATAACAATGTTTGAGTCAATGATGAACCACATATGACAGTGAACCTATTAAGAGTATACCATATAGACTTAAGTGTGCAATAAGCTGTTTAATTTAGGTTTGTACAATATATGGTTTGTACAGTTTTATTCACACAGTGACAAAATTGCCTAACAGTGAGTGCATTTCTCATTAAGCAGTGCTCACTGTCTGTGACATTGTGGAAAAGATAAAACTTTTGAGCCAATAGAAAGATCAGTGGTTGTCAGTTATTAAGGGGGAAGAAAGAATGAAAAAGCAGAGCACAGGATTTTTAGAACAGCAAAGCTATTACATGTAATACTGTAATATATAACACCAGGAGTGAACCCTAATGTGAACAGTGGACTTTGGGTGGTAATGATGTGTTAATGTAGGTTCATTGATTATAGCAAAAGTACTACCCTGGTGCAGGATGCTTCCTTTCTCTTTCTCTAGGAAGACTGTGTATATAAGGGGATAGAGGATGTATGGGACCTCTGTACTTCCACGAATATTTTTTTTTTTCCATAGGGCATGTGTGCTCAACAGAGACAGAGAGGGGGAAAGTGAAAAATCACTGGGTGGGGGTTGGGGTGGGTGTGTGAGGGAGATGGCCACACTGCAATCCCTTCTCCATTCTCTTCCTAGGATTTTGAGTGCACACACACATATACCTGGTATGGTTTTCAAGCCTCTGGGTCCAGGACTAGAATCACAAAATTGGTCATGTAGGATCCAGCACCTTAACTACCACCTGCTGGCCCCCTTCCTACTCAGATTTTTTTTTTTTTTTGGAAAGGGGATTTATAATGTTTTTCTTTCCTTTTTTTTTTTTTTTTTTTTTTTTTTTTTTTTTGCTATAGGGTGCATGCGCTCGCCAGAAAGACAGAGACAGAGAGATAGAAAGCGAGAAATCACCCCCGAGGGGGGATGGACACGCCGCAATCCCTTCTCCTCCATTCTCCTCTTGGGATCTTGGGCACACACACGTGCCCAGCATGACTTTAAGCCACCGGGTCCGGGACTCAAACCGCGATCAACTACATGGGAGTCCAGGGACACAGACATTACGCTTACTGCTGATTCCTATACTTTTTTTAATGTTGCATTCTTTCTTTTTAAGAATTTATTTATTTATTTAATTTCAATTTGACCAGAGAGGGACAGAATGAGAGAGAGCAGGAAAGTGAGAAAGCAAGCCGCCAAGTCTGGGATTCAAACCGTGGTTGGCCATGTGGGAATCCAGTGCCTCTAACCACCACCCCTCCTGCTGGCCCCTTCCCAGGGGTGAAGGGAACTTGTACTATTCTGAAAAATAAAATCTAGTTTTTAAAAAATTTTGTTTTAAATTCCTCAGATTATACCCTAGACCTTTTAACTATTGATTTATTATGTTTAGTAGTGTAGTTAGTAACAGGGTTAATAATTGTGTACCATTAGTCTATCATAGCTACTATAATTATGTAATTACAAATTTCAATACATTGTTGAAAATTATTGTTTTCCACATAAATGGCCATTTATATCACTACACTTTTTTTAATTTTTGTCACGGAATATTTGTACCATTTTTTTCTTCGTACACATTTTTCTAGAGAGATTTTTGCTATAGGGCACACGTGCTCACCAGACAGATAGAAAGTAAAAAATCACCCCCCTCAATCCCCTCTCCTCTACTCTCCTCTTGGGATCTTGGGCACTCATGCACACAGCATGAGTTTAAGCTGCCAGGTCCAGGACTCAACTGTGGTCAACTACGTAGGAGTCCAGTGATGTAACCATTACACCATCTGCTGATCCCCGTACACACTTTTTTAAGAGAGATTTTCACTATAGGGGACGTTCTCTCACCAGAGAGACAGAAAGTAAGAAATCACCCCTCAGAGAGGATGGCCATACCACAATCCCTTCTCCTCCATTCTCCTCTGGGATTTTGGGCAAACACACAGGCGCCCAGCATGAGTTTCAAGCCTCCAGGTTCAGGAACTCAAACCATGGTCAACCATGAGGAAGCCCAGCATCCCAACCACTATGCCACCTTCTGGCCCCTATGTAACACATTTTAAATAGTAGACTTCCTTAGCTCTATCACATTTCTTTTAACAAGTTTTTATGTTCGGGTACATGCACTCACCAGGGAGAGGGAAAGTGAGAAATCACCCCCCAAGGGGGATGGCCATGTGATGTAACACCTACACTATCTGCTGGTCCCACTCCCCTTTTAAAAGTGCATTTTTAAACCATACCTTTTAGATGGAAATGTTACAACTCACACTCAGCGATGACCTGCTTGTCCTGAAGTGAACTGAACAGTTATACTATGATACTACACTAGAGATTGTCTAATACAGAGCCAGCCAGGTAGCGTGGCTTGAAAAACACAGGGGCAGAGTCAGCACATGGCATAGTGGTTACATCGCTGGACTCCCATATGGCTGACCATGGTTCAAGTCTCAGACCTAGTGGCTTGAAAATCATACCAGGTGCATGTGTGTGCATGCCCAAGATCTCAGGAGGAGAATAGAGAAGGGATTGAGGCGCAGCCATTCCCCCTGAGGTGTGGTTTCTCATTTTCCTTCTCTCTATCTCTATCTCTATCTCTATCTCTATCTCTCGGCAAGCGCATGCATCCTATGTCAAAAACCTTTTTAAAAAAAAAAAGAAAAAGAAAAGAAAAACACAGGGGCACATGTGCATGTGCACCCAAAATCCTGAGAGGAAAATGGAAAAGAAAGAATTGTGGCATGGTCATCCCCTGTGGGAGGTACTTTCTCACTTTCTCTCGCTCTCTTCTTCTCTTTCTCCAGTGCATGTACCTATAGCAAGTTAAAAAAATAATAATAATAAATAAAGAGAAAGAAAAAAAAAAAAGGAGGTGGTTGTCTAATACAGTTTGTAAGCTCTCAGCAGAGAATAAGCCTTTCTGAGTTCTGGACTAGTTAATCACTTCATATCACTAATATAATTAGTACTACATTCTGTAAGTATTTAGTAAATGTCGATTGATGTTCTACACTTACCTACTCTAACTTATTCCTTTTCTTCTGTTCAGTCTTTTTGATCTATATTTTCTCTTTACTTAACAGACAGTGTGGAGCATCCATTATTAAGACAATTGGGCAGCTCTAGTCCAGCTCAACTGATTTCTTGTCCAATGTTCCTTGTGTGGCCGAGATCCAGCTTCAACGAACCGGCTAGAAGCTGCCCATTGTGAAACTTAGGGTTAGTTAATACCTCACCATACTTAATTATTCCACTATAAACTGTCTAAATTTGGTGAAATTTGCTTTTTCAGTTGCTCTACAAAAGTATAGGTGTGGCATGTTGGGTTTTTTATGTGTTTACCTAACTGTAGTAACATTTTTTACATGTTTTTTATCCATTCCATAAATAATAACTACACTGGGAATAGCATTTTCTCTGCTTTGTGTTATTTCCTTTCTTCTCAGATTTTTAGATATTATGTTTCATATTTCTTTGATATTTCCTTTAATATTTAAGATAAAAATATTTTATGACTCTAAAAGAAATGTTTAATCTTTAATACCTTTTAGAACATAGTATCTTATTTAATTTTATTTAGTTCTATTACTTTGCTTTGCTATTTTGTCACTAATGTACTTCTGTCTAATTTTTTATTTATTTGTTACTCCTATTCCAGTAATTTTGCTTCTACCATTTTTTAGAATTTTAATAGTATTTATGCCTTTTTATAGCATTTTCCAAATTTTAGAAATACTACCAATATGATCTATTATATATTTTGTCTTTTATGTGACTAATTTGACATTAATTTTTTTCCTAATGTTTGAGATAATACAGCAACCTCCTTATAACATAAACCATTTGATATTAAATTTTATATAATATGAATTCACCTAGTGTAATTTCAATAAAAGACTCACCTCTGATATAATCCCTTAACACTGATTGATATTCTACTGTATTAGAATGCCATAAAGCATTCTTTGCTTTAATCTTTTACCCTTTTCTTTTTCTATGTTACCAATATATTCTACTATACATGTGATTAATTTTTAAAAGGACAATTAATTGTTTTTATAAAATGAAAAACTGTTTCTTACACCAAAAGAAAAACTGTACATCGTGATTCTATAGTCATTTATTATAAAATTGGAAAATAAGTGGCAGGGGGAGTCCCTGTTCAAAAGTTACAGAACAAATCATAAGAGTTTTTAATCATTAAAACGTGTGTAGAAGTACAACCACCCCTCTTTACATTCATTTGCAGCTCTTTCACAGATTTCCTAATTTTAAAAGAGGAGGAAAAGTCATAAAAATTGGATTAGCTTAATCTATCTCTTCCCTCTCTTGTTCCAATCTCAAATTTATTCAATACTCAACAGCAGCAGAAAAAAAATACTAGAATGTAGACTCCAGAGATTTTCCTGGTGAGTAAAATAAAGTTTTTTCTTTTGAAACCATAATGAATATATTTACCAGTCAAATGGTTTCATGAGAACATTATATGAATGTATATTAGCATACAACAATCCCATATACATTAAGTACTCTCAGTTTTAGGAGTGTAAATAGACTACTAAGTCCCCTCTAAAAAACTCAAAAGTTTTTGTTCTCTAAGTAACAAATTAACCACTGATGTTAGAAATCTTCTTTTAATAGCACTTAGCTTGAAAACAACACAGTTAATGTTTTGATTTTCAAAATGTTAAACATGATGCTAAACAAATTCTGAACTGTTAATAAAAAGTAATGATGTATTATTGGATAAGGAATTTTGATAATAATTGATACCCAAATGTGTTTCTTCCACACAGTTTTATAAATCATATGCATATACACATGAATATATTAATGTATATACATATATATTACATAGACACATATGTAATTTATACATATACACTTTTTAAGAATTTATACACTAATAAAAACTTTGGCATTTATTGACAGTTTGAATATATGGAGGATATCTCATCTTTTTCATGGCCTACCTGATAGATCAAACATGTTACTTCTTTTTTTTCTTTAGAATTAATTTATTCAACTTTTTCTTTAATTTGACCAGAGAAAGACAACGAGAGAGGGAAACTGAGAAAGCAAGCTACCTGACCCAGCACTCAAACTGTGATTAGCCATGTGGGAATCCAGCAACTTTAACCACCACACCACCTGACAGCCCCTCAAACATGTAACTTCTAAAAACAGATTTAGAGGATGAAAATTCTCTTTACATATACATTTTTTTTCTTTTTTCTTTTTTCTTTTTTTGAGAGGTTTTTGTTATAGGGCATGTGCACTAGCCAGAAAGACAGAGAGACAGAAAGCAAGAAATCACCCCCCAAGGGGGATGGCCACGCCCACATTCCCTTCTCTCTTCTCAGGATCTTGGGCATGCATGCATACACGCCCAGCATGAGTTTAAGCCACTAGGTCCAGCCTCGAACTGCAGGAGACTACATGGGAGTCCAGCGACATAGCCATTATGCCAACTGCTGGTCCCTACATTTTTTTCTATTTTATACTGTATCTTCAACAGATGATTTTGAAAGTACGTTTTTATGAGTACTTATTTTTAAAAGGCTAATATGAAGAAAATTTCTAAAATATGCTCTGTTTTAAGGTAAATATAAATATTAGTACATGTTCAAAAAAATCACAGGGTAATAATTTTGTAATCTGTTTTCCCAAAATCCCTGATACAATCAGAGATATAAAGATGGTAACATGTCAAAAGATAAAGGACCTTGGGAAATGAACACTAACTTCCTCTGTCAGCTGATTTCAGAAGGATAGCTTGGAAAGAGATATGATTTAGTTTATAACAGATAGCTTTATAAATTTCCAGCAATGGCAGTACAATATTTTTAAACAAATTTATACATGGTAACTCCTATATGTAGTAGTATTATTCTTGAATTTATGCTACACTTAACTATAAAATAATGAATTGGGGTCACATAAAAAATTTTAAATTCTCTGTACCCTTCCCAGAAATTGTGGTAGGATAACATTAAAATAAAATGATTAAAAGATTAGAAGACTTTAGAAGACATTCAGTCCAATTTGATAACATACTCTTTGTTACTGTATTAAATTACACCCATGTACCTATACTCTCATTAGAATTCTGAAATCTCTATAAAGTTAAAAGGGACAAAGGGCAAAGTTTTACCCATAGGACAGTTATAAATAAGATCCATAATTGTTGTTTCTTTCAACTCTGTTTCATCTCTCTGTATAAAAACCTAAAAATACGGCATCAGCTTCCATCCTTCCATCCCAAACACCATTCTCTGAGTACAGCTACACTGGCTACTGTTTGTTGGACCTGGTACGTGTTTCTCTTTGCTTCTATGTGAGGCACAAGTTTGCTGGCATTTTCTGCATTCTGCTGGTTCCTCTCAAAAATCAGTGCTCCTCTGGGAACCAGCAGTTAGCGTAATGGCTATGTCGCTGGACTCCCACGTAGTCGACCGCGGTTCGCGTCTCGGACCCGGTGGCTTACAACTCACGCCGGGCGCGTGTGCGTGCGTGCCCAAGATCCCGAGAGGAGAATGGAGGAGAAGGGATTGCGGCGTGACCATCCCCCCTGGGGGGTGATTTCTCGCTTTCTGTCTCTATGTCTCTCTCTGTCTGTCTGGCGAGCGCACGCGCCCTATAGCGAAAAAACCTCTCAAAAAAAAAAAAAAAAAATCAGTGCTCCTCAAGATTACTTGCTTTCTTTCATACTGTCATTTATTTCTCATTTCCATGTGACATAGTGGTGGTCTCTTCCATATGCTAGTCTAAAGGTTATCTTGATGTGTTATCCACTTTCTTTCACCAGGCAAATGATGCAGTTTTTAGGCAAAAGAATTTGGCTAGGGGCCAGCAGGTGGCATGGTGGTTAAGGGTGCTGGATTCCCATGGTTCAAGACCTGGCAGCTTGCTTTCTCACTTTCTCTCTCTTGCTTTGTCTCTCTCGTCAAATTTAAATAAATTAATTAATTTAAATAAAATAATTTTAAAAAATAATTATAATTTAGCTATACCTTAATACTCTGAAGTAGCATTTCATCATTACAGATGCCTTAGCTGAAATTTTCTATTCTCAGTGACTTGAGCAAAGGAAATCTCCAGGGACCCTGCGTTCAGCAGTGGATCGTATAAAAATAATTTTTTTGGAGAACAGTCTATTCATTAGATGTTTTATTTAACAGCAGGATAAAATGTTACTCTGTTAACATGAACTAATATATTTTTTTCTCTTTAAATTTATTTATTTTTTACATTAATTCACTATTCATCATTACAACATACAAATGACTTTTCCATCCAAAATACACTGTGTATTGGTGCAATCAAGCACATCAACATACATGTTTTCAGCAAATAATTTTCCAATTCTTATGTCTTGTATACTTTGTTTTTTGTTTTGCCATCCTTGATTCCTTATCCCTCACCCTCTGCCATGTCCCACCCTCCTCCCACATTGTCTCTGGTATCCATGGTTGCTTTCTATGCCTTCCCCCCCCATTTAATTGATTTGCTAATGAACTTAATTAGTCTAAATATATCCAATAGCTAGCACAGCTGATATATACCTATACATGAACCCAAGTCTGACTTTAGGCATAAACCCCAGTGAGTAGAATGAACATATTATAAAGTAGTACCCAGCTGGGGCTATATAGCTTATTGCAGTCATCAAATATGCATTTTTTTTTAATTTCGATACGAACAGTTTTACCGTTTTTTTTTTCTCCTGCAACTTTTTTTTTAATTACTTAACATTCATTCCCTGAGCATCATCACAACGTACTAAATGTGGTTTCCCATCTAGAACAAACTGCATAGTGGCTTAATCATGCATGTTATCATCAATAATATTCCATTTCTACTTTCATACATATGTATACGTATATATATGTTTTTTACCCCATGTTTGACCCTCTGCCCTTTCCCACTCTCTTATTACACTATCTCTGCTATATACAGTTGTCTTCCATTCCTTTTTCCCCAACATTTTGTTGATCACACAATATCATAAGTAATCTCACTACTTTCAGCAGGTAATTTCAAGAAGAGTAGTTTTGAACTGGTAATGATATTTCCTTGAAACTTAAAGCCTAGAAACAGGTTAGTATTCTGTTCAAATAATAGGTACATGCACTTATCAACAGCTCAAGACAGGACAAAAGTCCTTTAAAACCGGAAAACAAAGCTTAGGAGAAAAGCAACAATAATTCAGTCAAGTCACAGAATGTTGTTTCATCGGTTCAGTCTCATGTACTTAATCTTTCTTCTGTTAAAGTTCAATCTTCCAGATTGAATTCTGGGATATAATATTCATCTCCAAACATTGTCCCTACAATTAAGTTGCCCATTTTCTTAGTTTTTGAACTCTTATTTCTGTGTGTCTGCATTTAATTTTACTGACATAGCACTCCCTTAAGAACTTCTTGGAGATCTGGTCTGGTGATGGTAAATTCTTTCAGGTTTTGTTTATCTGGGAAAGTTCATGTCTTTTCTTCCCAAATGAATGATAACCTTGCTGGGTACAGAATTCTCGGTTGAAATTGCCTTTCCCTTAATACTTTGAATATATTTTCCCATTCTCTCCTTGCTCGCATTGTTTCCAATGAGAGGTCTGCCGTTAGTCTGATGGGATACCCTTTGTAGGTAACTTGCCTTTATTCTCTTGCCAGTCTTAGTATCTTGTCTTTGTCTGTGGTTTTGTTCAATCTGGCTATAATGTGTCTTGGAGAAGATCTTCTTGGGTTGATTCTATTTGGGGTCCTCTATTTCTTGGGACTGAATCTTTGAGTGCCTCTCCAGGTTTGGAAAGTTTTCTTGCAGGATTGCATGTTTTCTTGCAGGATTTCAAAGTTTTCTTGCAGGATTATCAATGCCCTTATGAGTCTCTTCACCCTCTGGGAAGCCTATTATCCGGATGTTTGGACGTTTAATTGTATCTAGTACTTCTCGCATATTATTCTCAAATTTTTGGGCCATTTTCTCGGTCTTTGTGGTGGATTTTTCTAGGCCAGCCATTTTCTCTTCCTACATTAGAGATTCTATTTTCTGTATGATCTAGGCTGCTTTTAATACTTTCAAGGGAGATTTTGACTTCTTGTATTATAGCCTTCATCTCTAACAGTTCCATCTGATTCTTTTGTAAAGTGTGAAATTCCTCTTTTAGATCTTGCATGAATTTCCTCACCTCCTGGAACTCTTTAACTCCTTTCTCCTTCCTCTTCAGCAGTTCCTTGTCTCTCTTCTCTTCCATCTCTGTTAGCTTTGCCATTATGAATGTTCTGAATTCTTTATCAGACATTTCCATGATTCCCATTGAACTGTGTGTGGATGAAGAGGAGCTATCCATTTCCCTTGTGGGAGAGGTATTTTCCTGCTTCCCCATATTTCTTGTGGTCATGCAGCGATTTCTAGTCATCTGGTGGATGGTCGGTTTCTTCCCAAACTTGGAAGTTCAAACTGAGGGTCGAGGAGTGTGCAGAAAAGGAAGCAGAGAGAGGGAAACAATACCAACAACAGCAAAAAACCAGACAAGAAACAGAGAAAAAGAAGAGAAAAAGTTTTAAATAAATCTAAAAAAGAAAAATTAATATTCAAAAAATTTCAATAAAACTCAAAAATTAGAGACAAAGACTGATACAGAGGCAGGAGACTTGAAGGGGATCTTCCTACCACGCGGGTTTTGTATGCTGGAGGCCCAGTAATCAGTGGGACATCTTCCTTTCTCCCAAAATGGCTAGATCGCAGGAGCCATGGAGCTGTCTGTCTCTTGAAGAAGGGCTGTTCTGGGAGGAGGAGAGGGGATTATTAACAAGATAAAGGGCTAGCTAGGAGGGGCCAAAGGGCCCTGTGAAATGCCTCACCTTAAAAAATTCTAAAAAGCAAAAATTAAAAAAAAAAAAAAAGAGAGGACAGAGACAGAGGTAGAGAGAGACAAAGACTGATACAGAGGCAGGAGACTTGAAGGGGGTCTTCCTACCATGCGGGTTTTGTATGCTAGAGGCCCAGTGATCAGTGGGACATCTTCCTTTCTCCCAAAATGGCTAGATCGCAGGAGCCATGGAGCTGTCTGTCTCTTGAAGAAGGGCTGTTCACGTGGGTTTTGTATGCTGGAGGCCCAGTGATCAGTGGGACATCTTCCTTTTTCCCAAAATAGCTAGATCACAGGAGCCATGGAGCTGTCTGTCTCTTGAAGAAGGGCTGTTCACACAGGTTTTGTATGCTAGAGGCCCAGTGATCAGTGGGACATCTTCCTTTCTCCCAAAATGGCTAGATCGCAGGAGCCATGGAGCTGTCTCACATGAAGTAATATATTAATAATTTTCTGATTTTCTCTGGATAGTTACTTTCTCACACATAGAATCTGATTTTTAATTTTGTATAGCATAAGAACATAAATCTAATTTGAACAAATATTTACCAAAGTTAAGGGATGACACAAAGAAGCATAACCTAGTAATTTAGAAATATCTGGCAGGGGCCAACAGGTAGCATGTGGTTAAGGCACTGGATTCCCACATGGATGACTGTGGTTTGAGTCCCAAACCTGGCAGCTTGAAAATCACACTGGGAGCATTGTGTGTACATGTGTGCCCAAAATCCTGGGAGGAGAATGGAGGAGAAGGAATTGCAGTGTGGCCATCCCCTCTTGCAGGATGATTTCTCACTTTCCTTCTCTGTGCTCAAGCACACACACCTTATGGCAAAACCTTTCAAAGAAAAAGATATACCAGTGACTATGGCTATTCTCAGATCCCTCGTAGTGAGTCTTTTGATAGCCTCAAAAGAATGTCTCCCTGACCAGCAGCACTGTATAAGGTAGCCTACTCTTTCTAGAGGGAATTTCCTAAAGCCTACCTCTTCCTCAGAATCCAGGTTCAGTTAACCTATTTTTAAAAAATCTTTCCATTGGGGACCAGCAGTTAGCGTAATGGCTATGTTTCTGGACTCCCATGTAGTCGACTGGGTTCGAGTCATGGACCCAGTGGCTTAAACTCACACCAGGTGTGTGTGCATGCGTGCCCAAGATCCCAAGAGGAGAATGGAGGAGAAGGGATTGCGGCGTGGCCATTCCCTCTGTTGGGAGGGGGTGATTTCTCGCTTTCTGTCTGCTTCTCTCTGTCTTTTTGGTGAGTACACACACCCTACAGCAAAAACCTCTCCGAAAAAAAAAAAATCTTTCCATCAAATAATTTTAAAATTAGAGCTATTTACAATGAATTAAAACTGGGGCCAGCAAGTGGTGTGGTTAAAGGTACTGGATTCCCACCTGGCCAGCCATGTTTGCGTCCTGGACCTGCTTTCTCCCTTTCCCTTTCTCTTTCTGTCTGGTCAAATTTTTAAAATAATAGCAAATGGAAGTAAATAAATAATTCTTTAATAAAATAAAAAATAAAATAAAATGCATTAAAACCCTAATTATTTTTAAATCTCTTACTAGGAACCAAGGTTACATTCTATGAGAAGAAGCTTTTCTCAACATTCACCTGTAGGTTTGAAACCTTGATAGTCTCAAAGCCCACACTTTCATCCTAGGAAAGAATTTACAGCAGAGGATTGAATTCTTACTCCATCTTTCTCTACTGATTCTGTTAAATAGAATCATAGATAACTGTTTTTTCCAACAATAAAAAACAACTAGCCCCATAGGCTATCTGTTAACAAATATGCTTAAAGTTACATGTTTTTGCTTTCTTAAGGGAATTAAAGAAATTTTAGCCAGAACATTTGAGGTACAGGACAAAATCATGGTTTGGTTTGTTATCTTTTTTTCCTGTAGTGATTCAGAGAAAACATCTAAAGGATAATAATTTTTAAATATTCATTAAAAATTCGAGATGATTTTAATATTCTCAAGTGTTTCTTCTAATCGTTATTTGGGATCTTTGTTCTAAACATGTCTAACTTTGATACTAAAACAAAGAAAGCTACACAGTATCCACTCACATATTGTTAGAAACATGTAAAAAATAATTCTTCCTAAAATTATTAGTATCTGATCTGTTATTCAAAATACTAAAAAACAAACTACTATAGTTATGAATTTTTTCCACCCTATAAATTATACAAATACTAGTAAAAATAACCTTTGCATTATTTTATTCAAGTTATTTACAACCATCTGTGAGACTAGCTTTCAAAATAACACATATAATATCCTAATATTGTCTATGCCAAAGAAAGTTTTTTTAAAAAACTCAGTAACATTCTTATGTTTACCAAATAGATTTTCAGGTATGCATCTGTTTTTAGAGAATTAGACTTGAGCTCAGATTAATAAACCTTCACATACTGAATATTTAAACATCTACCTCAACAAACTTAACCAGTGGCAGATTTGATAACTTGATATAACTTGGCTCATATCTTTCTTACTACTCTCAATGTTAAGCAATACACTTTCACTATTTTTCCTGTTTTTCTGTCTGAGATCATGTTGATTTTCTCATTTCTATATTTAGCTACACAGTTATGCATTATATTGGTTCTAAAAGCTCAAAGCTCCACTTTTAGTCTCCATGGGTTATAAAAAAAGGAAGAAGTGTTATATATTCTCTTTAGACTAAAAAATTAATTTTATGAAGTTGATTGTCTATGTTTTATTTATATAAAATGTTTTATTTATAAAATCTATATTTATAAATAAATATAGATTTATTTATATAAATAGATCAGCCTTGTAGAGGCTGATTTCTATGTGGACAATATTTAAATAAGAAAAAACTTCCTGGGGGCCTGCAGGTGGCATAGTGGTTAAGGAGACAATCCAAACATCAGCTTTCATGCAATTAATCAACATATTTTCAATATTTTATGTAGTACATATAATTTTCTTCTGTATTACCAAAATAGGCTTCTTACCCTTTGTAACTTGATTTAATTACATTCCACTAATGAGTTATAAAATCAAACATAACTGAGTACTAAGAAGTTTTGCTTTTTATATAAAATGTAGTTTTTGTATAATAAGTTTTATAGAAATTTAAATTTTAAAAAGCTGGGACCACCAGGTAGCATGATGTTTAAGGCGCTGGACTCCCACATGGCTGACCACAGCTCAAGTCCTGGACCTGGCGGCTTGCTTTCTCATTTTTCCTTTCTCTTGCCCTCTCTCTTGCATGCATGCTCATAGCAAATTTAAAAATAATAATAGTAAATAAAATTAAATATTTTTTAAAAGTTAATAATTTTGTCAGGATTGAAGATTCTTTATAAAAGCCTTTATTATTAATTTCTTTAGTAAGTAACTACTTTTTTTTTTCAAGATTTTTCCTATAGAGCACGTGCACTCGCTGAAGAGACAGAGACAGAGAGACAGGGCCAGCAGGTGACGTGGTGGATAGGGCAGCTAGACTCCCACATGGCTGACCACAGTTTGAGTCCCAGAGCTAGCAGCTTACTTTCTCACTTTCCTTCTTTCTTTGTCTCTCTCTGGTCAACTTCAATTAAAATAATGACAATGAATAAAAGTAATTCTCTTTAAAAAAGAGAGAGAGAGAGACAGCAAGAAATCACCCTTCCCCAGGAGGGATGGCCATGCTGCAATCCCTTCTCCATTTTCCTCTTGGGATTTTGGGCATGCACAAACATGCACCCAGTGTAAGTTTTAAGCCGCCAGGTCTGGGACTCAAACCATGGCTGACTATATTGGAGTCCAACAATGTAATCATTACACCAACTGCTGGTCCCAGTAAGGAACTTTTAAATAATCTAAGCATACCATATTTTTTTGGAGGGGGTGGATTTTTGCTATAGGGCGCATGCGCTCGCCAGACAGAGAAGAGACATAGAGACAGAAAGCGAGAAATCACCCCCCGGGGGGATGGTCACGCCGCAGTCCCTTCTCCTCCATTCTACTCTCGGGATCTTGGGCAGGCACGCACACGTGCCCAGCATGAGTTTTAAGCCACCGGGTCCAGGATGCGAACCACAGTCGACTACGTGGGAGTCCAGCGACATAGCCATTATGCTAACTGCTGGTTCCCAACATACTATATTTTTTATGATGTATCAGTTTGATTCTGACAATAAGCCAAAAAATTTTGATTAAAAAAACTAATAAAGTATCCATTATCATGCCTTGCTAACTATGGGAGTGTGTTGCTCACATTTAAACAGAATCCTGAAGAAATTATTTAAAACAAAATAAAAACGTAGGTCTTTCAAGCTAACAAGGACTTTTGAACAGTCTTCAAACTACATTTCAAATCATGGCTAAGAGACCTATATAAAAGTAGGTTTCATCACATTTCTTCAAGGTATATAACCTAGGTTCAATAAAATAGCTACATTTCATTTTAAAAGGTAGACTACAGTATCCTTTTTGCAACTTATAATAAAGTATCTAGTATGAGAAGATAATATCTCTTGATTATGATTTGAGGTATAACTTACCAGGAATTATCCAGTATGTGGCATTTTAGCTAATGGGGTGATATTTGCTTTGGTAATAACTGTAGTCAAAAGGCACTTAATCTGATTGCCACAGGCTTGTTAGGAAAGCTGTCATAAAAATACAGTAATACATGTTTAGTAAATTCATAGAATTTAAATTGTTAGTAAATAGATGAGCCTTCTTAATAAGTTCATTTGTATTAAAACTGTATGTATGATACAAAAGAATTTCAGTGTTTGTAGCCATTAATAAAATTACCTGGCTTTGTTACTACAATAGTTCATTCAAATAAAACTTCAAATATTGATATGTTTTCCTGTTTAGAGATAAATGTTAATTTAAAATATTAGAAAATGTCATTTCAAAATACTTAGATTCATGAATTTATGACAGTGTACTTTCACTTAGAGAACACCAGGTTCTAGAATATGGAACACAGTTTTGAAAATAAGACAAGATAACCTTAAGATAAAATAGAGACTATACAGATATTAAAAATCATACAATTTTCACCAGCACACATAAGCAGATTTCGGATATAAAGGAAAACACTGACAACAAAGTGAAATATACCATGTTTAATGATAAAGGTAAGTATGATTTTATTATTTTTTTTTAATTTTTATACATTCTAAGTTTCTTTTTCTAATTTTATTTATTTATTTTATACATTTTTTTCATTTCATTTTTTTCATACAATCACATTATTATTTGTCTTACAAAATGGATATTTCAACAGGTGAACATTTCTCCCTAGTACTGTTGATAAAACTATGAAATATCTTCAACAGATAATACCACACCTCTTTGTGCCATTAATGCTTTGTGCCATTAATATTTTTACACACTCTTTCATGATCTGGCTACCAAGAATGTTCATATCTTGAAATACTAATTGATGTATTTCAATTAAAGGTTCTTATATTGACTTTTCAGATGTTTGGATCTAATGCTACTTCCTGTTCTCCATAATACTTAAAACAATGTCTCAGTCAGTATATAATCAGTGATGGGTGCTAAAGATAGTGCTGAGACTCTGGCATCAAGACAAGTTTTGTTTTTCAAAGAATTATTTATTTAATTAATTTTATTTTTATTTTAGGTCACATGCACTTACCAGAGACAGACAGTGAGAGAGAGGTAAAGTAAGAAAGTAAACCTCCCAGGTTCAGGACTTGAACCATGGTCATCCATGTGGGAGTCCATGCCACCCACTGGCCCCCTCAAGAAAAGTTTTAATCTAAAGATGGTCTCCTATATTACAAGCTCTGTAACCAAGTTATTTAATTTCTCCGTACCTCCATTTCTCATTAGTTAAATATAGGAAAAAATCATACTTCAGAGGGCTAATGGGAAAAGTAGATAAAAGAACATAAATAATGGACACAGAACTGTCAGTTCTCTCCCTTCACCTTCACTTATTACTAAACTTAACAATTTGGCAAAATTTTAGCCATGCAATTTACCTCTTTCAATAACTCATTGAGAGGATTTACTGAACAGGCACATTTGGCTGACAGTTCTTTTAGAAAAGCAAGTTATTTTCAGAGTCATGCATGAAGAAGACAGTTTCAGAGGCATAAAACCTTGCCTACTATAATTTTTTCTTTCTACATTTCGCAGCAATATACTTGGTAGTAAGCAATAAAAATTGAAATGCTAACATCTAGTACTAGTTCGATATTTTTACTTTCTCACTGCATAGTTTCTGTGAGAATCTTTTTTTCATATTTATCTATTTCCAAAAATAATAAGACACTCTTGAAAGGTTACAGTGCCTGGGCCAGCCCCATAATGTAGCAGTTAAGCACTTGCATGGAGAACCAGATGCCACAAGGCTGACTGTGGTTCAAATACTGGCCAAGGCAGCTTGAAAATCACACTGGGCACAAGCCCATACACGCCCCAAATCCTGATAGGATAGAGAAATGGAAGAAAAGGAATTTCGTCATGGCTATACCCCACTGGGAGGCGCTTCCTCTTTTTTAATCTCTCGTGCATACACCCTCTGGCAATTTAAGAGAAGAAAAAGTTAAAATCTCCACTGACTAACCTTAATTCACTTGTCACTGTTCTGGCCCTTCTAGTAATAATTAGCCTCCAAATTTGGTGTTCCCTCCTGATAAGAACCTAACCAGGGCCCAGCAGATGGCATAGTAGTTAAGGTGCTGGACTCCCATGTAGCCGACCTCAGTTCGAGTCACAGGCCCGGCGGCTTGAAACACAACAGGAGTGTGTGCGTGCATGCCCAGAATCCCCAGAGAATAGAGGAAGAGGGATTGTGGCATGGTCATAACCCCTGGGGGCTGATTTCTAACTCTCTGTCACTGTCTGTCTAGCAAGCACACGCACCCTTATAGCAAAAATCTCTCTGAAACAAATGAATGAAAAGAACTAACCAGAGCCAGCCCTGTAGCCTAGTAGTTAAGAGCCAGATTTCATGTGGGTAATCAGTTCAAATCTCAGCCCCAGCAGCTTGAAAAACATGCCAGCCAAGTGTGCATGTATGCCCCAAATCTCAAGAGGATGGAGAAATGAAAGAGAAGGGATTGCAGCATGACCACGCCCCTATGAGGGGATGCTTTCTCCCTCTTTGTCTGTCCGTCCCTGATGAGCACAAGAAAAACTAGGACCTTGGGACCAGCAGATGGCGTGGCGGTTAAGGTGCTGGACACTCCCATGTGGCCGACTACGGTTCAAGTCCTGGACCTGGTGGCTTGCTTTCCCACTTTCTCTCTCTCTCTCTCTCGCTCTGGTCAAATTAAAATAAATGAATTAATAAATTAAAAAATTAAGAAAAGAATATTAAAAAAAAAAAAAAAACTAGGACCAGTTTTATTGGGCTTAAACTATGTATTTCATGTCTTATTTTTGCAAGGAATTCAAAGATTTTCTTCTAGAACCTACATCCTTGGTTATCCCAACCTATGCCCCAGCTTCTCCTAAGCTCTCTGAACTAGTAAACTTTTGCTGCCAAAATAGATACAGTGAAGTCAATATGTTCACATCCTTTTAGGTCCACTGGTATTCACTCTCTGGCAAAGACAAGACAAAGTGTACCCATTAAGGTTTACAACATCTTAGACCTTACCAATAAGCGTTGTTCTGGGGCCAACCCCATGGCCTAGTGGTTAAGGGAGCCAGATTCCATATAGGCAACTATGTGGTTCAAGTCCCATCCCCAAAACATGAAAGACTTGCCAAGCATGTGTGCCCCAGATCTTAAAAGGATGGAGAGATGAAAGAGTAGGGATTACAGTGGGACCAGGCCCCACCTGGGAATACTTTCTTCCTTTCCGTGTCTCTGTCTCTCTAGCAAGTACACGTACCATCTGGCACAATTTAAAAAAAAAAAAAAAGTTCTGTATATAGTAAAACTTTACATGGTGGGGAATTGACTCCAGGACAATTACAGTTGACAAAATAGCAGTTTTATGGACCAAGTCTTAGCTAGGAGGCCTGTCCTCTCCTACAACTCAAGGTTACACTAATGAAGACCGATATTGCTGCTATATACTTGCACGGGGCGGGGGGAAGGCATCAGAGATCCAGGAAACCGTCCCTACTATCATACAATGCCAAAGAGGACATACATGCTTGGTATCATCATCTGCTGCTCTTTGGAGGCCTACAATCTGAACAACTATTAAAAGCTGAAGCTTCAATTCAGTTTTAGACATTCCCAAATCTAGGAGCCAGCAGGGACGTGGTGGTTAAGGCTGGACTCCCACGTGGCTAAGCACAGTTCAAGTCCTGGACCTGGCAGTTTGTTTTCTCACTTCTCTATCTTTCTCTGGTCAAATTTTAAAATAATAATAAAGTTAAATAAAATAATTATTTAAAAAGAAAAAAAGGGACCAGCAGTTAGCGTAATGGCTATGTTGCTGGACTCCCATGTAGTCCCGGACCTGGTGGCTTAAAACTCACACTGGACGCGTGTGCGTGCATGCTCAAGATCCCGAGAGAATGGAGGAGAAGGGATTGCGGCGTGGCCATCCCCCATGGGGACTGATTTCTCACTTTCTGTCTGTCTGTCTCTGTCTGGCGAGCACATGTGCTCTATAGCAAACACCTCTCAAAAAAAAAGAAATTCCCAAATCTAGAACTATGTCCCAATCACAGGTACAATCTTAACAAGAAAAAAAATCTTGGGGCCCATGTTCCAGCCTAGGCCTCTCTCACTTTGGCATGAACTTCACTCCAGGCTCTGCATAACCCCTAGAGTCCACAGGTCCTTAAAAAAACTGAGGTCTACTTCCAGTATATCTGAGAGGATGTTTCCACAGAATCAGAGATGGTATCTATTCCTTGCTCCTAGCTATAGTTACAGGTCTTCTAATTTCTGGTGCCTCATCTATGAGTTGACTCATGAAATAGCCCTCCAATATATAGTGGTGCCACCCAACATACACATTGCCTACTGGTTCTTATATGACTTCACAAATAGGAAAATAGTCTATTGAGCTGATATCCTGTTGTTATTCTCCTAATGTGACATCTCAGGAACACCTGATCTAGGCAGTGCTCCATCACTTTTTGCAACACTACTTCCAAGAATACACCAAAATGAATATTTGAGAACCTCATAAGTAGAAGAAATTTTTTCTTTTTTTAAGAGAGGTTTTTGCTATAGGGCGCGTGCGCTCGCCAGACAGAGAGAGACAGAAAGTGAGAAATCACCCCCCAGAGGGGATGGCCATGCCGCAATCCCTTCTCCTCCATTCTCCTCTCGGGATCTTGGGCACGCACACACACGTGTCCGACGTGAGTTTAAGCCACTGGGTCCGGGACCTGAACCGCAGTCGACTACGTGGGAGTCCAGCGACATAGCCATACGCTAACTGCTGGTCCCAAGAAATTTCCTTTTTGATCAAGGGCTCCCTAGGTGCCAGAAAAGATATTAATAGTTCTTGGGGGGACCAGCAGAGGGTGTAATGGTTATGTCACTGGACTCTCATATTCAACCACAGTTCAAGTCATGGACCCAGTGGCTTAAAACTCACACCAATGCCTGTGTGTGTGTGCCCAAGATCCCAAGAGGAGAAGGGAGAAGAAGGGATTGCAGCGTGGTGATTTCTTGCTTTCTGTCTGTCTGTCTCTCTGGTGAACACACATGCCCTATAGCAAAAATCTCTTTAAAAAAAAAAATATGCTTCTGGGGCCAAGGGGATTTTTTTTTTTTTTTTTTTTGAGAGGTTTTTGCTATAGGGCGCGTGTGCTCACCAGAAAGACAGACAGAGACAGAGATAGAAAGCAAGAAATCACCCCCTTCCCCCCCCGCTCCCCCCCCCCCCCCCCCCCCCCGGAGGATGGCCATGCAGCAATCCCTTCTCCTTCATTCTCCTCTTCGGATTTTGGGCATGCACGTACACGCGCCCGGCGTGAGTTTAAGCCACCGGGTCCGGGACTTGAACCACAGTCGGCTACATGGGAGTTCAACGACATAGCCATTATGCTAACTGCTGGTCCCCAAGGGGATATTTAGAGCTATATGAGTTTATCATTTTCTTCCTAAAGTAATTAGGATACCCCACACCTTGGAAGTACATGCCCTCCAGTTTAAATTCTGCATATCCCCACTTGCAGTTCTTAAACTGCTGGATCAATTCAAGCACATTAATTGAGTACCAAAGAACATTTGCTTTACCTGTTGTGCCTCCTGTGTAGAATTCAACTGATTCATCATCAAATCACCACAGAAGTCAGATCCAGTTTCCCACACTCCACTCAAAATACTTGTCTTCTGTAATAATTATGTCCTTCCTGTCTGGTTCCCCCCTTTTCTTATGTCCTTTGGTACCACAAATACCCTAGTAGCCATTTAAGTGCCTTCACAAGTGGCAGACTACACAAAAGAACTTAACAACCTTGGGACCAGCAGTTAGCATAATGGCTATGTCACTGGACTCCCATGTAGTCGACTGTGGTTCAAATCCCGGACCCGGTGGCTTAGACTCAGGCTGGGTGCGTGTGCATGCGTGTCCAAGATCTCAAGAGGAGAATGAAGAAGAGATTGCGGTGTGGCCAACCCTTCTGGGGGGTGATTTCTCACTTTCTGTCTCTCTGTCTCTGTCTTCCTGGCAAGCGCACGTGCCCTATAGCAAAAACCTCTCCAAAGAAAAAACAGAAAGAACTTAACACCCTTGAACATGCCAAGATCTAGTGTACTGACCAGCGCCAGCCCATAGGAAAGAGGAAGATACTGTGTCTCTGTCCATAGTACGAACTATAACACTGTTAAAAGGGCACTGCAAAGGCAGAAGTTGGCATCCCACTGCTTTTCCATGTTTTCCTCATCTATGTAAATACACGCCATCTTTCCCTACTCTTAACTCTATCCAGATCTAGGAGATAATGCACATTCTATGCCCCAGTAGTCTGCCCTAGTAATCCCACCTGTTAACTATTGATAGAATATGTTAACAAGAATATAAAAAGCCCAGAATTGGGACCAGCAGATGGAGTAATGGTTATGTCACTGGACTCCCACGTAGGTGGCTGTAGCTCGAGTCCCAGACCCAGTGGCTTAATACACTGGGCACATGCGTGTACATGCCTAAAATCCCCAGAAGAGAACAAAGGAGAAGGGGCTGCAGAGTGGCTATCCCCCCAGGGGAGGGGGGATGATTTCTTGCTTTTTGTCTCTGTCTCTGGCAAGCACACAAGCCATATTGCAAAAACCTCTCTTAAAAAGGGGGGGGAGGGGGGAACCTGGCACAGGGGTGTGTACCCAGGCTGCAGCTCTGCACTTGAGCGAGCAAACTGTGTGCAGCATCCCCTTTCCTGCGCTGCTGCAGCTTGGGCCATCGGTACTCACCAAGACCATGGTTTCAACTCTAGAAGAGCTACAGAACTGTAAGAAGTAAAGGTATTACTGGAAAAGGCCACTAAGAAAAGAGTACGTGATGCCCTTACAGCTGAAAAATTTAAGATTGAGACAGAAATCAAGGACAAGATGAAACAAAAATCACAGGAAAAAAAACATAACTTCTTGACAGTGAAAAGCCAGCTGCTGTGGTTGCTCCCATTACAACAGGATATACAGTGAAAATCGGTAATTATGGATGGGATCAATCAGATAACTTTGTGAAAATCTACATTGCCTTAACTGGAGTTCATCAAGTTCCTACAGAGAACGTGCAGGTGCATTTCACAGAGAGGTCATTTGATCTTTTGGTAAAAAACCTAAATGGCAAGAGTTACTCCATGATTGTGAACAATATTGAAACCAATCTCTGTTGAAGGCAGTTCAAAAAAAGTTAAGACTGATAACAATTCTCATATTATGTAGAAAGAAAGCAGAAAACACACAATGGGACTACCTGACTCAGGTTGAAAAAGAGTGCAAAGAGAAAGAAAAGCCTTCATATGACACTGAAACAAATCCTAGTGAGGGACCGATAAATGTTCTAAAGAAAATTTATGAAGGTGGAGAAGACAATATGAAGCAAACCATTAAGAAAGCCTGGGTGAAATCAAGAGCAAAGCAAACCAAAGAACCAGAATTTTGAGACTTTAAAGTCCTTTCAGGAACTGTGATGTGGAAATTCTGATGTTTCTAATAAGGGAATGTTGGTGAACAGCACATACAAATTTGACAGATAACCATTTGCATGGCCTTCTAAGTAAAGACAGTGAATTCTCCATGTCCTGCTGGAGAACTTATTTAAATAAAGTATGCTTATTAAACACTTCCTCCAAAGATGGTTTCATTAGCACCCTGGCCATTTTGTTCAAGAAAGGGTTACATTGCATTGTTTGAAATAATGAAAATACTACGTATTTTTATTCAGCTAAAAGAAAAAGTATTTGCTTGCCTTCAATTTAGTGACATCTAGTGTAAGAATAAGAAAGTGTAAAACTTAAATTTTTGCATAAAAAATTGTACTTGGAAGTTGATTTCTTACTACCAGTTGCAATGCATTACCATGTACCAGTAATTCAGTTAAAAATGATCTTGTGTAGTTAAATGTATTTGTTTATGCACCTACAGAACTGAAACAATATAAACTTGGCAAAAATAGAAAAGCATTTTTGTATATACCAGTTAGAAAGTTTTGCCATGGATCAGAGGGCTTATAAAAGTAATAACCATAAAGCAAAACATAATTAATTTGAAAATCCATCCATTCCCATATTCAATAAAGTTGGATTTTTTTTATTCAGTGGGGGGGGGGGGGGGAGAAGCCCAGAATTACAAAGAATAGAGGGGGTCTGAAGGAACATTTAAGGAAATGGTCCTTCTACCTTTAGAATGCCTGAAAGCATTCTTTTCCAAGTAGTTTCCAAGCAACCAGAAATCCTTCACCTCACTGATTAATAAACAAAAACTGGAGCTAACTGGTGGAACCTAGAATAAATATGAAAGAACTACCAGCACAATAGTTTACTTCTTAGTGAAGCCACTCCATTGCTACCATACCGCGAGTAGATATTCCAAGGTAAGTTCTCATTTTAAATTTTGTCCTAGCTGTCCAATCACCTGTGAAATGTAACACTAGCTTACTATGTTATAGTCATTGTATAAACTGATACTTTAACATCTCGGTGATGCCTTGGAGAGATCCCTAAAGTCAGTTTGAGATTCCTAAAGAAATGATCATTCTCTCCCTTCACCATCACCTTCAACAAATGCAACAGAACAGATCTGAATAAGGTACTTACAGATTTTTAAACTTTAATAACTTAAAAAGGCAAAAGAAATAATCAGTAAAAACTATTTGAAAGTAAAAATGTTAACATTAATTATGATAATTATACAATTTATATACTGTACTGCAGATCTTGACTGACCAAAAGAAATCATGAGGTAAATTATGTATGTGGATAACAAAATTAAGACTGTAAGAAATATAAGGAAAATATTTCCCTTTTGAAGTATTTACATTTTTTAAAACATACCTGTAACCTAATGTTATTCAAGTTCAAAATTTTAACATACCAGATATCTCAAAAAAGCATTAAAGTTTATCATATAAAACAACTCAATACATTTACTTATTGCTATGCTAAACATTTAAGAGAATGTCACTTTTCAGTAGTTGAAAAAATGGAAGATTCTGATAGCTTTTTTTTAAAATTGCTTTCTGTTGGAACAGTAGTAGTTAAAAACAGTGTTTTGTTTTAAGTTTTTGCCATAGGGCACATGCATTCACCAGGGAGAGAAGTGAGAGGGAAGGTTAGAAATCATCCCCCAAGGGGGATGGCCATGCTGCAGTCCTTTCTCCTCCATTCTCCTTCTGAGATTTTGGGCACACACGCACATGCGCCTGGCATGATTTTCAAACTGCCAGGTCCAGGACTTGAACTGTGGCCAGCCATATGGGAGTCTAGCACCGTAACCTGTTGGCCCCATAGTTTTATCCCTTATTTTAAGAACAGCTATAAAAATGTAAAGATCTGCAAAATTAGAAAACTAATTTATTCTAAATATGCTGAAACCTGGATCTTAAGTGACCAAATGTGTGAGACTAGAGCCATCTACTGGTTGAAGTATAAAGCTACAGAGTACAACTGCTGGCTATTAATGAACTAGGGAGCCCTTGTGAGAATTCGAAGAGTGGGGATGAACATGGGTTTCCTCTTTCTGGGGGTGCCTGCTCACTTGCTCTCTCGCTCTCTCTCTCTCCCCCCTCCTCTCCCCTCCATATACTCTCCCTCAAAAGAAATAAACAGAAAAACAGAAAACAAAACACCTAGATATGATTGAGCCCCACAACCAATTTCTGATTTCTCCACCCTTAAAAAATTCATCTGATCTAGGACACTGGCTTTTAAGGGTTTAATTTTAAAAATCTCTTTTTAACAGGAAATCCAGCATGCATAACAAAGCAGGGGTACTGTAAAACTGAAGTAGGGAGCTTCCAAACCCTCAATAAAAAGAGTCACTGGACTAATTAGAGCAACAGAGGCCAAGCCAATATAAAACAACCTAGGAGGTAATTTGGGCAAATAACATAACTGGTATGGAAGGAAGTACAATGAAAACAAACTGTTACCAGTAATACTGTCTCTTCAACATCTTTCCCTCTGACACAACATCTTAGACATAATGGTGCTAAAAGGACAGTGGTTAATGGACAGAGAAAAGACTAGCAGGTAGTCTTGAATGGCTACAAATCTCTTCTCACAGTGACACAGCTTATGTACTCATTTTGATGCAATACGTTACAAAACACTAGTATAACTTCCCTGAAAATGGAAAATAAGAAAATATCACATTCGCTTTTCTTTTTTTTTAAACCACAAGCCAATAGAAAGTTTTTAGGTCCGATGGGCTTTCACCAGCCAAGTCTTGGATTGATCCAGTCTTGGAAACAAAAGCCCAGTTTCAGGTCCCAGCCTCCTCCCTTCAAAAGGGCATGGTTGGCCATAGAACCTAGGCAAGAAATGTAGCTCTCCAATACTCCTTTCACTGGCAGAAACCCCAAGCCTGGACAGTAACTTATCAGCTAGGTTTGGGGTGACAGGCTGGAGCAAAGTTCCAAAGACTCGCAAACATTCCAAAGCCACATGAAGCACAGTACCCAACCAGGGAGCATCCACTGGGCTCTCCCAGTTCAACTTCCATGGTGCATGCCTTTGGACAAAACCATTAGTTTGCCGAACACAGGTAGACACTGCCTCCAGAGCCTTATAGATCTGAAAGTTATCATAGTGGTCTGCTACTTGCTTGGGCAATGTGGCCACCGCGCTCACCAAAGCATAGTCCTCTGTCTGAGCACGAACTGATGGCCCCACCAACCCTGGCTCACTGGGGAAGCAGGTAGTGCAGAAGGCCGGGTAGGTTCCCGAAGGATTTATTTTGTTGGCAGTGCATCGGTTCAGGAGACCTCCCAAGGCATCTGCCAGTTCGGAGTCAAGCAACTTAACCACTTTTTCATCGTAGTAGTCACAGTCCCAGTTGGGGACTCCCTGCCGAAGAAGAAAGTAACGGAAGCCATCCACAGTATAGCGGTCAAGGCAAGTTCTGGGATCCACCACGTTGCCCAGGCTCTTGGACATCTTTTGGCCACTTACAGTCCAGTGGGAGTGGACATAGATGCGGTGTGGCGGGCTTATGCCAGCCCCTAAGAGGAGGGCAGGCCAATAGATGGCATGGAATTTGAGAATGTCCTTACCTATGATATGAGAGGTGGCTGGCCACCAAGACTTAAATTCAGAATTTGGATAGCCAATTACAGTGAGGTAGTTAACCAGGGCATCGAGCCACACGTAGATTGTCTGCGAATCGTCCCCAGGCACCGGAATACCCCAGTGCAAGTGGCTGCTCCTGCGAGACACGGACAGATCGGGCAGGTCCTCCTCCAGCCACTGAAGGACTGCATGATGGAAAGGCTCGGGAGTGATTGCCTGAGGGTTGCCCCACAACCACCGCTGGAGTGGCTTCCGGAACTCAGAAAGCCTGAAAATATAGTTTTCTTCTTTAGTCCAGGAAACGGGATGCCCACTCTCAAGAGATACCGGACACGAATCCCCCGAAGGACCCGGCTGCCAGGCGACCTTGGTCTCAGGCAGGAAGCACTCATCAGAGGCACAATACCAACCTTCATAGAGCCCCTTGTAGAGCAGACCCTGAGCCTTCAGCACACCCCAGAAATGCTGCACAGCCAAACGGTGCCGGGTCTCCGTGGTGCGGATGAAGTCGGTGGACGAGATGCCAGCCTCCTGGAAAAGCTGCTGGAACTGGGCAGAGACTCGGTCACACAGCTCGGTCGGGGTCAGGCCCGCAGTGGCTGCCGCCTGCTGAATCTTCAGGCCATGCTCATCGGTACCAGTGGAGAATCGCGTGGCGGCGGCCGGGGAAACCAGGAGACGACGGTGGCGGCACAGGGCATCCGCCAGCAGCGCGGAGTACAGGTGTCCGATGTGCGGCGCCGCGTTCACGTAGAAAATGGGTGTGGTGAAGTAGGCGCGCCCATCGCCGGCGAGGTCGCGGTTACCCAGAGAGTCCGAATTGTAGTGGCGTGGGCGAGAGTCCTCCAGGAGAGAGACCCTGCCGGTCCCCGCGCGTCCTAGCAGCCTGAGGACACACACGCGTAGCATGGTGCGGACCTACCCCAGCCGGCAGAAGCGGCGTTCTGGACGCACGTGTGAGGGGCGCATGCGCAGCGGGCGCGCCGCAGCTTCCGGCCGGGAAGCCAATGAAATCCGGCCCCGGGAGCCTGCCTTCTGCTACGCCGCGCCTCCTCTCTCCGCGGCCGGTAGCAGGTCACGAGTGGTTTCCCGCCGACGGAAACGCGCTAGAAAAACAGCGTGGGAGGGGTTATGAAAGAGGGTAACTCTTTACCTTGTTATAGCACTGTATGTTTCCTGCTTTGGGTTGTAGTTTTATATTTCTATATGTTCCCTCGCCAGGCTGAGCTGCTTGGGGTCACATTTTTCATTAAGGCTCTTCTCAAAACGCCTTCGGTAGCTGGCACGATGCAGGACACAGTGTGTAACCTCTACTATGCCCTATTCAACCTTTAAAATGTCATCTACCTTTTATCCCACAGCCTAAATTGAAAGGAAGGCGAGAAAAAGGAAGAAAAATAATTACCTTACCTAGAACATATGAGAAAAGGGTAACTGAGCAAGTAGGGGAACTCTTTTCTGTAAGCAGTTTTTGTTGATCAAATGAAAGAGGCAGATTTGTGATCTGCCAACGCCTTTGCAAAGATTGTCGAAATCCAGGGAGGTGGAATGTAGTATGTTATCCACCGTATGTTGTGCACACAGGAGGAAGTATTTTTCAAATTTCTCAAAAGTCATTAATATCTTTTTTAATGGTCTTGAACAGTGTTTTTCAAGTTTGTTCATAATGAATGCTAGTTTATGAGAATTCAGGAGCCCAGACTAGGTTAATATTAATTCCTGGTTCATAACCCACTGTCATGGATCTCTCTTTTATTTTTTTTCCCCCTTTGCAGAGTTTTTCGCTATAAGGTGCGTGCGCTCGCCAGACAGACAGAGACAGAGAGACAGAAAGCGAAAAATCACCCCCCAGGGGGGATGGCCACACCGGCAATCCCTTCTCCTCCATTCTCCTCTCGGGATCTTGGGCACGCACGCACATGCGCCCGGCATGACAGCCACCGGTCTCGGATGGGAAGCGCAGTAGACTACATGGGAGTCCAGCGACAGCCATTATGCTAACTGCTGGTCCCTGTCATGGATCTCTTCCATTGAACCAGTGCTTCAGCATACAAATGCTATTCTCTCATCTTTTAAAAAGAGTTTCTCTGGCCAGTAGGTGGCTTGGAGGTTAAGGTAGCTGGATCCTGCATGTGTGCCTGAAATCCTAAAGAAACGGAGACGGGATTGGGGTGTGACCACGCCCAGTTGGGAGGTGCTTTCTCTCTCTCCCTCCCCCCCCCCCCCTCTCCTCTCTCTCAGAACACAGAGGCACTCTGGCAAAAACACATTATCATCTTTGGTCTATGACTGACTTTTGCTTTCTTGTTTAACTTAAATTATACATTTAGAAATAAAATGAAATGGAGCAATTGTAAACCCACAGTCCAACCTGAGAACAAAAAGTGATTCTCAAAGTGTGGTCCCCAGAACAGCAGCACTAGCAAGGCACTGAACAGTTTTACAAATTCGTGTTCTTAAACCCCATGCCCATGACACCCACTCCCTCCCCAAGTCTTCTGAATCAAAAACCTTTGAGGTGAGGACTAACCATCTAGGTGTTTTTGTTTTCTGGGGGTTTTATCTTTATTTTTATCTGAGAGGGAAAGGCGTGCATCCCCAACAGGGGCTTCACACCATGTTCCATACCCAGCCTCAGCCAGGGAAACCCTGGGACAAAAACCCAGGATCCTCCCATGTGGGTCTAGTTGCATTACTGATTGCCACCATCTGGCCCCAATCTAGGTGTTTAAATCAGTTCTCCAGGTGGTCTGGATGTACACCAGTTCGTGAACTACTGAACCATCTATTGAAGTTTAGCAGAGACTTAGATCCATATGGTTATTTTCTTATCCTCCTGTCTTCCTCCCAGAAGTAATCATTACATGAATTTTGTACTTAAGCATTTCTGTTATCATGAGTGTAATATGTCTAAGTAATATTTGTTTAATTTAGCTTGTGTTTAAACATTCTAAAAAGGGATATAATACTGTGTGTAGTCTTCAACTATTTTCATTTAGCAATTTGTTACTAATATTCATCCACATTGTTCCGAATAACTGTAGTTCGTTCATTTTGACTTTTGTATAATCTATGAGTAAAGACATATGATAAATTGGATCCTATTTCTGGGGTGATATGGAAGGTACACCAACTGAATTTTCTATAGGTAATGCAGCAAGTTCCAGCAGTTTGAGGACAAGTCAGAGGCCAGATAATGCATTCTAAGAGACATACCTACATGGAAAGTCCTGTTCACATCTAGAGATTTCCCTGAGTTCACCAGGTGCACTTGTGAGCTGGCAGAGGCTGGGGTGGATTATGGCTTTAGGATCCTGTAGGGTCTGTGTCTCTCCTTTCTCTCTCTGTCTCTCTCACTCATGGAAGAGATAAATACATAAACTTATAAGAAAGAAAGGGAAGGACAACTGAAGTAAAACAAAACTGGAGATATGGACAGAACCCTCCAAAAGTGGAAGACAAATTGAGACTAAATGTCTGAAATTGGATTCTCCAGCAATTTCAATTTCTTTTTTTTTTTTAGCCTCTAGCAGTATGGGTAGTATATTGGTTTTTTATAATATATTTTTTTATTTCAATTTCTTTTTTTTTTTCTTTTTTTTTTTTTTTTTTGCTATAGGGCGCGTGCGCTTAGAGACAGAAAGCGAGAAATCACCCCCCAGGGGGGATGGTCACGCCGCAATCCCTTCTCCTCCATTCTCCTCTTGGGATCTTGGGCACGCACGCACACGCGCCCGGCGTGAGCTGCAAGCAACCGGGTCCGAGACGCGAACCGCGGTCGACTACGTGGGAGTCCAGCGACACAGCCATTACGCTAACTGCTGGTTCCCTATTTCAATTTCTTTTATACATTCAATCACAAATCTGGCAAAGTGAATATTCCAACATATATACATTTCTCACCAATCCAGTTGGAAATCATCCTCAATAGACAATAACCCATCTCTCTGTTCCACAAATGTCCTGCCCCTCCATTTCTTTTTGCTCTTCCATTGAATCAGTACTTCAGCATACAAACTTGCTATTCTCTCATCTTTTGTAAAAAGTTTCTTGGGCCAGTAGGTAGCATGGAGGTTAAGATAGCTGGATCTTGCATGACTGGCTGTGTGGTTCAAGTCCTGGACCCAGTGGCTTGAAAAACACACTGGTGCATGTGCATGCATGCCCAGAATCCCAAGAAGAGAATGGAAGAGAAGTGATTGTGGCATGGCCATACCCCATACAGGGTAATTATCACTTTCCATATTTCTGTTTTTCTCTCTCTCCCTCTCTCCCTCCCTCTCCCCCTCCCTCTCTCCCTCTCTCTCTCTCTCTCTCTCTCTCTATCTCTCTCTCTCTCTCTGTCTCCAGCAAACACACATGCTTTATAGCAAGCTAAAAGAAATTTAAAAATAAGTGTTTCTCGGGGCAGCCAGTGGTGTGGTGGTTAAGGTAGCTAGATGCCATAGGGCAGAGCTTGAGCCCTGATTTGCTTGAAAAACATGCTGACCACCTGTGCATATATGCCCCAAATCCCAGAGGAGAATGTAAAAGAAGAGATTGTGGCATAGCCATCTCTACCTATGGGGGTGATTTCTCACGTTCTCTCTCCCTCTCTCTCTGGTGAGCACATGCATCCTGTAGCAATTTTTGTTCTTTTTTTTTTTTCCTAGAGGTTTTTGCTATAAGGTGTGTGCGCTCACCAGAGGGAAGAGAGACAAGTGAGAGGGAAAGTGAGAAATCACCTTCTGTGAGGGATGGCTGCTTTACATTCCCTTCTCTATTGTCCTAGGATCTTGGACATGCATGCACATGCGCCCAGCGTCAGTTTCAAACCACCAGGTCTGGGACTTGAGCTGCAGTCAACCATGTGGAAGTCCAGCAAAGTAATTGCTACACCATCTGCTGGCCCCAGCAATTTTTTTAAAAATTAAAAATGCATCTCAATACTACTACTCCACTTCTTTTACTTTTAGAATAGAACTGCTCAAAAGAAATGACTGTTGATACACACGCAAGTGATTTAAGTGTTTTGCTTTTAGGAACAATTCTGCTATTAACTTTCTTGTATATGTCTCCTGGTACCTGTGTGCTAAATTTCTCTTGAATATATACGTGGGAGTGAAATTGATAAATCAAAGATGGTGTGAATGTTCAATCTCACAAGATAATGCTCCAATTGTTTTCCAACATGGTTAAATAAACATATAGACGCATCAATTATACAACCTTGAAGAGGTCTCTTCAATACCTGGTATTGTCTTTCTTCTTAAATTTTTGCCAGTCAAATGGGTAGAAAGTGTTATTTTAATAATATCTATAACAGCAGTATTCACAATAGTCAAAAGGTGGAAACAACCCAGATGTCCTTTATCTAGTGGCAAATAGATAAGCAAATGGTACATTTATAAGCAACTGTGGCAAATTTATAAGCAAATATGTACATAAGCAATTTATAAGCAAATGTACATCCATACAATGAAATATCATTGAGCCATTAAAAGGAATGAGGTACAGATACATGCTAGTACATGGATGAATATTTAAAAGATCATGCTAGGTGGTGTGGTGGTTAAGGTCTGGACTCCCACATGGCCAACCATGATTTGAGTCCCAGATCTGGCCACTTGCTTTCTCACTTTCCCTCTCTGTTTCTCTTTGGTGAGCACATGTGCCCTATAACAAATTGAAAAATAATAATTTTTTTTTAAAATAGTTTTTTTAAATTATGCTAAGTGAAAGAAGTCTGAGACAATAGGCCACATATTTTATTATTGTATTTTGGGAAATATCCAGAATAGACAGCTGCATAGAGACAGAAAACAGATAAGTTGTTTCCAGGAGCTGGAGGAAAGTTGGAATGGAGAGTAAATGCTTAATAGGTATGAGATTTCCTCTTAAAGTAATTAAAAAGTTCTGAAGCTAAATAGTGGAGATCATTATACAATATTATGAGTGTACTTAATACCACTGAATTGTACACTAAAATGCATAAAATTATCAGTTTATATTATGTGTATTTTATCACAATATTTTTAATGTTTGGCCCAGTGATGCAACTGGATCTACACTGGGCAGGGGGCGAGGGGAAGATTGTCCTGGATTTGCCTCCCAGGAGCTATCTTGTCCATGCCACCCTGGTTGGCTAAAGCTGGGAAGGTCGATGGCACTGTGAAGACCTATAGGGGGTGCCTATCCATCTCTCTCTCTCCCCCCTTTCTGTTGTGTCTCTCATGGAAAAAGTAAATGAACTTTTAAAAATTATTTTTTAAAGTTATTTACTATAGTCTTGATTTGCATTTTTCTAAATACAAATGAAATTAAGTACCTCTTCATGTATTTGTGAACCATATGTTTCTTTACCTGTGAATGGTGTATGTATAATTTGTGTCTGTTTTTTTTTGGTTTTTGTTTTGTTTTTTAGTTATAGGGCACATGTACTCATCAGAGAAAGAGAGAAAGGGAAAAGGAGAAAGCACCCCCTATCAGGGATGGTCATGCTGCAGTCCCTTCTCCATCTCTCCCTCCTTTGGGAATTTTAGACATACATACACATGTGTCTGGCATGTTTTTCAAGCCTCTGGGTCAGGACTTGAACCATGTGGGCAGCCATGTGGGATCCAGCCACCTTAGCCACCACACCACAAACCAGCTCATCCTGTTTTTCTATTGGCTTCATCTATCTCTTTACTTGTTTGCAGGAGTTCTTTATGTGTTCTTGATATTTGCAAATATTATCTAACAATTTATATCCTGTCTTTCAACATTCAGGACTCTTAATGAATAGGAGTTCTTTTTTTTTTTTTTTTTTTTTTTTTTTTTTTTTGAGTTTTGTTTGTTTGGTTTTTGTTTGCTATAGGGCACTTATACTTGCCAGAGAGAAAGTGGGACAGAAAGTGAGAAATCACCCCCAGGGGATATGGCCACACTGCAATCCCTTCTTCTCCATGAATTTCAAGGCTCCAGGTTTAGGACTCAAACTGAGGTTCGGTCACATTGGAGTCCATTTTCATAACTATTATGTTCATCTGCTGGTCCTAGGAGTTCTTAATTTAATGTAACAGAACTTATCAAAATTTATTGTATTATTATCTTTTATTTTCTTAAAAAATACTCTTAGGATCAGCCCAGGTATAGTAGTTAAGGCAGCTAGATCCCACATGAGCACCTATATGGTTTGACATACATGAGTTTTAATCCAGGGGGATGATAAATATTCTGGGTCTGTGTGTGTGTGTATACTCAAAATCTCAAAAGGAGAGAGAAATGGAGGAGAAGGGATTGAAGTGTGACCATCCCACATGGAAATGCTTCCTCACTTTCTCTCTCTCTCTCTCTCTCTCTGTCTGTCTGTCTACAGCGAGTGCATGCATCCTGTGGCAAAATTTTTTAAAATATACTCTTTTAAAAAATGTTTCAGTTAAAAAATGTTGCAGTTGGGCCAGCAGGTGGTGTAGTATTTAAGGTGCTGGACTCACATGGCTGACCATGATTTAAGACCTAGACCTGGTGGCTTGCTTTCTCACTTTTGCACTCTCTCTTTTGCTCTCTGCCCAATTTTTTTTTTTTTTTTTTTGAGAGGTTTTTGCTATAGGGCGCATGCGTTCGCCAGACAGACAGACAGAGAGACAGAAAGCGAGAGACCACCCTCCAGGGGGGATGGCCACACCGCAATCCCTTCTTCTCCATTCTCCTCTTGGGATCTTGGGCACGCAGGCACACGCGCCTGGCATGAGTTTAAGCCACCGGGTCCGGGACGTGAACCGCAGTCGACTATGTGGGAGTCCAGCAACATAGCCATTATGCTAACTGCTGGTCCCTCTGCCCAAATTTTAAAAATAAATAAATAATGATGATGAATAAAATTAAATAACATAATTTTTTTTAAAAAAAGTTTTAGTGGGGGGAACCAGCAGTTAGTGTAATGGCTATGTCGCTGGACTCCCACATAGTCGACCACGGTTCGCGTCTCGGACCCGGTGGCTTACAACTCACGCCGGGCGCATGTGCGTGCGTGCCCAAGATCCCGAGAGGAGAATGGAGGAGAAGGGATTGCGGCGTGACCATCCCCCCTGGGGGGTGATTTCTCGCTTTCTGTCTCTATGTCTCTCTCTGTCTGTCTGGCGAGCGCACGCGCCCTATAGCGGAAAAAAAAAAAAAAAACCTCTCCAAAAAAAAAAAAAAAAAAAAAAGTTTTAGTGGGGCCAGCAGGTAGAGTGGTGGGTGAGGCGCCAGACTCCCACATGGCCAGCTGGTTCAAGTTCTAGATCTGGCAGTTTGCTTTCTCACTTTCTTTCTCTCTTGGTGTGTCTCTGTCTGATAAAATTTAAAAATATTTTTTTTAAAATGTTTTAAAATAAAATAATAAATACTCTTGTGCTCTGTGGTCAGAATAAATATCCAAATTCTTATAGAGAATATTAAAATTTGCTTTTGATGTTAAGTTCTTTATGTAGATTGAAATTTTTGTGTATTATGAGGTAGAGATCCCATTTTTTCTCCATATAGATAACCATTTGTCCCAGTTTCACTTCTCCACTTAATTTTCCAAGCCACCTCAATCATATGAGGGGTCTTCAAAAATTTTTGCGCCAGAATAAACTCACTTTAATTTCATTTTCCATGAACTTTTTGAAGTACCCTCATATATTACATTTTCATATTCTGGGTCTATTTCTAGACTCTTTATTTTGCTGTATTGCCTAATTTGTCTATGCCTTCCTAAAAACAATTTTAATTATGATAGCTTTATACTAAATCAGCATACAGAGAACTAATCTCCATATTCTTCAGAAGAATCTTAGCCATTCTTGACCTATTTACCTTCCACATAAATATTAAAAATCAAGTTGACTAGTTTCATGCAAAATACTTGTTGGGATGTAGGTCATTATTGCATTAGGTCTATAGCTCAAAAATAGGTGTCAAGGGCTGGGGGGAGACTGACATATTTATATTAAATGTTCCTTAAAATGACTGTGAATATCTGTTCATTCACTTAAGTCTCCCTTAGTGCAGTTCAAGATAGTTTTATAATTTTCTACATATAAATCCAACTTAACATTTTGGTAGATATATTCCTAGAAACTACATAGTTTATTTATAATATAAGTGGTGTCATTTTTCTGAAAAGTATGGTGTTTTAATTGATTGTTACTGGCATATGAAATTCATAAAAGCTAAGCTAATCTGCTAGAAGAAAGGATGGAGGAGAACCCAGAGCCTTGCCTACTTGTCTCCCCTTCATGATCTAAGCCCCTTCCTTCACTAAAGCCTTCATAACTTTGGAAACAGAGGACTGGTCATAGAGCTTGAGAACTACAGATCTAGGGATATTCAACCAGTACATGAGTGTAACTCATCTGTACCTCTTTCAATCTATTTTATACATCCTTAATATTTTTGTTTTGCTACATTTTATGTTTTCACCATTTCCTCTCTAATCCAAAAAAATGGATGTACACTTTATATTTTTGTTAAGACATACCTCAATGTCAAATGTATTTGCATGAACTATTAAATGACACAGCTCTGAATAATTGTATACTAGGATGCAGAGAGAACCTTATTGTATTTCTAAAAAGCACAAATGACCATATTGCAAAAAAGCCTAGGAAAGTCAATAAAGTTTAAACACTGAAACATAAAATAAAGAGAGAAAATTACTGATTGAGAAGAATAAACAACTAAGAATAGTCAATTTTTAAAAAAGGGAATATTGTAACTGTTGGCCATTGAAAACTTACAAAGCCATAAAAAATTTTAAACATACCATTGAAAAGCCAGACCATAGAACAAAATAAAAATATGAATCTTAGTCTATTTAACTGTTAAGGATCTGATTAATGTAGCATTTATTTTTTTTTCTTATTAAACTTTGTTTTAATGGGTCTCAAAATTCTGTGACAGGTTTTTAGTCAAGTTGTTTCCATTAAAAAGCACTGATTTTAAAAACTAATAACTTAAAACTGCCACACACACACACACAATCCACAAAACATTTTCCTTTCCTTCTGAAGGTTTTACAATGCACTGTTATCACTTACCAGTCTTTTACTATTAAACTTAATGGCCAGTTCTGAGACTGTTCTTTCACCACTGATTAAGTTTGGGGTTGCAGGAATTAGGGATATTCATTTGCCTTCTGAGGATAGTCAGAGAAGTGCTCCATACACATGGGCTTGCCAGGAACCATATCAACAATGGCAACATCACCAGATTTCAAGAATTTAAAGCCATCTTCCAACTTTTTACCAGAACCATGATCAATCTTTTCTTTCAGTTTAGCAAACTTGCAAGCAATGTGAGCCATGTGACAATCCAGTACAGGGACATAGTCAGCACTGCTTTGGCCTGCATGGTTCAGGATAATCACTTGAGCAGTGAAGCCAGCTGCTTCCATTGGTGGGTCATTTTTGCTGTCACTGGCAACATTGCCATGTCAAACATCTTTGACAGACACGTTCTTGACATTGAAGCCCACATTGTCCTCAAGAAGAGCCTCACTCAGAGCTTCATGGTGCAGTTCAACAGATTTTACTTCAGTTGTCACATTCACTGGTGCAAAGGTGACCATCATACCAGGTTTGAGCACACCAGTCTCCACTCGGCCTACAGGGTCAGTGCCAATACCACCAATTTTGTATACATCCTGGAGGGGCAGACACAAGGGCTTGTCAGTTGGATGAGTTGGTGGCAGGATGCAATCCAGAGCTTCAAGCAGTATAGTTCCACTGGCATTAACATCTTTAAGGGTGACTTTGTACCCCTTGAACCATGGCATATTAGCACTTGGTTCAACATATTGTCACCATTCCAATCAGAAATTGGCACAAATGCTACTGTGTCAGGATTGTAGCCAATTTTCTTAATGTAGACGCTGACTTCTTTAACAATTTCCTCATATCTCTTCTGACTGTAGGGTGGCTCAGTGGAATCCATTTTGTTAACACCAACAATTAGTTGTTTTACACCCAGTGTATAAACCAGAAGGGCATGCTCATGGGTCTGCCTGTTCTTGGATATACCACCCTCAACTTCACCAACACCAGCAGCAACAATCAAGACAGCATAGTCAGCCTGAGATGTGCCTGTAGTCATATTTTTTATAAAGTCTCTGTGTCCTGGGGCATCAATGATAGTCACATAATACTTGGTCTCAAATTTCTGCAGGGAGTTATCAATGGTGATAATACGTTCACATTCAGTTTTCAGTTTATCCAAGACCCAAGCATATTTGAAGGAGCCCTTTCCCATCTTAACAGCCTCCTTCTGAAATTTTTCAATGGTTTTTTTGTTGATCTTGCCACATTTGTAGATCAGATGGCCAGTACTGGTAGACTTGCCAGAATCTATGTGTCCGATGACAATGATGATGTAAGTCTTCTCCTTTCCCATTTTGGCTTTGATTTAGTGGTGGTTTTCACAACACCTGTGTTCTGGTGGCAAACCCATTGCAAAAAAAGCAATTTCTTATTTTTTTAAGAATTATTAATTTAATTTATTTATTTTTTAAAATTTGACCAGAGAGGGGGAGAGAGAGAGAGTGAGAAAGCAGCCTGCCAGGTTCAGAACTCAAACCATAACTGACCATGTGGGAATCCAGCATCCTAAACTACCATACTACCTGCCAGCCACAAATGTAGTGTTTCTTTTTACTTTTTCTTTTGGAGAGGTTTTTGCTAAAGGGTGCATAACCTCGCCAGAAAGAGGAAGACAGAAAGAAAGAAATCAGCCCCCAGGGGGGATGGCCATGCAGCAATCCCTTCTCTTCCATTCTCCTCTCAGAATATTGGGCACACACATGCACCCAGCATGAGTTTAAGCCACCAGGTCTGGGACTCAAACCATATTCGACTACCTGGGAGTCCAGCAACATAGCCATTATGCCATCTGCTGGTCCCACCCAAATATAGTGTTTCTAATCATTGGAGAAAGAATGACTTTTTAAAATAAGTAGGTTGAGGACATCTGAAGGTTTTCTGCCCAGACTTCAACCTCCTGCCCCTGAGATCTAGCCAGGACAAGCCTATCACCAGCCATATACATTTGAGTTCTGAGTGGTTCATTTCAAGGACTAGGACATCTGAAGCTATTTAATGACTAAGGTAAGCTATATGGCCTCAGCTAGGTGTTACTTTATAGTATGTTCATTCTACTAACTGAGGTTTATGCCTAAAGTCAGACACGTGTAGGCCCTAACGGCCAGGACCTGTCACTCATCCCCAGCCCTACTGGTCTCTGGACTTCAGGTTTGTTTCTTGGGGCTTTAAGATGAACTTGCACCCCTTCCCACCCCATTTGGAAACTGGTTCAAGCCAGCAGCAGTGTCAGACACCAGGCTGCCTGTGGCTGCAGGCCCTAATGGCTGAGACCCGTCACTCATCCTCTACTCTTTCCCCACTTGCCTTTGAACTCTAGAATATCAGTGTTTTGAACAGCATGTAGCGTGATTTTTTTCTTAAGGTGATGCTTATTAGGTCAGTTGGAGGCTCTTCACTCCTTAGAAACAGGGAAGTCTTTGGGTCACCGAGAACCAGTGACAACAGTGCATGGTACAGGTGAACAACAGGTAAGCAGGCTAGAAGAGAGATCATTCATTTTCTATCCCTGCAAACCTCTTAACACTCAGAGATATCTTGAATAAGTTAGGGAGTAACAAAGATTACCAGATGACTAGGAACAATCACAGAGGCTCAAGTAATATGAGAAACCAACAAAAGACTTCTCCCCAAAGGGAAATCATCAAGCCTACATCACCCACAGTAAATACAATGGACGTCATGGACATGTGGGATAAGGAATTCAGAATATTTGTAGTGACCAAATTAACTGAGATGGAAGAGAAAAGAGACAATGAGCTCCAGGAGATGAGGAAGTCCTTTCATGATTTAAAAGAAGAAATAGGCAATTTTAAAAAGAGCCAGATGAAACTTCTAGGGTCAAAAAATGTGATACAGGAAATCAAAACCTCCCTTGAAAGTATTAAAAGTAGATTAGATCAGGCAGAAGATCGAATCTCAAATATAAAAGACAAAACATCTGACCAAGAAATAAAGGATTAAGAAGATTGAGAAAACAACCAAGAAAAATGAGGATAATATACGAGTAATACTGGATACCATCAAGTGCCCCAACATCTGGATAATTGGTACCCCAGAAAAGGAAGAAAATAATAAGGGCATTGATAATTTATTCCTTGAAATCCTGGAAGAAAACTTTCCAAACCTAGAAAGGCATTCAAATATCCAGACCCAAGAAATACATAGGATCCTGAGAAGAATCAACCCAAGAAGATCCTTTCCAAGGTACATCATAGCCAGATTGGCAAAAACAAACACAAGATACTGAAGTTGGCAAGAGGGAAACGTCAAGTTACTTACAAAGGTCACTCCATCAGGTTAACATCGGCCCTCTTGGCAGAAACAATGCAGGCAAGGAAAGAATGGGGAAATATAGTCAAAGTGTTGAATGAAAAACAATTTCAATCAAGAATACTATACCCAGAAAGATTATCTTTCACATGGGAAAAAAAGACAGAAACATTCTCGGATAAACAAAATCTGATGAAATTTACCAACTCCAGACCAGCCTTTCAAGAGGTTCTGAAGGGAGTGCTATACCAAGAAAACTAAAAAGTCAGATGGACAGTTATATGATAACAAAAAACAACCAAGAAAATGGCTCACTTAATAATAGGAACAGGTCCAGAAATATCAATAATAGAATTGAATGTCAATGGATTAAATTCTCCAATTAAGAGACACAGACTGGCTGAATGGATCAGAAAACAGAAACCCGCTATCTATTGCCTAGAAGAAACTCACCTTATGGATAAAGACATACATAGACTAAAAGTGAAGGGCTGGAAAAAGATATTCCACGCAAATGGAAATCAAAAAAGGGCTAGAGTTGGAATATTGATTTCAGACAAAATAAGCTTCAAGTCAAAGACTGTAAAAAGAGACAAAGAAGGGCACTGTGTAATAGTAAAGGGGGTAATCCAGCAAGAAGACGTAATACTTATAAATATCTATGCACCCAACTCAGGAGCACCTAAATATGTGAAGGAAAGACTACTGAAGTGAAAAGGAGAGATAGGGAGAAACACTATAATTATTGGGGATCTCAACACCCCATTATCTCCTTTGGACAGATCTTCTAGGCAAAAATTGAAGAGAGAGATACAGTACCTAAATGATACTATAACTCAAATGGGCTTGATAGATATTTATAGAACTTTCCACAAAATATACATTTTTCTCACCCCAGCATGGAAACTTTTGAAAGAGTGACCATATGTTAGGACACAAATCAAGCCTTTAAAGATTCAAAGGCATAGAAACTATATCCAGCATCTTCTCTGACCATGATGGGATTAAACTCAAGATTAATTTCAAGAAACACCCTCGAAAATACACAAACACATGGAAACTGAACAACCTACTGCTCAATTATTAACTACTGAAGAAATTAAGTCTGAAATCAAAAAATTTATGGAAACAAATGATAATAAGTACACAACTTTCCATAGTCTACAGGACATAGCAAAAACAGTCACAAGAGGGAAGTTCATAGCAATTAGTGCACATAAGAAAAAGATGGAAATGTGGCAAATAGATAACCTAACATCATGTCTAAGGGAATTGGAAAAACAAAAACAGCAACAACAACAACAACAACAACAACAAAAAAAAAAAAAAAAAAAAAAAAAAAAAAAAAAAAAAACTAAAAATGCCAGGCTAAAAGAAATAATAAAGATTTGAGCAAAAATAAATTAAATAGAAAATAAATTAACTGTAAAGAAAATAAATGAAAGCCCCATTAATGCTTTGCCTTTCTATTTTTCTTCTAAATGTCCTTCCTCAGACTCTACTCTTACACACACACAATATCTGGTATTCACATCTATTTACTGTGTTTCCATATCCTTTAGTCAATCTGTTTCAGCCATATATAGTTTTATCAACTGGACTAGGGAGAAATGTTCACATGTTGAAATATTCACATTGTAAGCTAAATAATGTGATTGAATGTATAAAAGAAAATGAAATTTTAAAATTTTAAAAAAAGAAACACACACGCAAAAAAAGAAACACTAAATAAATAGTTAAGTAAGTGTTCTAAAAAAAGAAAAAGAAAATAAATGAAAGCAAAAGCTGGTTCTTTGAAAAGAGTAACTAGATTGACACACCATTGGCTAGACTGATAAAGAAGAAGAAAGAAAGAAATCAGATAAGTCAAATATGTGATGAAACAGGAAACGTTACAACAGACATAATAGAAATACAAAATATCATTAGAGGATATTAGGAGTGACTATATGCCAACAAACAAGATAACTTAGAGGAGATGGACAAATTCCTGGATGCATATAATCTGTCTAGATTTAATCAGGAGGACATAGAAAACCTGAATAGACCCATAAAAAGCCAGGAGATTGAATCAGTAATAAATAACCTCCCGGCAAAGAAAAGCCCAGGTCCAGATGGCTTCACTTCCAAATTCTACAAAACCTTTAAGGAAGAGTTAATCCCTGTCCTACTCAAATTATTTCTAAAGATTCAAAAGGAAGGAAACCTTGCAAATTCATTTTATGAAGCATCCATCATCCTCATTCCCAAAACAGATAAGGACATGACAAAAAAGGAAAACTACAGACCTATATCGTTGATAAATATAGATGCAAAAATTCTCAACAAGATACTCGCAAATTGTATCTAACAACATATAACAAAGATTATTCATCACGACCAGGTAGGCTTTATCTCAGGGATGCAAGGGTCATTCAATATATGCAAGACCATAAATGTAATACACCATATTAACAGAAAGAAAGATAAAAACCACATGATCATTTCAATTGATGCAGAGAAAGCATTTGATAAAATACAACCTTCTTTCATGATTAAGACCCTCAGTAATATTGGTATAGAAGGGTAATTTCTCAACACAATAAAGGTCATCTATGAAAAACCTACAGCTAACATTATACTAAAAACTGGTATTAGGCAAGGCTGCCCACTTTCTCCACTGTTTTTTAATATAGTGCTGGAAGTCTTAGCTAATGCAATCAGAAAGGAGAATATTATAAAAGACATTCAAATAGGCAGAGAAGAGTTGAAAATATCTTTCGCAGATGACATGATGGTATACTTAGAAGACCCTAAGGTCTCCATGAAAAAAATTCTCAAAGTAATAAGTGAACACAGTAAAGTGGCAGGATACTAAATTAACATCCAAAAATCTATAGCATTTCTAGATATGAACAAGTTGAATGAAGTAGAGCTGAAGAAAAGAATCCCTTTCACCATAGCCACAAAACATATAAGATACCTAAGGATGAACCTAACTAAGGAAGTCAAAGACCTTTATAAAGAAAACTATGAAAAACTTAAAAGTGACATTAAAAAGTGGAAGGACACTCCATGTTCCTGGATTGGAAGAATTAACATAATAAAAATGGCAATTCTACCTAAATTAATCTACATATTTAATGCAATTCCAATCAAAATACTAGAGATATTCTTCACAGATCTAGAAAAGACAATTACAGGATTTGTCTGGAATCATAAAAGACCTCGTATTGCCAAAGCAATCCTGCACAAGAAGAGTGGAGTGGGAGACATATCACTCCCTGATCCCAGGATATATTATAAAGCTGTGATCATCAAAACAGCATGGTATTTGGCACAAAAACAGACATGTGGGCCAATGGACTAGAATAGAGACCCTAGAAATAACCCCCAAAGCTTACAGCCAACTGATTTTTGACAAAGGATACCAGTCAATCCATTGGGAAAAGGAAAACCTCTTTAGTAAATTGTGCTGGAAAAACTGGGTATCCCCCTGCAGAAAGATGAAACTGAACCCCCGTCTTTCATCATTAACAAAAGTCAAGTAACTCAAAATGGATCAAAGACCTCAGACTATAAAACTAGTGGTGGAAAATGCTGGGGAAACTCTGGGAGACATTGGAGTAGGCAAAGCCTTCTTAAATAAGACTCCCAAAGCACAGACAATAATCCCTAAAATAGACAAATGGGACTAGATCAGACTAAGAAGTTTCTGCAAAGCAAAGGACTCAGTAACAAGTGTGAATTGACGACCCTCAGAATGGGAGAATATTTTTGTAAAATATGACTCAGACAAGGGACTGATAACCAGAATACACAGGGAACTGAAGTGCCGTATGAGAAAAAAAAAAAATGCTGAACCCAATTAAAAGATGGGAAAATGAGCTGAACAAAAATCTCTCTAAGGAAGACATATGAACAGTCAAAAAGCATATGAGGAAATGCTCAACATCCCTCATCATAAGGGAGATGCAGGGACCAGCAGTTAGTGTAATGGCTATGTCGTTGGACTCCCACATAGTCGACCGTGGTTCGCGCCCCAGACCCAGTGGCTTAATCTCACGCCAGGCGTGTGTGCATGCGTGTCCAAGATCCCGAGAGGAGAATGAAGGAGAAGGGATTGCAGCATGGCCATCCCCCCTGGGGGGGTGATTTCTCGCTTTCTGTCTCTCTGTCTCTGTCTGGCGAGCGCACGTGCCCTATAGTGAAAAAAACTCTCAAATAAATAAATAAATAAATAAATAAAATAAGGGAGATGCAGATTAAAACCACAATATGATACCACTTAACCCCTGTCAGAATAGCAAAGAATAAAAATATAAAAAGTGATAAGTTGGGAACCAGCAGTTAGCATAATGGCTATGTCGCTGGACTCCCACGTAGTCAACCGCAGTTCGCGTCCCGGACCCGGTGGCTTAAAACTCACGCAGGGCATGTGTGCGTGCGTGCCCAAGATCCCGAGAGGAGAATGGAGGAGAAGGGATTGAGGTGTGATCATCCCCCCTGAGGGGTAATTTCTCGCTTTCTGTCTCTATGTCTCTCTCTGTCTGTCTGGCGAACGCACGCACCCTATAGCGAAAATCTCTCAAAAAAAATAAAAAAAAAAAAGTGATAAGTGTTAGCAGGGATGCGGTGAAAAGGGAACTCTCCTATACTGTTGGTGGGAATGTAAACTGGTTCAGCCACTGTGGAGAACAATATGGCGGTTCCTCAAAGATTTACAAGTAGAACTACCATTTGATCCAGCAGTCCCACTTCTGGGTATCTACCCAAAGGACAGAAGAATGCTCAGTTGAAAAAGCGCATGCACATCAATGTTTATTGCAGTTTTATCTACTATCGCTAAGACATGGAACCAACCCAAATGCCCACAAACTGATAAATGGATTGAAAAAGTGTGGCACATATACTCTATGGAATACTACTCAGTCATAAAAAACAAGACCCTGGCATTTGGTAGAAAGTGGTCGGACATGGAGGATCTATTGCTGAGTGAAGTAAGCCAGGATATGAAATAAAGATATTGTATATATCCACTTAATATATACCGACTCTCCACACTTTATGGTAGAGATAGAAATATTGGAGGGCATAAAAACAGTGAAAATAGTGATGATAAGACAGTGTGGAACAATAGAAGAGTATGGAGAAGGATAGCAAGAGAACAAATAGAGAGGCATGACATTAGTGGGATTCAGATATGGTTTATTACCTGTTGATGATGACGTGTATAGTATTCTCAACTGGACAGGTCTGAGAAGTATTTCATGTTGGATAAATTCTTTTTACAAGCAAAATTATAAATAGTAATTGAATGTTTAAAAAAATAATTGGGATAATAATAATAATCTGGGAAAAAGTGAAAACTATTGGATGATGGGGATTTTAATGTCTTTGTATTGACTGATATGAATGGTATTCCTTCTAGAAAAGGAAATGGAATACACTGTAAAGTTATATGTGATCCAGTGTAATATAAACAATATTATGATAATAATAATTTTTTTAAATCAGACATGTGTTCCTGGATATGTATATATCAGCTGTGCTTGCTACTGAAAGTATTTAGATTAATTAAGATCTTTAGTGAATCAATAAAATGTGAAAAAGGGAGAGGAGCTTGGAAAGCAACTGTAGATACCAGAGACAGTGTTTCTAATGGTGAGAAGTGGCAGAGGTGAGAGATAGGGAATCGGGGCAGCGGGGAGGAGGGGGAAGCAAAATATATAAGAAACAAAAAATGGAAAATTATTTGTTGACGATAACATGTATGGTAATATTCTTTTTTTTTTTTTTTTTTTGTAGAGGTTTTTGCTATAGGGCGCATGTGCTTGTCAGAAAGACAGAGAGAGACAGAAACAGAAAGTGAGAAATCACCCCCCGGGGGGATGGCCACACCGCAATCCCTTCTCCTCCATTCTCCTCTCAGGATCTTGGGCACACATGCACACGCACCCGGCGTGAATTTAAGCCACCAAGTCCAGAGCTCAAACCGTGGTCAACTACATGGGATTTCAGCGACAAAGCCATTATGCTAACTGCTGGTCCTGTATGATAATATTCTTGATTGAGCCAATATAGAGTGTATTTTGGATGGAAAAAATCTCATTTCTATATACTATAATGATGTACAGTGAATGAATGTAAATAAATAAATTTAAAATTATAAATAAAAGAATTGAAAAAAAAGTGTTTTCAGTAAGTCATTAATTTCTTGGTAAGTTTATATTACCTAACTAACAGTATACTAAGTAGTTAAAACTCAGTGTTTAGGAGCCAGCAGATGGCAAAGTGTTTGCATCACTGGACTCCCACATGGCTGACCCTAGTTTGAATCCCAGACCTGGTGGCTTGCTTTCTTACTCTCTCTCTCTTTGGTGAAATTGAAGAAGAAGAAATATAATTAAATAAACAAACAAACAAAACTCAATGTTTGTTGGCTAGCTTGTAAATTCTGGAGAAAAAAATGTGCCTTTGTTATCTTTGTGTCTGTGTAGTGCTTTACATATCCATGTAGTAGGCAACCCATAGATCGTTGAATTATTGTTGAATTTACTTATTTAGGCAACATCACACAAAATAGATTGGATCTAAAACTTAGTATTATACAAAAGCTTTTTTTTTTGTAGGAAATGGGTAGGATGATACATACTTATATCTTAGAAGCTTTAAGACTTTGGAGAATTCAGATACTCCAGACTTGCCTAGTGACTATCAGAATGCTATGCTAACAGTTATGGGGAATGTTTTCTTAAGATTCATTAATGTATTCAAGGCCTAAGTAAGGCTACACTAGAGCATAGACAAGAATTAATGATACACCTTCATCATATCTAGCTACATATGAGCCTGTGCTTGGGGAAACACCAGCTATAAAACAGAACTGAAAGCCAGCTGTCCCTGAAATCTACCCTTGGCAGCAAACAAATAAAATTCAATATGGAGAAAGTGGCCAATGTTAAAAGATGCTTTGTCCCTAGAAGCCAGCAGGTGGCATGGTGGTTAAAGTGTTGGACTCCTACGTGGCCAACCATGGTTTGACTCCCAGACCTGGAGGCTTGCTTTCCTACTTTCGTTTTCTCTCTCTCTGTGTCTCTGGTCAAATTAAACAAATAATAATGATGATAATAAATAAAATAAAATAATTCTTTTTAAAAAAGACATTATGTCCCCAAAATCTATTCTTGTTATTGTAAGAACTCAGTAGGGGCCAGCAGATTGCATACCAGTTACATTGCTGGACTCCCACATGGCTGACCACAGTTCAAGTCCCAGACCCAGTGGCTCAAAAATCATGCCAGGTGCATGTGCATGCATGCCTACCCAAGAGAATGGGGGATAAGAATTGCAATTGGCCATCCACCCCCAGGGGGGAGTGATTTCTCACTCTCCATCTCACTGCATCTCTCTCTCCAGTGAGTGCATGCACCTTGAAGCAAAAACGTCTTAAAAAAAAAAAAAAAAAAAAAAAAAAAAAAAAACTCAATATTTGACAAGCCTGGGGAAACATCATTGGTACAAGACACTCTATGGAAACAAATGTGGTTGGGATAGATATAAGGGTAGAAGAGAACTCAGAATCATATCTTACCCTTTTTGTAACAATTATAAGGATATCAGACTTAAACAAGGACTAAGAGAGTGATTTTTAGGGCAGTGAAACTATTCTGAAAAATACATACAAATGTGTAATATATGCAATTATTTATAATGGTGGATACATTTGTCAAAACTCATAGAATGTTGGCCCAGCTGCCATGGCACACACACCTAAGGTGCTATGCTCTACAGGCTGGGACCACCTAGGAAGCCCAGGCTCAATTCCCGGTCCAGCATAAAGGCTGGTGTTGTAGTGTGCACCTGCAGTCCCAGAGACTTCTGGAGACTGGGGCAAGAGGATTGTAAGAACCAGACTGGCCTGGATACCATAGCAAGATCCTGTCTAAAAACAAAGAGTTGGGAGTGGGGGTACATGCCTGTATGCCCAACTAGAAGGTTAAGGCAGAAGAATCAACACCTGGAAAGAAAAGACAGCCCCAGTGGCATATGCAATGCCGGAGGCCATATGGGAAGATTCTGGATTTGCGCCCCAAATCTGTCCTGAAGACATTGAGCACCCACAAGTACACCCATAATCCTAGCTGGCTGCAAGGCTGGGAAAAGGATGGCAACAAGTCCCTGTTGAGAATACCTGTCTGTCTGTCGCTCTCGCTCTCTCTCTCTCTCTGTCTTACTATAGACCTTAGGTGATAATGATATGGCAATGAAGGCTCATCCATTGTAACAAATGCCCCACTCCAGTGAAGGATGTTGATTGTCAGAGAGGCTGTGCATATATGGAAATAGGATACATAGGCATTCTTTTTACTTTCTGTTCAAGTTTGCTACAAACTAAAACTTCTCTTAAAAAATTAAGCTTATTGGGCCAGCAGGTAGCATGGTGATTAAGGTGCTAGACTCCCACATGGTTGAATGCAGTTCAAGTCCCAGACCTAGGAGGCTTGCTTTCTCACTTTCCCTTTCTTTCTGACCAAATTAAAAACTCATAATAGCAAATAAAATTAAATAGATAAATAATATTTTAAATTAAGTTTCTTAATTTTTACTCTGTTGATAATGTGTTTTAATGTACATTTCAATCAGATAATTAAGTTTATTCATTTATTTTATTTTATTAATTTATTTGAAAACTAGGAAGATCAGAAAACTGAGTATTTTCTCCAAATGGAGAAATATATTATTGAAGAAATGCAAATTATTCTTAAGGAGAAAATTAAAAGGCAGAAATATTCTTTAATGAAATTGTTTCTATAGGGCTGGTTCTGTGCCTTGTGGCTAAGGCCACTGGATCTCACATAGCCGACTGCACAGTTCAAGTCCCAGACCTACCCACTTGGGAAACTACATAAGGTGCATGCATATGCATGCACAAAATCCCTAAAGGAGAGAGATGGAGAAGAAATTGCAGTTGACCATTCCCATGGGGAGTGCTTTTTCCTCTCCCTTTCTGTCTCTGTCTCTCTCTGGCAAGTGCATGCAACCTCTAGGAAAAAGGGGAAAAAAGGTGTTTCTGTAAAGATTATGGAGGAGAGGAAGACCAGCCAATGGTGTAATGGTTACATCACTGGATTCCCATGTTGTCGACCATGGTTTGAGTCCTGGACCTGGCAGCTTAAAACTCATGTGGGGTACATGTGTGTGCATGCCCAAGATCCTGAGAGGATCCTGAGAGGAGAATGGAGGAAAAGGGATTGTGATGTGGCCATCCTCCTGGGGGGTGATTTCTCACTTTCTTTCTCTCTATCTCTCCAGCAAATGCACATTCCCTGTAGCAAAAATCTCTCTAAATTTTGTTTTAATTTTTTTTTAATTATTGGGGTACCAGTCTATAGCCTGGCAGTTAAGGTGGCTAGATCCCACATGGCCCACCATGTGGTTCAAGTTCCAGACCCAGAGACTTGGAAAATCATGCTGGGCACTTGTATGCATGCCCAAAACCCTAAAAAGAGGAAGAGGTGGAAGAGAACAGACTGTAGTACAACTGCGCTGCCCCATCAGGGGTGCATTCTCACTTTCAGCCTCTCTTGTTTTCTCTTTCTCTCTCCAGCAAGTTCACACACATGCTGGCAAATGAAAAATGAAAAAAAAAAAAAAAAAAAAAGTACCAAACAGTGGTGCAGCAATCAAATATGAGGCTCTGCAAAGCTGACCCACATGGGAAAATTCTGGGTTTGGTGGCAGGCACTTATATTCCCAGTCACTCTGGAGACTGAGACAGAAGGATGATAACACAGCAAGACACTATCTAAAACACCACACACACATCAAATAAAACTTTATGTTGGAGTGGAAATTACCTGATTCCTCAATTGTGAACTTAAGAAATTATAGTTTCTTGGGACCAGCAGATTGCGTAATGGCTACGTCACAGGACTCCCATGTAGTAGACTGCGGTTTGAGTCCCGGGCCCCGTAGCTTAAACTCACACCAGGTGCATGTGCGTGTGTGCCCAAGATCCCAAGAGGAGAATGGAGGAGAAGGGATTGCAGCATGGCCATCCCCCTGGGGGGGTGATTTCTCACTTTCTGTCTCTCTCTCTCTCTGTCTTTCTGGTGAGCAAACGTGCCCTATAGCAAAAACCTCTCTTAAAAAAAGAAAAAAGAAGAAGAAGAAATTATAGTTTCTTTTATAAAGGGTAGAATAAGTTCTTTAAGGACCTCTTGATGTACAACACTCATTCATTCAGTTACCAGCTTTCAACATTAGCCTTCTAACTGCTCTCCCTCTATTCTTGCTCCAGTTACCATGGTCCTCAAAGCAGCCACAGTGACCAATATAAAATGCAAATTGATGTTACTTGTCTGCTTCAAATTCATTTGATTATTCCGTTTCATCATTTGACTTTCCTTTGTTGCTTACAAAATAAAGTCGAAATTCTTTTTTGTATGGCACACAAAACCTTTACAGCTTAGATACTGACCTTCCTCAGTGCTTACATTCCATTAACTCTCAACTCTTTCATGTTCCTCAGACATGCCATGCTGTTTGATGATTTGTGACTTTGTTTTGCTTTTCTCTCCTCCTGACGCATGCTCCCACTTTTATTTACCTGTTTTATACATATTCATCTTTGAAGACAGCTCCGATACCATCATCTGAGGCCCTTTCTTGGGTTTCTACAACACCTTATCCACACTTCTATCAGCAGCTTCCAAATCATATTGAAATTATCTGTTAGTCTGAATTCCTCATTAATCTCAAGTCTCTTTAGGGCGGAAACTGTATGTAGTCATCTTGTGTACCCAGCATCTAGGTCAGTGCCTGTTATATAGTAGGTCCTTAGTAAATATAATGATTAATTAAATAACTGGGGCCACATGGTGGCGCAGTGGTAAAGCACAAAGCTCTGAGAGGCAATCCACATAAGAAGATTCCTAATTCAGATCCAGAGACCTCCCTTAGTATGCCAGGTACACACTTGCCCATGATCCAGGGCTGACGGAAACTGGAGTGGATTGTGACATTAAGACTGTTGGGGGTGTTATGTGTATCTCTCTGTCAATGTCTCTCTGTCTCTCTTCTCTGTTTCTCTCATTCATAGAGGAAACAAATAAATAAATAATCTTCCTAGTACTGCAATAGATACTAGTGATCAATTTCTGAAGGGAATTCTCCAGCACTGCTGGTGGGAATGTAAATTAGTACAGTCATTGTGGAAAATAGTATGGCAATTCCTCAAAAACCTAAAAATAGAACTACGGTGTGACCCAATATTCCCACTTCTTGGTACTTAGGACAGAAAATCACCCAGTGGGAGAGACATTTGCACAACCATGTATGCAGCATTATCACAATAGCTAGGATCTGAAATTGACCTAGGTGCCAATAACAAATGAATGGGTTAAGCAAATATGGCACAAAGACACTATGCAATACGACTCAGCTCTAAAGAACAACAAAATCTTGATGTTTGACACAAAGTGGATGAACTATTAGGTCTTCGAGAAAGTCATAGCATATTTATTTATGTTTTCTATGCAAAAACATGTCATGACCAATAGTTGATATAATGCTAAGTGAAATTAGCCAGGCTATGAATGTCAAATGCTGTATACCCCCACTTAACATATACCAACTGTTCACACTCTGTGGTGAAAACTAAAGTACTCAATGACATAGAAATAGATGCCAGAAGCTCCACAGGGAGAGGGAGAGTTTGAGAGAAATGAGTAACAAACACAAGAATGCATGTAAACAAGTAGAATAGGTTATGGAGATGTATACCACAGCTGACAGTTCAGTATATACATCAGTTTAAAAAGGAAAGAAAGAAAGAAAGAGAGAGAGAGAGAGAGAGAGAGAGAGAGAGAGAGAGAGAGAGAGAGAGAAAGAAAGAAAAGAAAGAAAGAAAGAAAGAAAGAAAGAAAGAAAGAAAGAAAGAAAGAAAGAAAGAAAGAAAGAAAGAAAGAAAGAAAGAAAGAAAGAAGGAAAGAGAGAAGGAAAGAGAGAAGGAAAGAAAGAAAGGGGAAGGGGAAGGGGAAGGGGGGAAGGGAAGGGAAGGGAAGGGAAGGGAAGGAGGAAGGAAGGAAGGAAGGAAGGAAGGAAGGAAGGAAGGAAGGAAGGAAGGAAGGAAGGAAAAAAGAAACTAATAGTAGTATTATGGAATGTGCACAGCATTCGTAATGTTCAATGTTTAAGACAATGGATAAGTCTATAATTTTGATTTGATTATTACATACTATAGATATGCTTTGAAAAACCATACCATGTGGGACCAGCAGTTAGCATAATAGCTATGTCACTGAACTCCCATGTAGTTGACCACAGTTCAAGTCCTGGACCCGGTGGCTTAAACTCACGCCGGGTGCGTGTGTATGTGTGCCCAAGATCCCAAGAGGAAATGGAAGAGAAGGGATTGCAGCGTGGCCATCCCCCCTGGCGGTGATTTCTCGCTTTCTGTCTCTGTCTGTCTCTGTCTGTCTGGCAAGCGCACATGCCCTATAGCAAAAACCTCTCCCAAAACAAAACCATACTGTGAAAAAAAAAATGTACAATGTACATACCCCACAAAAATGCACAATGATTATTTGCAAATCAGAGATAATAATTTCAAAATAAAAATAAATATATTCCATTGCTCCCTTACAGGAACTCACAGCCTATCATACAAAAGAGGACATGAAAAACAATCGGCAACAAAACACTGCAAATAATCAAATGAATCATAGTGGGTCAGAGTCTGTTGTCTTAGCCAAATTTACCCAGAAATTACCACCAATCACATTCATCCTTGAGCAGGAAAACTATGAAGTTTTCCTCTGTTAAAAAGACTTCTGAGATAGGCCAGCAGTGGCATGGTGTTTAAGGCAGCTGGATCTCACATGGTCAACTGTGCAGTGCAAGTTCCAGAGCCAGCGGCTCAAAAAACACACTGGGCATGTGCATGTGTGCCCAAAATCCCAAGAGGAGAATGGAGGAGAAGAGATTGTGGCATGGCCATCCCCCTCCAGGGTGCTTGACAAATTAAAAGAAAACAAAACAAAACAAAACAAAAAAACTTCTGAGAAAACATTTAAAGACAAAGTAGGCAGAAGGAAGAGACAAACAGTGATAGTGATCTACAAACTAAATAGTCCATCTCCCTTTTGAGAGTTTTCCTATGTACTCTTCAATGTGATTGAAAAACTTTTTCGGGCTTTGGTTTTCTAGAATTTCAGATGTGATCAGGGTTATATTTTGTAAATAATAGGAGTGGTTGCAGAATCACTTCCTTCCTATTACTACTCCCAATCCTGTTTTATATTGTACACACATTAACAAATGCACTTTGTGCTATTAGCCAGGAATCGAGTCCTGATAGGAGAGATAGGAGAGATAGGAGATAAGATTCTCTTTCAGCCTTCATAACAAGCCCATGAAGTAAGTACTATAATTAACTCCATTTTACAGGAGAGGAAATTGAAACTTAAGGAGGTCAAGTAACTCACCAAAGATCACATCTTTAGTGGCCCTTAGCAGCATTTGAACCCAGGCTCCCCATTTTGATTAATACACCACTCTTTCTGACTCATTGCAACCGATCCATTAAAAACTGTTCTTAATTCAGGTAAATGGAAATTTATAAGAGCAACTGCATCAGGTTGTCAGTATTTTGTTTGTTTTTAATTAAGGATATTTTGAGATCTGTAGAAGTATTGAATTAGTTACTATCATAAGCCTTTATATAGCAGTGATTTAAACTACTTAAAGATGTTAGAGAAACTAATTATCCACATTAACAGTCTCTCCTTGAAATGAAGTAATCTTTTATGAAAATATTTTAATATAAAATTTTTATACTTGGCTGTTTTAGTCAGCATATGATTTTTTTACAGCAAAAAGACACCATATGTAAAGAACTCTTTTAAAACGTTACCTTAAGACTAAAGTAGTATTTTTTTTTCCACATTACTTTTCTCCTTTGGACTCCACAGTTTCCTCATAAAGTTGACTTCCTTTCTGGAAATGATTTTTGTTTCCAACCATGTTGAGAATCCATTTTTTTTTTTCATTCCTCCTCTCTCTCTCCTTTTGCTTTCTTGGTAGTAGCAGGGAGGAAGGAGGGTGGGCGCAGGACAGAGGAAAGAGAAAACAGAAAAATAATTTTATGCTCCTGTGTCTAAATATAACCTCAACTTTCAGATAATAACATCTGAGTTGCACTTTTGCCTTTTTATTTCTGTTTTGGACACCTTTTTTAACATCCAGCCAACAGGGACAGACAAAGCACTGTGGTGCCCTGAGCGACAGAACTCTGGTAGGGGGCTGGCTGTAAATTGACGTGGCATGGAAATTCTCCGCTAAGTTGTAGCAGCTTGCGTATTTCTCTAAGACCAAGCCTCGCCTCCGGAGCTGTAGCTTAACCATGGGTGCAGTGACTTTACAGAAAAATGGATAGGAAAAAGTCTCCAGCTCCTTTCTTTGGACTCAAATATTTTCTTTTTGGGTGCCTACATTTTAGCTGAAAACAAAATCAAAGCAGTAAGTCTGTAACTTTCTTTTTGCAGCTTAAACAACAGAATTTGCCAGTCTCCCTCCCCTTTCCTGCAATTTAATTCCTTGCAGATTTTGCCATGGGGTGCGGACTTAGAAAGCTAGAAGACCCTGATGATAGCAGCCCTGGAAAAATATTTTCTACTCTGAAGAGACCGCAAGTGGAAACAAAGACAGAATTTGCTTATGAATATATATTGCTGGATTTTACTTTACAAGGTACTTTTTCTTCTAGCTTATTTGTTGAATGTTTCAAAGATAAGAGAATATTAATTTTTGAGTGTTGATTTATGAATTTTTAAATCGTTCTTCATAATCTGATTGTATGATCAATCTAAAAGTAACCTTTATTTCTTAATTATATTTTGAAAGGGTTTTGTACTGTCCTGTTTACTTAATGTTTTTGTAACGTGACTCATATGTCCTTTATAAAATTAGGAAAACTGCTTAGAAATACTTCTTCCATTTTTAAATTAAATGCATATTTGTAGAAGGATTCATGAAAAATGACAGTTTGTGTTTTTGAAAAAGGGCTGAAAAGCACAAGGAGGTAACATGTAGGAAATATTGTTTGTATCACATTGAGGAAGATTGTTTGCTAAGACAGTTCTGAGGCTCCCAGCTGTGTTAAATTTTGTGATTGTGCTTATTAATATGTTTGACCAAGCTAAACTTAAATTTTTAAAATATAGTTTAAAAGAGAAAAAAGAAAGGAAGAAAAGGAGTAGTCTTCTGGAAGACACTTCCTTTGCTCGGTGCCCTGTCCCTAACAGAGAAACTCTCTGTTCCAGAAAGTTGGAAACACAAATAAACAAGCCCAGATGGCAGCTCTGTGGAAGGAACCAAGGCAGCTTAACTTCACAAATACTTTGCCTCGTTTCTTCTGAAAACTTCAGAGGACTGTACAGCTGCATGGACAAAACAGCTTTTTAAAAACTTTGTATCTTTAATTATGGGATAGTAAAAGCGTAATGTAGAGTGCCTGGCTTACTGTTAAATGTTCAGATATTAGTATTTCAAGTTTTATGGCAAAATCTTATTTTTTATCCTCAGAAGCCACCCGTATTATTAGTTCATGGAAATTTATATTTACTAACTAAATTATCATGATGGATATTCTCTTAACTTTAACTTTTTTTAACCGAAAACTTCTCCTTTTGGTGGTGGGGTGGGGGGGTTTGCTCTGGAAACAGTGCATCTTTGTGCAAGAAGCAAGAGCGGCCCATTTTTCTTTGTCAAAAATTGAGCTGGCCAGCAAACAAACTCCCTTCTGAGAACTTACCCAAAAAAACTGAAAATAAATTTTTACTATGTTCACTTTTTCATTTTACCTAAGACTATGACCAGAAGGGAAAAAGTTAGTATTTCTAATTTTCTTTTTAATTATGAAAATTTGAGATAAGATAATAGTGACAATCAGAGAAATAACCAAAAAATTTCAAGAATTTTTTTCTGTACATCTTCAAAAATCATCATTTGAGAATGAAACATGGTACAATGTTTCCTTCATTAATTTTTCTTGCAAATTATCTTTTAGGACTAGTTTCTATAAATCTATAGGCCACAGACATACTCTCCTTCACTGCAAAACCTTGTCTATGCATAAAATTTAGGACAGAGACATTTTTATCTGTACTTTAAGATTTGCTACTCAATCTGCCATAGAATCATAGGGTTAAAGTAACTTAAAAAGTTTTCCTGATTCATTTCCTTCTAACAATGTTAACATCCCACATTTGTATAAATGCAGTCGTCCTTAAATTAGTAAGATCTACAGCTTGATTCAGACATCATTTTGGGACCCAGTCGCAGTAGCACAAGTGGGAGGGCAACACTGTGTGTTGGCTGGGGCTTCAAGGGAGGCCCAGGCTCAGTTCTAGGCCCAACTTCAACAGGCCAGGCACACTTCAACTTGCACGTGCCTGCAGTCCTTGCAAAGAAACTGGGGCACAAAGAGTAGCAACATGGAGAGACCCTGTCACATAAATCTCTCTTTAAAAAGTTTTAAATTTATTTATTTATATACTACTTATTTGTTGTGATTTCGGGGGCTGCCAATTCAGGACTTGAACGACGGTCAGCCATGTAGGAGTCTAGTCCCTCAACCACCATACCACCTTCCCTCCTGAAATCTCTCTCTCTCTCCTTTTATTTTTTTAGAAAGAGATTTTTGCTATAGGGCCTGTGCACTCACCAGAGAGAGGGAAAGCAAGAAATCATCCCCCAGGGGGGTGGACATGCCTCGATCCCTTCTCTACTCTCCCGAGATCTTGGGCACACATGCATATATACCCAGCACGATTTTGAAGCCACCAGGTCCAGGACTCAAACCACGGCTGGCCATGTGGGAATCCAGTGATATAACCACTATACTATCTGCTGGTCCCAAAATATCTCTCTCTTAAAAAAAATAAAAATAAAAAAGTCGGGCCAGGTCATGGCATGGTGGTTGGAGCAGCTGGATCCCAAATGACCAATTGGGTGATTCAAGTCCCAGACCCAGTGGCTTGAGAAACATACCAGGCACATGTGTGAGTGCCCAAATACCAAAAGGAGGGAGAAATGGAGGAGAAGGGATTGGAGGAGAATAGAGGAGGAGCACCACCCATGAGGTGGTGCATTCTTGCCCCCTCTCCACCATCTCTCTCCAACTAGTACACGCAACCTCTAACAAATTTTTTGAGTCATTTTAGTTTTGCTGTTATCAGAAGCCCCTCTCTCTATAAAATGAATAGTTTCTACCATCCACTCTAGGTGTTTGGAAGAGGTAAACCCACATGGCCCACTGCACAGTTGGCATCCTGGATTCAGCTTAAAAGTCATGCCAGATTGGGGACCCGCCGGTGGCGTGGTGGTTAAGGCTCTGGACACTCCCATGTGGCCGACCATGGTTCGAGTCCCGAACCTGGTGGCTTACTTTCTCACTGCCACTCTCTCTCTCTCTCTCTCTCTCTCTCTGTGTCTCTTTCTGGTCAAATTAAAATAAATGAATGAATAAAATTAAATAAATAATTTTAAAAATAAGTCATGCCAGATTGAGGACCAGCAGTTAGCATAATGGCTATGTCGCTGGACTCGCACGTAGTCGACCACGGTTCGCGTCCCGGACCCGGTGGCTTAAAACACACGCCGGGCACGTGTGTGTGCGTGCCCAAGACCCCAAGAGGAGAATGGAGGAGAAGGGATTGCGTCGTGGCCATCCCCCCTTGGGGGTGATTTCTCGCTTTTTGTCTCTCTGTCTCTCTCTGTCTGTCTGGCAAGCTCACACGCCCTATAGCAAAAACCTCTAAAAAAAATAAAAAGTCATACCAGATTGAGACCAGCAGATGGCATAGTAGTTACATCACCGGACTCCCAGGTAGCCGGCCGCAGTTCAAGTCCCAAATCCAGTGGCTTGAAAATCACACCAGCATGTATAGTGATTGAGTGTTTAAAAAATAATGAGGATAAATAATAATAATAATCTCAAAAAAATTATGTAAAGCTATTTGATGATGATGATGTGGATAGCAATGTCTTTGTCTTGATTGATATGCATGGTGATCATGCTGGAAAGGGAAAAATAATACACTATAAAGATACATGTGATTAAATGTAATATAAAAAAATTATGATAATAAATAAAATTAAATTAAAAAAAGAAAGAAAGAAAATCACACCAGCCACATGTACATGCATGCTCAAGACCTCGGAAGGAGAAAGGAATAGAAAAAAAAAAAGGAAAAAAAAAATATATCATGCCAGGTACGAGTGCATGTGTGCCCAAAATCCTGAGAAAAGAATGGAGGAGAAGGGATTATGGTGTGGCTATCCCCCCCCCTCCGGGAATGATTTCTCATTTTGTCTCTGTCTCTCTCTCTCCGGCGAGCGCACGTGTCCTAAGGCAAAAACCTCTTTTAAAAAGATCATGACAGGCACATGCGTGTGCATGCCCAAAGTCCAGAGAGGAGAAGGAATTGCGGCGTGACCATTCCCCCAGTAGTGTGATTTCTCATTTTCTCTCTTTCTCTCTTCTTCCCGGAAAGCACACATGCCCTATAACAATATAGGGCTCTTATTTTCTAAATATATTTATTTTTTAGCTCTTATTTTAGAGCTTATTATTATTATTTTTTAAATAAGAGCTAAAACTAAAAGTATAAGATGAGCGCAGTGTGCAGAAGCGAGCACACAGAGCTGGCACAGATTTTTACGTCACACCTTGTTCCTATTTCGAATAGTCACCTAGTCTCCTTTTGTCCGTCCGTGTCTAGTCCATTCTTCCACAAGTTGTTGTCCTGGACTTTCGTTCGTTTGTTTGTTGCCTTCGCCTTTGCCTTAGCCTTTGCTACAGGAGGCAAGACTCTCAGCATCAGCCTAGCTCCAGAAGCCACCTTCCAGGTCAATTTCCTGTCTCTCTTCTTGTCTCTGACCTCCATCTGCCGCTCTGGTGTGTGCAGAAGTGAGTCAGGTGGGTTGAAACATGCCTGCCTCCTGTTTGGAACAGGTGCTTCTGCCTTGTGATTAGTGACGGGAACACTGAATGGTAACAACCTCCTGCTTCTTAGAGGCCACCATGTAATGAACCGCATTTAAGGAAATTAAATGGCCTCGTGACAGTTGTGTGTGCTCAACATGAGCCTGTCTCACACGTTATTTTCCTCATTTTTTTCTAAATAGAAGCTATGGGACAGAGAGTAAATTCCTAGCAGGGGTAAGAGGAGGAGACCCTTTGAAAATTCCTAATGCCTGTGTTATGGTGATTATAATTATTTTGAACAACTTATTTATTTTCCATTCTTCTCTCTCTCTCTGTCTCTCTCTCTCTCTCCCTCCCCTTACACTTTGTCTCTTCCTCATCTGCCCCCCATTACAATTTTACAAGTGCATTTCAACTCATGTTTCACAGGCCGGCCTCTGGGGCACAGTCGGTAGCATACAGAGCTGCAATGCTCGAAGCCACATGGCAGCTGCAGGCTTGGATCATCAGCCTGGTGGACCAGAAACACACCAGGCACTCTTATGTCTGCCCGAGATCCTGACAAGCTGGAGGGCTGGGGAAGGGATCACGGTGAACCCACAGCCTGTTGAGGCTGCTTCTCTCTCTCTCTCTCAAATAAAATAAGCTGTTTTTAAATTTGCCAGAGAGCTCATGCACTTGCCAGAGAAACAAATCAAGGGACAAAGTTAAGAGAGAAAGGAAGAAAATACCCCACGGGACATGATCATCTCGCAATCCCTTTGCCTCCATTCTCCATCTTGTCAGGATTTGGGGCATGCCCACATGTGCACCCGGCATGTTTTTCTTTTTCTTTTTTCTTTTTTTCTAAATGTTTTCGCCACAGGAAGTGTTGCTTGCCAGAGAGACAGAGAGAGAGAGAGAGAGAGAGAGAGAGAAAGTGAGAAATCGCCCCTCGGGGGGGATGTCTATGCCACAATCCCTTCTCTTCTATTCTCTTCCTGGGATTTTGAGCATGTATGTACATGCGTCCAGCATGATTTTCAAGCCACTGAGTCCAGGACTTGAACCATGATTAGCCACGTGGGAGTCCAGCATAACTGCTATGCTATCTGCTGGCCTGACCCAGCATGTTTTTCAAGCTGTTGTTTCTGGGACTTACACTGCAGAGTCGGCCATATGGAAATCCACCACCTCAACCACTGCACCACCAACTGGTCCCGACCCATAAAATAAGTTAAAATAATAATAATAATAATAACATTACATGAGTTTCCATGATGATATATTTACTTTAGGAGAATAATATGTTATTTTTATCTCAAGGCAGAGTGTTTCAAAGTTATCTCCTTTATTATTAATAAATGCACTTGTTACCTTTTACTCTCTGCCTTCATCTTCAAAGCTCTATCTAGAACCAGACTTGCACCTCCAAGCCTCTCTTCTCTCTTCTCACCCTCTTCCCTTCCCTTTCTGACATGTTTCTTTTTCTTTTTGGTCTTTTTTGTCACTATTTACATCTCCACAGGAGAAATAATAGCAACCATTACGCATATAAGGCTCTTGAGTCATAGTTACCAGATCCTGAATCTAGACTCTTTCACTCACTGCAGCAAGTCTGTAAATTTTACTGTGTCTCAATTTCCTCATTTGTAAAATGGGGGTTCTAATGCTTCTTATATCATAGAGCTGTTTTAAGGATCAGATGAAATAAAAACAAGATTATCTGCATGGAAAGGTATCTGGCACTTACTAAGCTCTTGATATAAATCACCTGGTATTATCCCTCTCAAGAGAACACTCTCTGCAGCTAGGGGCAGACTGGGTCTCTTTCCTCCTTTAAACCCAACTTCTGCAGGAATTCCCCCCCACCCCATAGAGTGAGTGTGTTCTCCAGAGAGACAGAGAGGGACAGAGAGGGAAAATGATAAATCACCCCCTGGAGTGATGGCCATGCTGCAGTCCCTTCTCTTCCATTCTCTTCTTGGGATTTTGGTCATGCACACACATATGCCCAGCATGTTTTCCAAGCCACTGGGTCCAGGACTTGAAGCTCCAAGTCAGCCATGTGGGATCCAGTGACTTAACCACTACACCACCTGCTGGCTCTGCAGGATACTTTTGGACCAAATTGTTGAGGTCATTAAAGTAATTCCTGCACTCCCCCTCTGGTACATGGTAATTAATTATATGTTCACTTCAAAGTTCATACACAATTTTCTTATCCTACTCATAAAATTATTCATTTGTGCAGCCATAATTCAACACGCATTCTGAGTAAATCCTGTATACACACTACACTTAGGTATTTTAGGGTCTACAGAAGAAATTAAAAATAAAACACCTTCTTTTAAGAAACTGAAAAATATCAACTGTGTAGACTGAATTTTTCTGGAGCTTTATACCAAGGCTTCCAACTGCATTAATGAGGCTTTAGTACAATTTTTGTGATATGTTTTCTAAATTATTGTATAGTAAAGATTTCCTTCACCATATTATGATAAGGTAACAATTCATTAACAGCTTTTTACTCCTGCTTATCGGTGAAAATTTGAAGTTGTCTACAGATTTCTTTTTTCAGTTGTCATAGGGCATGTGTGCTCAAGAGAGAGTGAGAAATCACCCCACAGGGGGAATGACCATGATACAATTCCTTCTCCATTCTCATTTTGGGATTTTAAGCACACGTGCATACACACCCAGCGTATTTTTTAAGCCACTGGGTCCACGACACAAACTGTGCAGTCAGCCATGGGGCAGTTAAGTCATCCACCTTAACCTCCACACCACCTGCTGACCCTGTCTAGATATTTCTTACAGTATATCCATACATGTGTGTTTATGAGAATACGTGATGTGTGCATAGATGAGTGTCATTATCACATTCTTAATGAAAATTTAAATTAATTCTGCAAGTGATTCAGTAGAGTTAGCTTACCTCTTTGTACAATCCCAGAAAATAATCTGAATCATAATAATCTTAAGGATTTTTAAAATGTTTATATTTATTAAAGCTATTGCTTTAGAAGTAAAAAGTCTCTACAATACTAAAACCTTCACAAAAAGATGGATGTACCATCTTTGTTTGAATTTTTAGTAGTCTTATATCAAGTAAAATTTTGTTATCCTCCAGCTCGCTTTAGTATTTTAGAACAAGAAGCTCTTGGGACCAGCAGATGGCATAATGGCTAAGTTGCTGGACTCCCATGTAGTCGGCCACGGTTTGAGTCCTGGACCTGGTGGCTTAAACTCATGTTTAAGGGCATGTGTGCGTGTGTGCCCAAGATCCCAAGAGGAGAATGGAGGAGAAGGGATTGCGGTGTGGCCATCCCCCTGGGGGGTGATTTCTCACTTTCTGTCTCTTTGTCTCTGTCTTTCCGGTGAGCGTACACACCCTATAGCAAAAACCTCTTCAAAAAATAAATAAATAAATAGGGAACCAGCAGTTAGCATAATGGCTATGTCGCTGGATTCCCACGTAGTCGACCGCGGTTCACGTCCCGGACCCGGTGGCTTAAAACTCACGCCGGGCACATGTGCGTGCGTGCCCAAGATCCCGAGAGGAGAATGAAGGAGAAGGGATTGCGGCGTGACCATCCCCCCTGGGGGGTGATTTCTCGCTTTCTATCTCTATGTCTCTCTCTGTCTGTCTGGTGAGCGCACGCGCCCTATAGTGAAAACCTCTCCAAAAAATAAATAAATAAATAAATATGGACAAGAAGCTCTTTTTGTCTTTTACCATCACTACTAACTATGTGTGTATATATATATATATATATGTATATATATATATATATATATATATACACACACATATATATAGCACATATATATGCTATGTATGTTGTGTAGGAGATTCTGGTTAGTTTGGGAAATACAAAGAGGAATAAAACAGTTTCCGCCCTAGAGTATGTTATATTCTATTAATACTTGGCCAAAATGAACAAGATCATGAACTTCTTAAAGTCAGGAACTGTATCTTATCCATCTTTGGGCATGTCTAGCACAGTGCCACATGACCCATGGTCTTCACATTTTTACTGAAGAAATGAACTAATAAACAAATGAAAAATTGCAATACAGGGTCCATCAGGGGGCATGGTGGTTAAGGCACCAAACTCCCACATGGCAGACCACAGTTCAAGTCCCCAATCTGGTGGCTTGCTTTCTCCCTTTTCTTTCTCTCTTGCACATGTGCATGTGCCCTATAGCAAATTTAAATAATAATAATAGCGAAAATTAAATACATAACTTTTTTTAAAAATTACACTACAGGGTACACGTGAAGGAAATGTTGCGCTACCAGAAGAGTCAGAAAAATGAGAAATTAATTTTTAAAAGGATCATTGGAACCTCAGTTAGGACTTTAACAGACCATTGAAGAAAAAATTGGGCTCAGATAAGCAGAGAAAGATTAAGAAGTTGAGGTATGCTTATGGGCTAATGGATGGAATGGTAAGCTAAAAGAGGTTTTGTAGGTGAGAAGCAGAAAATAAGTCGAGAAATAAATGGAGTCTAGAAGGTTCTGGCTTGGCTAAAGATTTAAGACTCAATTCTGTGGAGAATAATTAGCTGAGAAGGCTTTTTTGAGCAAGTGGTGATAGGAGCAAAGAATTGTTTTAGGAAGAACACGTGGGAAGAGGAGGGGAAGAGAGAGAGATTTATCTTGACAAGCTCGCACTATTGATATCTGCCTGCCCCAGCTGCTGAGTTAGCCAGGATTCCCGGTTCATGCCACACACCCAGCCTATTCTGGTTGGTCAAGGAATCAAACCCAGGCTTCCCATACTGCCCCAGCCTCACACAGCTGCACCCTACCACTTGCCCCACTGCTGCTGGGCCTGTTTCAGGAAGGTTAGTTTGAGATCGCAGTGGGGAGAGAGATGGAGGCAGGGAGAAAAGATAGAAAAGACTAAGACTGCTCCAAGTGGTCAAGGCTAAGGAGGAGAAGCACCTCCTTGAGGGGCGGCAATAAAGGTGGAATGAAAGGAGTAGACAAAACAGTGGTTATGAAAGAGGAGCGTACTTAGACTGTGACTAGCTTAATCTGAAAAGACAGCAAGAATGAGGAATCCAGGATGACTGCCCATTTCTGCACCTGAGTGACCATGGAACTACTGATGCCAATAAAAAAAGGAAGGGCATCCCAAAAGGAATCAAGATGTGGTCACAGCAACTCCACTGGAGGCATGTTGCATCCAAGGTGGCCCTGGAGCATCCTGATAGAGACCATTAGAGATGCACAGCTGAAGGCAGTGGTTTTGAGGGGGTTGAAATAGACAAAGCCTTTAAGAGAGGGAATATGGCAGAGCACAAGTGTCTTAGGCTGAGTTGTTGGGCATGGCCATAATGAGGACAATGCAACAAAAATGACAGAGAATGAAATCAATCAGACTATGTAGCACCAGAGAACACAAGGGAAGGGAAGATCTCAAAAAGCAAGCCGTGGGGACCAGCAGATGGCATAATGTTTACATTGCTGGACTCTCACATAGCTGACCACGGTTAGTCTCAGACAGGGCGGCTTGAAACTCACGTGGGGCGCATGCATGCCCAAAACCCCAAGAGGAGAGTGGAGAAGGGACTATGATGTGGCCATCCCCCCGGAGGTTGATTTCTCACTTTGTCTCTCACTGTCTCCAGTGAATACACATGCCCTATGGCAAAACTATCTCTTAAGAAAAATAATCAAGAGATGAATAAAGAATTACAAATGAAGGTTTAAAAGGAAAAAAAGGAAGGAACCTAGCTGTGGTGGCATGAGCTACTAAGATATTGTGCTTCACGGGCTGGGACCAGATGGCAACCCTCAGTTCAATTCCTGGTCCAACCTAAAGGCCAGACCTGGTGGCATGTGCCTGTAATCCCATCAACTTGGATGGCTGAGGCAGGAGGACCACAAGTTTGAGGCTGAGCTGAATAACATAGATCTTGTATGAAAAAGCCAAGCGTGGTGGTGCCTGCCTGTGGTCACAGCAACTCTGAAGGCTGAGGCAAAAGGATTGCAATGAGCAAAAACTTGTCTATAAAAAGAAAGATGGGGCCTGGCAGATGGTGTGGTGGTTAAGGTGCTGGACTCCCACATGCCAACTATCACTTGAGTCCCAGACCTAGTGGCTTGCCTTCTTACTCTCCTTCTCTGCCTCTCTCTCTGGTCAAATTGAATAATAATAAATAATTAATTTAATTTAATTTAATTTTTTTAGAAATATTTTTAAAGAAAAAAAAAAAAAAAAGATGAGCCAGCCAATGATGTGGTGGTTAATATGGCCAGATCCCACATGGCCAACTTTGCAGTTCAGTCCTGGACTGCTGAAAACCTTGCTGGGGTGCGTATGCACACATGCCCAAAATCTCAAGAAGAGAATAGAGGAGAAGGGGTTTTAGCATGGCCATTTCTCCTCAGGGATGATTTGTCACTTTCTCTCTCTCCTATCTCTCTCTCTGGCGAGTGCACACGCCCTATAGCAAAAAAAAAAAAAAAAAGAAAAGAAAAGAAAAAGAAAAAAGATAGATAGGTGATTGGTAGATTAGATAGATAGATAGTTAGACCGGCCAGTGGCACGGTGGTTAAGGCAGCTGGATCCTACGTGGCTGACAACACAGTTTGAATCCCAGACTCAGTGTCTTGGAGAAACGTGTCAGGCATAGGTGAATGCGTGCTCCAAATCTCAAAAGTAAAATGGAAGAGAAGAAGTTGTAACATGGCCATCCCGCCTAGAGGGTCCTTTCTCATTTTCTCTCTCTCTCTCACTCTTGCTCTCCCAAGCAAGTGCACAAGTTAACAAAATGAAAAAGTAAATAAAAAGAAAAGTCAGCCCCAGTAGTGCAGTAGTAACACAACTCTCCATGGTGCTAAGGTCACATAGGAAGATCCTAGGTTCACATCCTGGGGTCTCCACCTGCTTAGTGGCTGAAGAAACCATATCCCACATGGCTGACCACGGTTCAAATCCCAGATCTGGCAGCTTGAAAAACACACCAGGTGTGTGTGTGTGCTTACCTGAAATCCCAACAGGATGGAAAAATGGAAAAGGGATTATGATGTGACCATGCCCCATTAGGGGGTGGTTTTTACCTCTCCTTCTCCCTTTATCTCTCTCTGCCTCTGTGTCTCTGGCAAGTACATGTGCTCTTTGGAAATAAAAAAAAATTGCAGTTATATTATTTCAATTAAACATATTAATGAGTGACTACAAAAATGACAGCTTTCATTGAAAACATAACAGATAACACAATTCAGATGTTATATAATAATTTATAAATTATAATAAATAATATACAATTAATTAATCATTTGTTACATAAAATAAACCAGATGCCCCTTTTAATATGCATGCATTAAATTACTTAACAATTTATAGTAATCTGAAGTCTTTGAGCCAACTCATGTCTGAATTTTCACAAATTCTGACTATGATCCAAATCAATGAAGTTTTACTTTCCTGTAAGCACTAGAGTGTCCTGGAGTTCAGTCATAGACTCACACTTAAAGCAATTCAGGCGAGTGACCTAATCACTCTCTTCCTGAGTTTCTTCATTAAGAATAGTGATGATGCCTATCTCCTAGGGTTTTTGTAAGGACTGGAGAAGAATTGGCACATAAAGCACTTTGCATGGTGCCTGGCACAAAACGTACACTTGTTACAATGTTACTTCTTATTATTTCCTATACTTGCTAGAAATGATGTGGCGATAACAGTTTATTTCCTTTTGAAAATGTGGTAAAATTACTCGCTGGTGTTTGCACATTGTATTTTTATCTGAGGAAGCAATGTTCCAAAAATACATGCCAATTTTCAGAGGTAAACTGGTGAAAAGAACTTATGTTCCTAGGCTATTTTCATAGGCTTATATCATCAGAGAAAACTTTCAGAATGATCACGTTCTGGGAACCAGCAGTTAGCGTAATGGCTATGTCGCTGGACTCCCACGTAGTCGACCGCGGTTCGCGTCTCGGACCCGGTGGCTTACAACTCACGCCAGGCGCGTGTGCGTGCGTGCCCAAGATCCCGAGAGGAGAATGGAGGAGAGGGGATTGCGGCGTGACCATCCCCCCTGGGGGGTGATTTCTCGCTTTCTGTCTCTCTGTCTCTCTGTCTGTCTGGCGAGCGCACGCGCCCTATAGCAAAAAAACCTCTCCAAAAAAAAAAAAAAAAAAGGAAGAAAAAAAAAGAATGATCACGTTCTTAGCTTGATAATAGAATGCAACTTTTCTCTATTTTAAAAAATTGACCTTTGTCTCTAAAGCTCTAAAGCAAAGGAGTAGAAAAAATTTCTATCGATATTTCATTTTAAAAACTATCAGGATAAATAAAAGAATGTTCGGTTGGTTACCTGGCCTAGTAGTTCAGGCAGCCAGATTCCTCATGGCCGAACACAGAGTTCAAGTCCTGGACCCACCAGCTTCAAAAATACATGGGGCTCATGTGCATGAGTGCCCAAAATCCCAAAGGAGGGAGAAATAGAGAACAGATTGCAGCATGACCATTCCCCATGGAAGATGTTTTTTCTTTTCTTTCTCTAAAACTGTCTGTCTCTCTGGCAAACACATGCATCATGTAGCAAAAAATAAAAAGAAAAAGAAAAAAAGAAAAAAGTTGATTAACCTTCAGCATGTTTAATTTTAGTAATAAAATTGCACTTGTATAGTTTTTAAAGTAATCACAAAATGCTTTCTTAGTCTTTTCCTCACATTATAAGATATAATGGAGCTTATACAAATCACAGAGCATCAATTTAACAGTAACGGACCACGCCCATTAAAGTTGTAAACAACACCATTTGTTCCTTCTCCCAGTGAACTGAGAAAGAACTGCTGGTGGTGGGGAGCTGAGAAGAGCTAGTTTTGCAGCTGCTGCCAACTGCCTGTGCTGTTCAAATTCCAGCCAAAACAACCCCGCCTCCCCCTTAATTTCCTGTGTTTAAGAGGTAATAGAGCCTCTGATATTACTGCCCCAGTGTGAGGACATCAAATCAAAGACTTGGCCTCAAATTCTAAGCCTCTCATGGAGACCTAATTATTCATCTGGTGAATACTGATGAAAATCCCTCACTCTATATGCAAAGCTCTCCCCTCCCTCACATCTGAATTAAGTCAGAATACCTAACGAGTTCCTAATGGCATCCCAGTCCCATTTCAAAACAGTTTGAAACATTAAGAATGGGGGAGGGGTGGCACAGTAGAAACCCGCCCCCATGGGAGGCGAATATGCCAGGTTCACGAGTATCTGTGAGCTGGACCTGGCTGAACTGCCTGGCGGTGGTATGAGAACTCTGTTGGGGTGCCTACCTCTCTGGAATAATAAAGGGAAAAAAAAGAATCATGGGAATTACATGGGAGGAAGTTTTCAACAAAATTCCCACGTTTGTTCCTCTTCTTGTTCCTGGGCTGGCCTTTCTTGAATGGGAGATGGCATGTTTATAACAAGCCCATTGTCTCTTTTTACAGCAATGTCCCAATAAGGAGGACCACTTGTTAATAGAGCAAACTCAGCCCCTATTACCACCGTCCTCATGCCCTTACTAATAAGGAACAGTAGAACCACTTTTTTGTGTCCCTGGAGGCTGAACACTGTCTAAGGTAGTCTAGGTGACCTGACCTAGACCTGGGCAGCTCTGGTCTGCAAAATCCCTGGGGTGACCCAGAGAGCAAAGCACAAACCAACGAGACATAGGCTGTATTCAGCCTTCAGACAGGTCTCACTTAGGATGTATAGTATTAAAATATTTGAATTAACTGTCACTTTTAAAAAATTGGGAAATATTGCATGAAAATCTGGATTTGAGGAATTTTCTTAAAAACCAGAAGATCCAGGATCAGCAGATGGCATAATAGTTACATCGCTGGACTCCCATGTAGTCAACTACGGTTTCAGTCCTGGACCCAGTGGTTTAAAACTCACACATGCCCAAGATCCCAAGAGGAGAACAGAGGAGAAAGGATTTGTGGTGTGGCCACCTGCCCCCACCCCCCTGGGAGGGTGATTTCTCACTTTCTATCTCTCTGTCTCTCTCTGTGTCTCTGGCGAGCACATGCGCCCTATAGCAAAAATTTCTCAAAAAAAAAGAGAAGATCCAGTGAGATGGGCCCTTAATCTCACAGGACAGTGCTGGACTGGAACTGCTCCACTCTTTGGATGAGGTTTTGTGTGTTCTCTGCGGGGGACAGCCTCCTCCAGCATAGCTCTCTTCTCTGTTTTATCCTGTTTAATGTCTCTGCTTTATGCCTGGTACATATGGGCATCTGAGTCAACTCAGTGTGAGTTAGAGACCCCTTTCTGGAGTGCGAGCTAAAGACTCCTTCATGATCGAAGGTGAGCGAAGGACCTGAGATCCAGAGCATAATTTAGGGATCTCTGATGTCGACTATGACTTGGGGACCTCTAATCTAGAGTTCTGTAGCCTGGAAGCCAGACCATGTGTTCGAAATAAACCCAAATACCTACAGTGATCTTCCAAGAGATTGTTTTTTCATTTGCTATAGGACATGTGCATTCATCATAAAGAGACAGAAAAACGGGGTGGGAGTGAGAAAGCACCCCCCAGGGGGAATGACCACTCCACAATCCCTTATCCTCCGTTCTCCCCTCGGGATTTGGGGCATGTAAGCACATGCACCCAGCGTGTTTTTCAAGCCACTGGATTGAACTCAAACTTGAACCACACAGTCAGCCATGTGGAATCCAGCTGCCTTAACCACCACATCATCTGGCTGGCCTCCTCCCTGGAGATTTTGTAAACCAACAATTACTTCTCTCTAAGGACAACTTTATTTCAAATGTATCTCCTCAGACCTGGACCAGCAACTACTTTTATTTTTGTATGTTTGTTTATTTACTTAGCTAGGGCCTCACTGTGTCGCAATCCTTCTTCCTCAATCTCCAAAGTAGCTGGAATTACATGTGCATACCACCATGCTCCGCTTTTAGGGTGGGCCAGGAATCAAACCTGGCCTCAGCCTGCATCTACCAGCGCATGCCACCATGACTGCGTCATCACTGATGTTCATTTGAGTGTTTACCTAGTGCTAGGCCTGGGCTCATGTTTTACAATTATTCTATGAAGTTAATACTCTTAGTTACCCCCCCTCCCCCACCCCCACTTCAGAGAGGTAAAGTAACTTGTTCCAGATTACATATGTAATACTAGGTTGTCGAGAAAGTCATGACGTATTTTTCTGGTTTTCTATGCAAAAATGCATCATGACTTTCCAGACAACCCAATAAATGGTACACTGGGAATTTGAACCCAAGTGATTTGCCTCCAGAGCCACTGCTCTTAAAGGGAATAGAGCATGGCCTTTCCTTGCACAGGGGTGGGCCTTATTTGACAAAGCAACCAACAGCTATAGAGGACTACCTGCCAAGTACTTTCTAGGAACAAACATCAATTTATTTCATCCTCCTAGCAACCATATACGGTAGATTCCATTGTTCTCATTTTACAGATGACAAAACTGGGGCACATGGTAGTGAAGTACCTACCAGGCTAGTAAGTGGCAGAACTGGGATTTATTGTAGAGCTGGGCATTCTGGTCCTAGTCTATGCCCTAAACTGGCACTCCATGAGTACCCTGGAGCTCTGTGAATTAATATATTATGTCCAATTTTTCATTCAGTTGGTCCTTTAATAGTGGTTTTTTTTTTTTTTTTAAGTACTTACCATAATAACTGTCATCTCTGTGTTGGGTACTAAGTATTTATCAAAAGAAAATAGACTCGAGACCAGCAGGTGACGTGGTTTAAGGCACTGGACTTACATATGGCCAACTGTGGTTCGAGTCCTAGACCTGGCAACTTGCTTCCTCACTTTCTCTCTTTCTCTTTCTGACTATCTCTGGTGAGTGCATGTGCCCTGTAGCAAATTGTTTAAAATGATAATAACAATAGTAAATAAAAATAAATAAATAATTTTTTTCTTTAAAAACAAACCAAAAAAAAAAGAGGCAGAATTCCAGATAGGAGAATATGCATATTTCATATGGTTTCATAATTAATGTAAAGTAATGGACCCCAGATGAATATGACTTTCATATAAGCTTATGTTAAAAAATGTTTATTAGGGGCCAGCAGATGGTGTAGTGGTTACGTTGCTAAATTCCCACATGGCTGACCATGGTTCAAGTCCCATACCCAGTGGCTTAAAACTCACACCGGGCATGTGTGTATGCATGCCCAAAATCCCAAGAGGAGAAGGGATTGCAGCATGAACTTCCCCCCCAGGGTGTGATTTCTCCCTTTCTGTCTCTCTCTCTGTCTCTCGAGTGAGTGCACACACCCTATCGCAAAAATCTCTCAAAAAAAAGAAATACCACCCCAGTCCAACACACTTTCAGTAGAGAGGATTGCTAAAGGAAAGTTGCTTCATGCCTTTCTTATGAAAAAAGTGGATGGAGTTTTTGAGAACTCCAATTTTTTCTTTTTGGGGCATTTGTGTGTGTGTTTCAATGAAACTTCATTTTTTTCATGCTTCTTAACTTTTGATGATTTCTTCCACTTAATTGTTGTATATCTTTACAGCACACAATGTGGACTTTTAGAGTATGCATGCAGTATACGACAATCAAATCAAAGATACTACCACATATATTGTTTTCTTTTTTTTAAGAATTATTTTATTTATTTGTTTGTTATTATTATTTTTTAATTTGACCAGAGCAAGACAGTGAGAAAGGAAGTGAAAGTGAGAAAGCTGGCCACCAGGTCCAGAACTTGAACTGCAGTTGGTCATGTGGGCGTCCAGCACCTTAACCACCATGCCACTTGCCAGTCCATATACATCATTTTCTTATGGTGGAAATTGAAAGATCTGAAGATACAATGGTAGGGAGGACAAGTATAGAGATTGTAAAGGAGGAGGATAGAGAGCAGAGGATAGATGGGAGGGGACTCAAGAAAGAAATACTTAATAGACATTTTTTTTTTAATTGCCAGAGGGTATAGGTGCTCACCAGAGAGAGAAAGTTCCCCTCAATGAGGTGTGGTCATGCCATAATCTTCTTTCCTCCTTTTTTTCATCCCATCAGGATTGAGGGCATGCATGCACACATGTCCAGCATGTTTTCAAGTCACCAGGGCCAGGATTTGAACCACAGTCAGCCATATGGCATCCAGCCCCTCTGTACTATGCTTAACTGACAAACTATAGGGCCATTCTGAGAACTCAATTTTTGTAAGATGAGGGGTTATTTGAGTATTTGAATTTTTAGGTTGTTGGCAGTCTGCTTTCCAGTTAAGTGGAACAAAAATCTTTAACCTATTCTTTTTTTTTTTTTTTTTTTTTTTGGCCATTTTTCATTATCATACATTTTTTAAATGAGCATGTCAGAGTTCTATTCTGCCCTGCCACCTGCATTTTGGGTGACTATTCCTCTGTCTTCCCGACTTTTCCAGTGCTTAGCCTCATGTGTCAGTCTCTTCTATGTGATAGCCCTTCAAATATATCCAGATAGTGTCCGAGTTGCCACATATTATCCTGCCTGATAGCCATCAGGGTCTCCAGACTCCTCGCTCTCCTGAGCGCTTCCTTAGAAATGAACTCCAGCTTGTTATTACCTGTCTTTAATGTAACCCCTAAAAGGAACACAATTCACTTATCCATTCAACAGATACTGACTGAACACTATGTGTCAGGTAGTGTTCTGTGTGTAGAGATATAGCAGTGAGCCAAACGAGAATATCCCTGCCTTCCATCTGAAGTGTAGATATGAAATGAGATATATATTCTTTCTTTCTTTTTTTTTTTTTTTTAAGTTTTGCTATAGGGTGCATGCACTCACCAGAGACAAAGAGGAAGGGGGAAAGTAAGAAATCACCCCCCAGGGAGGATGGTCACCTTACAATCCTTTCTCCTTCATTCTCCTCTCAGGAGTTTGGGCATGACCGCACATACACACACCTAGTGTGTTTTTCAAGCTGCCAGATCCGGGACGCAAACCAGCAGTCAGCTATAGGGGATCCAGCTGCCTTGACCTCCATGCCATCCACTGGCCCCAACACAGCATTACTTTATGTACCACTAAGAAATAAAAAGTACACCAACTATGACTATTTTCTTATCACTTAGTAATTTTAATTTTTAGCTATGACAAATGTCTTTTAGACTTTCTTTTAAGAATTACTTTATTTCACTTTTTTTATTGATTTATTTTAATTTGACCAGAGAGGGACAGAGCAAGGGGGTGAGGGTAAGTGAGAAAGCAAGCCGCTAGGTTGGAACTTGAACCACAGTCGGCCATGTGGGAGTCCAGTGCCCTTAACCACCACACCATCTGCTAGTCCAAAGATGGCTGGGTTTAACACAGCTGACTGCACAGTTGGAGTCCCAGACCTGGCAGCTTGAAAAGCACCCTAAGTGTGTATCTATGTGTGCCCAAAATTCCTTGAGGAGAATGGAGGAAGAAGAGGGATTGTGACATGGTCATTCCTCCTGCAAGGTATTTCTCATTTTCCATCTCATCCTCTTGGGATTTGGGGAATGCACACCACATGCTCAGCGTTTTTCTCAAGGTGCCAGGTCCAGCATCTGATCCATGCAGTTGGCCATGTGGGATCTGACTCCTTTAACAACTAAACCATGGGGCCAGCCCTAAATTTTAAGGTCATTTTTTTTTACCACTATTATGTGTATTTACGTGTATTTAAGTGTATTTAAATGCATACAATATCAATAAAAATATTCTAATCTAGTAAAATATACATGACATATAATCTAACCACGATAACCAGCTTTAAATTTTCTTGTTTTTTAAAGAATTATTTTATTAAACTTTATTTTATTTATGTATGTATTTATTTATTTTAATTTGACTAGAGAGGGACAGAGAGAGAGAAAGAGGGAAAGCGAGCCACCAGGTCCGGGACTTGAACTGCTGTTGGCCGTGTGGGAATCCAGTGCCCTTAACCACCACACCACCTGCCAGCCCCTAGTTTTCGATCGATATTATTAACTACATTCACATTGCATACAGTCATCACCACTATTTATATCCAGGTGACATAAAATCTTTTATTTTATGATGAAGGTAGTATTATAGAAGTAAAATAATATAATTAACTGCTGAGCATCTAGTGAAGACACAGAATAATGCAAATCCTCTATGTGTAGTAATTACTTAAGTGCCTCGTAAGCTCATTGAATACCTTCCATGTCTTGGCTCCTGCTCTTTTCCACTCACTGGGGCAAAGGCAAAGAATTGAGCAGCCTAATGGACTCTGAGCTCTAACCCAGAGCTCCTGGAGAGTGATTTTCCCAATCCTGAGTTTTCATTTCTGGGGTTTCCTTCAAGCAGCGATATCAAAGTAGACTTGGTAAGACAACACACAACCTAACAGTGACTTCTTCCAAGGCAGCAGCATCATCCACACATTCTCCTGAGCCCATGAGCACACACAAGCCCTTCTGAACAAAAATCACATTGTTCCTCTTCATTAAATCATTTTTTGTCAGTGGTGAGAACATCTTCCAGATTTCTCATTGGATTCCACTCCAAGATGGTTCCAATTTAACTCTGTGTACATAGTTTTCCTCATTATAGTATTATTAACATAAGAAACATAAGACAAGGCCTTATGCTAGAGCCTTCTGAAATGAATACGACCTTTACCTCTATCTGTTTGGCTTCCCCTGTGTTCCTGGCCACCCCCACTTTTATGATCAAAAGAATAAAAAACAATTCCACCAACATTTCCTGTGTTTTTCCCTTGTTTTGTCTCTCTTCTACAGGGCCTGGGAAACCTGTGCAATTGTTACTGAAAATACTAACCCAACTTTTTTCATTTCCACTAGCTAACCTTGATTGCTTTCCCTCTTTTATGCAACAATTTCACCTCTTAATTCCCCTAAAGAACAGTGTTCCCAGTTTAACATAGTGATCTAAGGAACAGATGAGGCATACAAAGACATGCATTAGGTAGGTTCTCTGCCCTTAAGGAATTCTTAGCCTACCAGCCAAGACAGACATACAAACACATTATTACAATTTTATTATAATAGAGTCTGAAAGGGCACTAGTAGAAGTACATGCAGCACAGAGGAGGGAATGACTAACTCAGGCTGGCCAGGGGCAGGGAAGGAAATGAAGACCTAGTGGCCTGAAACCACCAGGGGAGTTCAGAGGGCACTTCAGAGCAAGCTGCAAAAGAGAAGGGATGACAAGAGTGAAGGCTGAATCAATATGCAAAGGCAAGACTTTGTAGGAAAGTTCTTTCCTATTGTGCAAAAGCATTTCCATTTTCTGCAGTAAACCACCTGATCCTTTGAAAGACTGGAATTTTCAAGTCAGCAGGTGGTACAGAAGTTAAGGCAGCTGGATCCCACATGGCCAACTGCACTGTTCGAGTCTTGAATCAGGCATCTTGAAAAATCACACCAAACACGTGTGTGCTTGCTCTAAATCCCAAGAGCAAAATGAAGGAGAAGGGATGGTGGCATGGTCATCCCCCCATCTCTCTCACTCTGTCTCTCTTCAGCAAACACACGTATCCTATAGCAAAAACTGTGAGTGGGGGGGTGATAAGACTGTGGGACCAGCAGGTGTCATGGTGGTTATGGCGCTGGACTCCCTCATGGCTGACCATGGTTCGAGTCTCAGATCTGGCAGCTTGCTTTCTTTCTCTCTCATCTCTCTCTAGTGAGTGCACTTGCCATATAACAAATTAAAAAAAAAATTAAATATTTTTTAAAAGACTGTAATTTTCTTCAAAATTTTCTAGGATTAGTATATAATTTTTAAAGCCAGTCTAGGTTATATTTCATCCCTTAGTCTTAAGAGTTTGTTCCATTTTACTTGATATTTTTTCAGTTCCTTTGTTTAGAAATCAGAGATGGACAAAGTAATGACAAATGGTTGAGATGATGGATATGTTAATTACCCTGATTTAATAATTACACATTGTAATCTTCTACTGAAAAATCTCATTATGCTCCATAAATATGTATAATTATTATATGTCAAGTTTTTAAAATACAAATAAAAGTCAGAGTTGATAGTTAAAATACACACACACATAAAAAGTAAAACCAAATGAGTCACAGCATTGCCCCATGTTCAGGCAGGGCTGGGCTGTTTACAAGGAAGCCCAGCTGTTCCTTCAAAGCCCAGGATTATTCTTTGTTTTTATTTCTATTCATAATGGTGAAGAAACTATATTGTAAGAATATTAATTTAAACCCAAAATATGATGAAAATTGGAGGAAATGGTTTCATCCTGGTTTATATGACTTTTCTGTTGAATGCTTTATTTTAGTTTGAGAAGTTGGCATGCATAACCACGGCTGGCGGATTTCTGTTCCATAGCAGTGTGAGGGGAGGAGGGGATTTCCACTGACCCCTCTTCCTCGTCTGCTTCTTAACCTCCTTCCTGTATTCAGGCAATGAGCAGCAGTTCTTTGCCAGACACCGCTGACCGCACTGCCCAACTCTGCCCCATACCTAGAATTAATTTTGTACGTTTTGTTATTCAAGAGATAATCAAATGAAAGGTCTGTTTCTAGATTGTAATTATCGCTTGTTTTCCATAAAATGAGAAATACTATTACAGAAAATAAAGTTATTTAAATTAATGCTAGAATAGTAGTAATGTTTTCCCAAATAACACACTCCTTTACCATTCTAAGGACTGCAGAGATAGTACTATTATGTAGTTTATGGAAATAGAAGTGTTTCCCCTCATTCAAGGGATGTTTCGATTGTATGGTAATTTCACACTTAAATTTCTTCTATATGATTTTTATTTATTGAAAGAATTTCTGAATTCCTTTACTTTTTTTTCCCTTTCTTCCTTCTTTCTCTCTTTCTCTCTCTTTTGTTTATGACAAAGGGCACATGTGCTTGCTGGAGAGAGTCAGAGAGAGAGAGAGAAAGGGAGAGAGAGAAGAAAAGGGAAAGTGAGAAACCACCTTCCATGGAGAATGACAATGCCACAATCCCTTCACCTCCATTTCTCTTGTGTTTCAGGATTTAGGACACTCACACTCATGTGCCCAGCGTGTTTCTTTCAAGCTTGCAGGTCCAGGATTTAAATCACACAGCCGTGTGGGATCCATCTCTCTTAACCAGCACACCACTAACTGGCCCTCTTTACTTTTCCAGTTTTTTCACTCAAGCATTTGAGTGCTATAAGAAATGCTATAAGTAATTGTATTTTTAGCTACTCAAAGAAAGTTCTTGATAATTCCTGTTCAACAAATGCCGTTTCTCCCATTTTTAATTTTTTGTATCTGCACAAATTTTATTTTCAGGAAGTTATGTATCTTGTTCAGAGTCATAAAAACTATTGGTCTTTCTAATTTTGTTTCTTTCATTTTTGTCTTATTATGTATTACTCAAACAAAATCCTAAACAAATAAAACTTTTTGGGCCAGCCAGTGACTTGGTAGTTAGGGCAGCTGGATCCCACATGGCCAACTGTGTGATTCAAGTCCCTGACGTGACAGCTTGAAAAACACACTAGGTGCATGTGCGTGCATGCGCAGAATTCCAGGAAGAGAATGGAGGACAAAGAATTGCGGGGTGACCATCACCACAGGGGGGTAATTTCTCACTCCTCCCCCAACCCTGCCTCTCTTCTGGCAAGAGCACATGCCCTATAACAAACTAAATACATACATACATACATAGAGCTGCCTTAATTGAAAAAAATAATAATATGGCATTGTATTTCTGCTTCAACACATAATAGGCATTTACCAGTTCATAGGTCACTTTTGATTTTTCATGAAATGAATTTAGAAAATATATAATAACATTTTAGTGTAACTTTATTTGAGATTAAGCTATATGGATATTTTTCTTATTCATTAGTATTGTCCATATAAATAGGAATAATGTATTATTCAAACTTAAGAATGAAAATTTCTCTTTGCTTTTGATATTTCAGCTTCATCGAACCCAGAAGTCATCCAGATAAATTCAATTCTGGATATAGTATCAAAAGTGGAAGACTATTACCTTAAAGGCTATATTGTTGGGGCTGTTCATCCTGTTATACAACCCACAGGACAACAAAAACACCTGCCAGCAAGTTACTTATATAGAGTGGTGCTGTCACGCTTGAAATTGAGGTAAGCACGGGGCTCTAGGAAACAGTCACACTAAGAGGAAGTTGAGCATGAAAGTAACAGTCTTTGTCTCAAAGATATGAAATTTTGAACAAGGTGATGGAGAATAAAGGACAGTTGGGGATTTTGGATTAAGGCACTTTTTCAAGTGGTTGAACCTGGACTGAAGCAAAGAAATTCACATCTCCTTCCCAAAAGCTCCCGATGATATTAGCTCCTTGGAGACGAACAGGTCCTCGATGAGGATGTCCGTGAATGAAAGGAAAGCAAAATAGACTCAAGAGGCACCTGAGAGCTCCTGTAACAAGCTGAGCAGAAGAGGAAATAGCAGTTAGCTACAAAGCCATCCCTGAAAGAGCTGACCACCCCTGTGAGACCCTTTCACTGAGCTTTTGAACTGTCCTATCTTGTTCCATTAACAGTGCAATAGCAACTCTCTCTACTTTCTTAAACTTTTATAACTATGCCAAGTTCTTACAACTGGATAGACCTTTTGTCTACTTTTTCCCAAAAATAAGATGTAAAAGCCATTCTTTTGTTTGTTTGTTATAGGATGCATATACACTCGCTGAAGAGAGACAGAGAAAGAGAGAGAAAGCAAGAAATCACTCCCAGGGTATGGCCATACCATAATCCCTTCTCCTCTGTTCTCCACTTGGGGTTTTGGACATGCACGCACACCCACCTGACATGATTTTCAAGCCAGATCTGGGACTCGAACCGTGGTCAGCCATGTCGTAGTCCAGCACCTTAACCACCATGCCACCTTCTGGTCCCACCACCATTTTTTTTTTTTTTTTTTTTTTTTGGAGAAGTTTTTCGCTATAGGGCACGTGCGCTCGCCAGACAGACAGAGAGAGACATAGAGACAGAAAGCGAGAAATCACCCCCCAGGGGGGATGGTCACGCCGCAATCCCTTCTCCTCCATTCTCCTCTCGGGATCTTGGGCACGCACACACACGCGCCCGGCGTGAGTTGTAAGCCACCGGGTCCGAGACGCGAACCGCGGTCGACTACGTGGGAGTCCAGCGACATAGCCATTACGCTAACTGCTGGTTCCCCCCACCACCATTTTTTTGAAAGCTACTTTTCCAAACAATAGTGCAATTTTTTTGGCAGCCTAGATTATAAATTTGATGGTTTTCATAGTAAATGCTGTTGCCCTTTCCAATGAAGAATGAAAGTAACCAGACCAGTGTCTTAGATTAACACATTAATTTTTTTCAAGTTTATTTATTTCTTCCATAAGCAAGAGAGACAGGGAGACAGCGACAGCACCCCCAAAAGGGTCTTAACCCCACCATCCACCCCCAGCCTTAGTCAGCCTCAACCATAGGCATGTGCAGGCCTAGCATACTCAGGGAGGTCTCTGGATGTGAACCCAAAACTTTCCCATGTGAGTCCCTCAGAGTGTCTTGTCTTATCACTGCTCTACCATCCGGCCCCCAACACATTAAATCTTTAAACTACATATATATATATATACATATATATATCTACATATATATATGACATACACACATACATGTATGTGTGTGGATATATCATGTATACCAAAGGGTTCGTGCATTCATATGAGAGAAAAAAAGAGAATTTAAGAGAGAAAGCACCCTGCAATTCTTTATTCCCTCCATTTCTCCTTCCCTTCAGGATCCTAGGCTTGTGTACACATGCCTGGCATGTTTTTCCAGCTTCCAGGGTCAGGATTTGAGCCATAGACCTTATGGGATCCAACTCTCTCTGCACAGCACTTAAATGCTGTACTACAAGGCCAGACCCAATACTTTAAATATTTTTTTACATAACTTCTCATCTATATTAACATCATCTCAAAAAGCAGGGTAAAAATCGCCTTCTCTTGGGGCCAGCAGGTGATGTGGTGGTTAAGGGTGTTGGACTCCCACATGGCTGACCACAGTTCAAGTCCCAGACCTGGTGGCTTGCTTTCTTTCTCTCTCCTCTCTCTCTCTCTCCTTCTCTGGTAAAACTTTAAATAAATTAATATTTTTTAAAAGTTATCTTCTCTTTATAGTGATAGATCAATCACAGTGACTTTAAGTATGAAAGGTCTAAACAGAGAAAGAAAAATAAAATTAAAGGAAAATAAGCTAAAAAAAAAAGAGAGAGAAAGAAAGGTTCATATAAAATTCCAGGTAGGGGCCAGGCAGTGGCAGGGCAGCTAAGGCAGCTGGATCCCACATGGGCAACAGCACAGTCTGAGTACCAGACTCAGTGGCTTGGAAAACACACGAGGTGCCTGTACACGTGTGCCCAAAATCCTGAGAGGAGAATGGAGGAAGAATTGCAGCCTGGCCTTTCCTCCCTGGGGGTGTTTTATCACTTTCTCTCTCTCTCTCTCCTGAGAGCACACACACTCTGTAGCAAATTTTTTAAAAAGAAGTTCCAGTTTTTAAAAAATTATTTATTTATTTCCATTTATTATTACTATTTGCTATAGGGCATAAGTGCTCACCAGAGAGAGAGAAAGTGAGAAAGCAAGCTGCTAGGTTCAGGACTTGAACCATATATATGTATCTTGCATATACGAGAGCCTGTGTTCATAAGCCTGTGCTCAGGCTTCAACTTTCTTTTTTTTTTTTTTTTTTTTTTTGAGAGAGAGATTTTCGCTATAGGGTGCGTGCGCTCGCCAGACAGACAGAGACATAGAGACAGAAAGTGAGAAATCACCCCCCAGGGGGGATGGTCACGCCGCAATCCTTTCTCCTCCATTCTCCTCTTGGGATCTGAGGCACGCACGCACACGCGCCCAGCGTGAGTTTTAAGCCACTGGGTCCGGGACACAAACCGCGGTCAACTACGTGGGAGTCCAGCGACATAGCCATTACGCTAACTGCTGGTTCCCCAGGCTTCAACTTTCACCAGATATGGAGGCTCATCAAATATTTGCTAGTTCAAGCGTTACTAAACAAACATGACATTTTTCCACAGTAATAATGCTTATGTCCTAATTACACATCTTATTAAGCATGTATAAATTATCTTTTCCACTTTTAGCAGTACTTCAAATAGACTTAGTGGCACCCTGTCAAGGCTAAGAATAAGCAAAAAGAAAAAAGAAAAAGGAAAAAGGGTGAAATGTAGCTGCATTTAAACAGGATTTTTACTGGTGGTATTGTACAATAATGAGGTCTGACAATGATCTGAAATCTTTTCTTTATTTTGGCTGGAACCACCATCTTCCAGTTCATTTACCAAAATGACAAACTCAAGAGAAAGAGGAGAGGCACCCAATATACGTTTTCCAGGTCTTTTAAAAAACATGGAGTGGTTCTTTTGACAACATACACACAAATCTACAAGAAAGGTGATATAGTAGACATCAAGGGAATGGGTATTGTTTGAAAAGGAATGCCCCACAAATACTACCATGGCAGAACTGAAGCGTCTACAGTGTTACCCAGCATGCTGTTGGCGTTGTTGTAAGCAAGCAAGGGCAAGATTCTTGCCAAGAGAATTAACGTGCATATTGAGCATATTAAGCCTTCTAAGAGCAGGATGGCTTCCTAAAATGTGTGAAGGGAGATGACCAGAAAGTGAAGGAAGCCAAAGAGAAAAGTACCTGGTTTCAGCTGAAGCCAGACTGTCCCACCCAGAGAAGCACACTTTGTGAGAACCAATGGAAAGGAGCCTGAGCTTCTGGAACCTACTCCCTGTGAAGTCATGGCATGATAACAAACCCTGGTCTATATAATAAATAAATAAATAAAATCATTTCTCATAAATTTGATTTTTTAAACATTTATTTATTTATCTATTTATTTGTTATGATTTATCAAACCAAAGTATCCAGGACTCGAACCATGGTCAACCATGTGGGAATCCAGCACCGTAGCCACTATGCCACCTACTGACTCTCTCATAAATTTGTTAAAAGAACAAACATGTAGACATGAACCTTTTCTATTTTTTTAAGAATTATTTTATTTTGGAGCTGGCAGGTGGAGTGGTGGTTAAGGGCGCTGGACTCCCACATGACCTACCACAGTGTGAGTCCGAACCTGGTGGCTTGTTTTCTCACTCCCCCTGCCCCCTCTCTGTCACTCTGTCTCTCTCTGGTCAATTAAAATTAATTAATTAATTAATTAATTAAAAAGATGTTTTTAAATAATTATTTTATTCTATTTATTATCATTATTATTACTAGTTTTATTTGACCAGAGAATGAGAGAAGGAAAAAGTGAGAAAGCAAGCCACCAGGTTCAGGACTCAAACCACTCTCAACAGCCTGGGAATCCAGTGCCTTAACCACCGTGCCCTGTGACAGCTCCAGTTTTCCATTTTAAATTAGACATTAAATTAATAGACATTTAAATAACAAAGTAGTATTACTTTGGCCTTATCTGTGAGTTACTCATTCATTTTCACATGAGTGCCTTTGCAGAAAAGCAGCCACCAGCTTCCAACCATGAACGTGTCTTCTCTGTTGCAGCCCGAAGCACCCAGCAGCACCCAGTGGACAAAGACGCCCACGGCTTGTAATTGAGGAGTGTCCTCTAACTTATGAGAGCCAAGCAAATGACATCGCAAAAGAGCTGATAGAAAAGGTACTGAATGTAGACATTTTTTCATAGGATGTTCAGAAACTTCTGGTATTTCTTCATCGATTTTCTTTTTTACTTTCAAAAGAATAGGAGGGCCAGCCCATAGTGTAGTGGTTAAGGCAGCTGGATCCCCCTACAGCCAACAGTGCAGTTCGAGTCCTGGACACCAGGGCTTGAAAAACATCGCCAGGCATATGTGCACGTATGCCCAAAATTTGAAAGGAGGAGGAAATGGGGAGGAGGGAACTATGACATGACCACGGTGGTTGGGGGAGTGCATTCTCATTCTCTCTCTCTCCAGTAAGCACACTCACCCTCTGGCAACAAATAAATAAATAAATAAATAAATAAATAAATAAATAAATAAGGGAGTGATATGTGACTTATGCTGCCACCATTTAAAGCAGATTGAAGCACTTGTACCAAATTGTACAGGCTAAAATAGAAATGCAAGCCAATGAAAAACAATGAGGGGGGAGTGAGAAAGTGGTTATGTCACTGGACTCCCACCTGATCAGCCATAGTTCAAGTCCTAGGCCCGGTGACTTGAAACTCACGCTGGATTCATGTGCATGCATGCCCAAAATCCCAAGAGGAGACTGCAGGAAAAGAGATTGAGGTGTGGCCATTTCCCCCGAGGAGTGATTTCTCACTTTCTGTCTCTCTTCTTTCTCTGTCTCTCTGGTGAGCACACATGCCCTACAGCAAAACTTTCTCTCTCAGAAAAGAAAAAGACTAGAGATACCAGAAGTAAGCTTAAACACATATAAGAAATCTAATAACAAACCTGATCAATAAAAATGAAGGAATAACCATTACTTAGTAATGGCAAAGTGGACAATTGTTCTGTAGAATAGATTCCACACATTTCAAATGAGATGAACAAGTCATTTTCCCCTCATAGGGCACATGCACTCATCGAAGAGAGAAAGAGAGGGAACATGAGAAATCATCCCCCCGGGGGGGATGTCATGTCACAATCCCTCCTCCTCCATTCTCTTTTCAGGTTTTGGGGCATGCACACACACATAGCTGGCATGATTTTCAAGCCTCTGTGTCTGGGATTTGAACCACCATTGGCCATGTATGAATCCAGCACCTTAACCTCCATGCCATCTGCTGACCCCATTGAACAGATCATTCTTTTAAATATTAAAAATCTGGGACCACCAGTTAGCGTAATGGCTATGTCGCTGGACTCCCACGTAGTCGACCGCGGTTCAAGTCCCAAACCCGGCAGCTTAAACTCACGTTGGGCGCTTGTGCATGCGTGCCCAAGATCCCGAGAGGAGAATGGAGGAGAAGGGATTATGGCGTGGCCGTCCCCCCTGGGGAGTGATTTCTCGCTTTCTGTCTCTCTGTCTCTCCCTGTCTGTCTGGCGAGCGCACGCGCCCTATAGCAAAAAAACCTCTCCAAAAAAAGAAAAAAAAAAATCTAGGACCAGCAGATGGCATGATGGTTACATCACTGGGCTCCCCCATGGCTGACCACAGTTCAAGTATTGGACCCAGCAGCTTCAAACTCAAAATGAGTGTGTGTGCACAAATGCCCAAAATCCCAAGAGGAGACTAGAGGAGAAGGGACTGCAGTGTGGCCATCTCCCTGAGGAGTGATTTTTCACTTTCTGTCTCTCTGTCTTTCTCTGTCTCTCTGGTGAGCACATGCACCCTATAGCAAAAATCTCTCTAAAAATAAATAAATAAATAATAGAATAAAATATTAAAAATCTGAAGGAAAATGGAAGAGTAAGCATGTTTGATTATGAGTAGATCGAGGAGTTAAAATATATAAATAGAATTTATGTGCCAGGAAAACTCCACTTTAAAAAAAAAAGAAAAAAAGAATCAAGAGGAAATCTGCATCGCACGTGTCCTGTGGGAGCTTTGTTTTCAGGATATGTCGGAAGTAAATATAAGTACCTAAATGTGCTGTCTAGTCTTACATGGACAGAGTCCACGACCGCAAATACAAAAGAAAATATAAATAAGAAAGAGTCAACTGGCAACAGGTTCACCCTAATCATTTTTAATGTAAGTTAAAAACTGAGGGACCAGCAGATGGCGTATGGGTTACCTTACTAGACTCCCACGTAGTCACCAATGGTTCGAGTTCCGGACCCAACTTAAAACACATGCCGGGAGACCAGCAAATAGTGTAATGGTACATTGCTGGACTCCCACATAGTTGACCATGGTTCGGGTCCCAGACCCGGCCACTTGAAACACACCAGGTGCATGTGAGTGCGTGCCCAGGATCCCAAGAGGAGAATGGAGGAGAAGGGATTGTGGCATGGCCATCTCCTCTGGGAGGGTGATTTCTTGCTTTCAGTCTCTCTGTCCCTCTTTGTCTCTCCAGCAAGTGCCTGCACCCTATAGTAAAATCTATCTAAAAAATTTAAAAAAAAAAAAAAAAAAAAAAAGCCTCATGCCAAGCACATGTGCATGTGTGCCCAAGACTCTGAGAGGAAAATGGAGGAGAAGGGATTGTGGCATGGCCATCACTGCTGGAGGGTGATTTCTTATTTCTCTCTCTCTGTCTCTCTCTGTCTCTCCAGCAAGCACACACCCCCATAGCAAAATAATCTCTCAAAGAAAAAACAAACAAACAAACAAACAAAAAAACTCAAGAATTAATACTCCACCAGTATTTAGCTGGGAAATTAAACTGAAATTTTTTTTTAATTACCAGAGGATGTGAGTTCTTGCCAGAGAGAGACAGAGAGAGGAAGAAGGAGAAAGCACTCCCAGTAGAGCATGTTCAAGCTGCAATCCCTTCTTTTCCATTTCTCTATCCCATTAGGATTTGGGACATGCATAGGCACACACACACAAACACACACACCCAGCATGTTTTTCAAGTCCCTGGAGCTGGGTATTCAAATCATAGCCTGCCGTGTGGGATCCAGATCTCTTAACCACTAGGCTGCTAGAGGGCTGGCCCTTTAATCAAAATTATTAAATCCAGTGTTGGCAAAATTTTAACAAAAGTTAAGATTCACATTGCCGGGAACCAGCAGTTAGCGTAATGGCTGTGTCGCTGGACTCCCACGTAGTCGACCGCGGTTCGCGTCCTGGACCCAGTGGCTTAAAACTCAGGACAGGCGCGTGTGCGTGCATACCCAAGATCCCGAGAGGAGAATGGAGGAGAAGGGATTGCAGCGTGACCATCCCCCCTGGGGGGTGATTTCTCGCTTTCTGTCTCTATGTCTCTGTCTAGTGAGCGCACGCGCCCTATAGTGAAAACCTCTTCAAAAAAAAAAAAAAAAAAAAAAGATTCACATTGCCACTGTCATTGTACAGATTAATACAGTGTTCCTGAATATTAATTTGGTAATAAGAATCCTAAATCCAATTTGATTTTCTCTTCTAGTAATCTCCTCTTTAGGAATCTGTTCCAAGAAAATAACTCGAAAAGAAAAAAAAATTTTTATACAAAAGTATTTCATGGGAACCAGCCGTTAGCGTAATGGCTATGTCGCTGGACTCCCACGTAGTCGACCGCGGTTCGTGTCCCGGACCCGGTGGCTTAAAACTCACGCTGGGTGCGAGTGCGTGCGTGCCCAAGATCCCGAGAGGAGAATGGAGGAGAAGGGATTGCGGCGTGACCATCCCCCCTGGGCGGTGATTTCTCGCTTTCTGTCTCTCTGTCTCTCTCTGTCTGTCTGGCGAGTGCACGCGCCCTATAGCAAAAATCTCTCAAAAAAAAAAAAAAAAAGTATTTCATCAATAGTAAATCAGGGGCCCAATTCCAGTAACTGAAAGACTTCAAAGGAAACAATAGTGTATGGATACAATAGAATGTTCTATGGGCATTAAACATGACAACTATATTGATTGTCAAGAGAGAAAAGTCTATGCAATACAATGTAGCCGAAACAGATGGAAATTGAATACCATATGTATATTGGTTAAAACCAAGAAAACAATTATCCATACATAAATATTCTAAATTTATGGGATTTTATGGTGTAACATTTTTCTTTTTGTGGTTATAAGGTTTTAACTTGTCTTTAAATGCATACAGCCAAAAACCTAAGGCATTTCCTTTCATACAAGAAACTGAAAATTGTTCATTTGTTTCTATCTTTGTTTCCAAATTTTAAGTAACCATGTGTGCAATATTATTCTGTGGTTTGCATACAGCCAGTATTTCCCACTCAAGTATAAAGTCACCACTCAATAGGACTTGTTAAGAATAGTTTTTGAGACTAAATTTGTATAAACAAAGTACACATACTGCTTTCTACTACTATTCTGAGAAATTTGAGAAATTTAATTTTTTTTTCTTGGAATAAATACAGTCCAGAAAGTTTCTTTTGAAAACAAAAAAGTAGCTACTAATTTAGTCTTTTTTTTTTTTTTTTTTTTTTTTTTTTTTTTTTTGGAGAGGTTTAGGGTGCATGCCCTCACCAGAAAGACAGAGAAATCACCTCCCAGGAGGGATGGCCACGCCGCAACCCCTTCTCCTCCATTTTCCTCTTGGGATCTTGGGCATGCACGCACATGCACCCGGCGTGAGTTTAAGCCACCGGGACCAGGACTTGATCCACAATCAACTACATGGGAGCCCAGTGACATAGCCATTACGCCAACTGCTGGTCCTTAATTTAGTCTTAAGAGATCACCATGAGAGCCCTTGCTTTGCATTTGACTTCCTGGACATAGTTAAAGATCTACTTAAACAGGAAAGTACTATTATCTCAGCAATAGAGTAATGGTGATTTCATGAACGGAAAAGCTTCAGGAAACATAGCACATAAAAGATTTCAACATTGCCTCGTGTATGAACAAGACCAAGGAGAAATGCCAAATATTATTTTTGAATAGCTGCCTATGTAAAGAGTTGATTGTTGAACAGCTAGACTTTTCAGTCAAGTTTTAATATTGTCCAAATGTTCACTCTATTTTTAAGATTAGATTTGCAAGTGTTCTTCTCAGAATGTTTTAATAAAAATAAATAATCTGCCACAGCAGTCAAACATAACACTCCATGAGGCAGGTCCACATGGGAAAAAGGTTCCTGGTTCATGTCTGGAGACCTTGTTGAGTATAGTAGGCCCATGTTATGTCCTTGACCTGGTCTGGCTGAGGCTAGAGGTGGATTGTGGCATCAGCACCCTGCCAGTGGTGCTTTATCTCTCTATCTCTGTCTGTCTATTTGTCTGTCTCACTCATGGAATAAATAATTATTTCTTTAAATCAGTCTTCTGGGGCCAGCAGATGGCATGGTAGTTTAGACACTGGATTCCCACATGGCCAACCACAGTTCAAGTTCCAGACCTGGAAGCTTACCTTCTCTCTCTTTCTCTCTCTCTCTCTCTCTGTCTCTCTCTGGTCAAATTAAGAAATAATAATAACTAATAAAATTAAATAATTTTTTTTTTTTTTTAAAGATCAGTCCTCGGAGCAACCTGGTGGCATCTGGGTCCCACATGGCCTACTGTGCAATTCAAGTGTCAGACTGGGTGGCTTGAAAAGCATAGCAGGTGTGCATGTGTGCGTGTGCGTGTGCGTGTGTGTGTGTGCGCGCCTGTCCAAATGCCAAGAGGAGCATGGAGGAAAGGAAATTGCAGTGTGGCCATGCCCCCGGGGGATGATATCTCACTTTCCCTGTCTCTTTCTCTACCTCTTTCCGGTGAGCACATGCACACTATAGCAAAAAAATAATTTTAAGTATGTCGTTAATACTATATTTGTGACTAGACTTTTTTATTTTATTGTATTTTCTTATTTTGAAAAATTTTTGCTATAGGGAGCATGCACTCACCAGAGAAACAGAGAGAGAGAGACAGAAAGTGAGAAACAACCCCCAGGAAGGATGACCACACTGTAGGCCCTTCTCCTCCATTTTCCTCTCAGGATTTAGGGCACACATGCACACATGCCTTGCATGATTTCCAAGCCTCTGGGTCCAGGACTCAAACCATGGTTAACCGTGTGAGAGTTCACTGCCTTAACCAACCACACCACCTGCTGGCCCCTACTATCATATTTTCTAGATGACATTTTCTGTGATAGAAAAGCCTGTCTGCCTTTATTCACTCTAATCAACCAGTAAGACCTAGATAAAGCACTGATCATAAATTCACTCATTTCCATTTGCCATGATTCTTTACCCACCCCTCCCTCGCCTCTCCCAGGACTCTTTATATGAAGGGAAATGTATGGTTATTTTTAAAGCTTCATGAATTGTTATCATCTCAATGTGTTCATTTATAGGCCTAAATGATATTGTGCCAGCCTAGGCCTTTGTCTAACTCCACATGCCCCAATCCTCTCCCATTCTCAGAATCCTTCTGCCTTGTGGACTGGAGCTGGTTACAGTCGCCCCCTTGGGTTGAGCACTGCCCTCTGATTGTGCCCCAGTGCTTCCCGGCCTTTTCATTCCATTTCATTCTAACTGTAGATGTTTACACTTGTAAACTCCATCATAACTCTTTATTCTCCACTCCAGAAACATTTAACTTAAATGTTTAAAGCAGTGACCATATTAAAAAACTGCTTTTTCTTCATTTTTCTTAAAAAGTGTTTTTATAGGGAGCATGCACTCACCAGAGCCAGAGACAAAGAAAGAGAAAAAGTGAGAAATCACTCCACAACGGGGATGGCTATATTTCAATCCTTTCTCTTCCATTCTCTTCTTGGGATTTTGGGCACACCCACATGTGCACACTCAGTGTGGTTTTCAGGCCCATAGGTCCAGAACTGGAACTGCATAGCAGGCCATGTGGGATCCAGTACTTTAACCTCCTTGCATGCTTTTTCTTTATTTAACATATTAACAAGTTTTTATAGAGAAGCTATAAGTAGAAGACAGTGTGATGAAAGATGAGTAAGACAAGATACAGTTCCTGCCTTCAAAAAATGGCCAGTTATGGGAACCAGCAGGTAGCGTAATGGCTATGTCGCTGGACTCCCACGTAGTCAACCACGGTTCGCGTCTCGGACCCGGTGGCTTACAACTCACACCGGGCGCGTGTGCGTGCGTGCCCAAGATCCCGAGAGGAGAATGGAGGAGAAGGGATTGCGGCGTGACCATCCCCCCTGGGGGGTGATTTCTCGCTTTCTGTCTCTCTGTCTCTCTCTGTCTGTCTGGCGAGCGCACGCGCCCTATAGCGAAAAACCTCTCAAAAAAAAAAAATGGCCAGTTACAAGTGCACGTGCCCTATAGCAAAAAAACTCTCCAAAAAAAAAAAAAATTGCCAGTTGAACAGAAGAGAAAGACATAGACACAAATAGAACAAAGAAATGGAGCAAAAGCAGAGAGGAAAGTGCCTTAGATTTTTTGTCTGTATGCATTGAAATGAAAGCTAAATCTTACAAATGTGTCAGTGAAGAGTGCTGAGTGAGAGAACAACCCCTCAAGCCAGCCTGTAGCATGGTGGTTAGGGGAACCTGATCACACATGGCCAATCACATGGTTTGGCTCCACAGCTTGGGCAGCCTGCCAGGTGCCTGTGAGAGTTAGCTGCAAATCTCAATGGGATAGAGAAATGAAGGAGAAAAGGTTGCAACATGATCACTCCCCATCGGGGGTGTTTTCTCCCTCTCCCTCTCTTTCTGTCTGTCTCTGGTCAGTGCGTGTATTCCCTAGCAAAAGAAAAAAAAGTGGGGGGAGGGACCACTCTTGAGGTCTCAAATTATTTCACTCACATTATGTAATATGCTTCAGAATTCTGCTCTTTAATCAAGAGAATCTAATCTAATTATGCATATTTGGCTCAGATAGGAGACAATAGCAGCAAGATGTAATCAGATCAGAAAGCTTAATAAGAGTCAAGGTATAGGGACCAGCAGGTGGCATAACAGTTATGTTGCTGGATTCTCCATAGTCAACTGCAGTTTGAGTCCTGAACTGGGTGGTTTAACTCATGCCAGGCACATGTGTGTGCATGCCCAAAATCTCAAGAAGAGAATGGAGAAGAAGGGATTGCAGCATGGCCATCTCCCGTGGGGGCGGGGGGGGGGGGGGTAATTTCTCCCTTTTTTTCTCTCTGTCTCTCCAATGAGCATATGTGCCCTGTAGCAAAAATCTCTCTCTAAAAAAAAAAAAAAAAAAAGTCAAGATATGAATCGGGCTTATGCTTTATATGTACAAGTTTGTCAAGAGTTTGTCTTTCAGGCCAGCCCATGTCCTGGTGGTTAAGAGAGTTGGATCCCAGATGGCTCACTAAGCAGTTTGAGTCTTAGATCCAGCAACTTGAGAAACACACTGAGAGCATGTGTGTACAAAATTCCAAATGAGGAAGATATGGAGGAGAAGGAATTTCAGGGTGACCTTTTTCCATGGGGGTTGCTTTGTTTGTTCCCCCCTCCCCTCACTTTCTCTTGTTTCTGAGGAGTTCACATATCCTCTAGCAAAATTTGTTTTTAATTAGTCTTTCAATAACTTTGCTTTATTTTTGTTTTAGTTTTTTAGTTTACTATAGAGCCCATGCACTCACCAGAGAGAGAGAAGGAAGAGGAGAAAGCACACCCCCAGGAAGGGTGGCCAGGATACAAACCCTTCTCCACCATTCTCTCTCGGGACTTTAGGCATACACAGATGTGCCCAGGGTGTTTTTCAAGCCACTGGGTCCGGGACTTAAACCTCATAGTTGGCCACTTGGAATCCAGCTGCCTTAACCACTACACCACCTGGCTGGCCCTCAATAATTTTATTTATCAGAGCCAGCAGGTGGCATGGTGGTTAAGGCACTGGACTCCCACATGGCTGACTGTGCTTTGAGTCCAAGACCTGGCGACTTTCTCTCTCTCTCTCTGGTGAGTGCACATGCCCTATAGCACATTGAAAATAATAATAATAATAATAATAATAATAATAATAATAAAAATAAAATAAAATAATTATTTTTTAAAGTAATTTTTTTTTTGGAGAAGTTTTCGCTATAGGGCGTGTGCGCTCGCCAGACAGACAGAGAGAGACATAGAGACAGAAAGCGAGAAATCATCCCCCAGGGGGGATGGTCACGCCGCAATCCCTTCTCCTCCATTCTCCTCTTGGGATCTTGGGCACGCACACACATGCGCCCGGCGTGAGTTTTAAGCCACCAGATCCGGGACGCGAACCGCGGTCGACCACATGGGAGTCCAGCGACATAGCCATTACGCTAACTGCTGGTTCCCAAGTAATTTTTTTTATCAGCATCAAGCAAACAATTCTGTATGCTTTTGCTTTTAAATTTGTAAGTTTTGGGGCCAGTAGGTGGCATTGTGGTTAAGGCAGCCAGTTCCCACATGATCAACTTCATTTATGAAATATATCAGGTGTGTGCCCATGCATGTCCAAAATCCTGAGAGGAACAAGGAGAAGCAATTGCGCTATGACCATCACCCCTTGGGAGTGTTTTCTCATTTTCCCTTTCTTTCTCCTCTGTCTCTGTCTCTGTCTCTGTCTCTCTCTCTCTGTGTGTGTGTATGTGTGCATGTCTGTCTGTCTCTCCAACAAACGTATGCACCTTATTGCAAAAATTAACCAAAAAATTAAAACTTCAGCTCATGAATGAGTATTTAGTTACTGGTTGGTTTACCACCTCTTCTAATGGTTTTCCTCGATAAGCCTAAAGTTTCATTGGTAAAGTGAAATAATTAGTGTGAGTGGAGTTTACTTTTTTTCTATCTTCTCTTTTGAAACCTCAGATTAATGTTGCTGCTAAAAGAGGAATGAAATTTGTAGGATTCATATCACAGCATCACCCACCATCTAAATTCTGCAATGGAACCAACCATGATGGAGATATAGAATCAATGCTACATATAAGACACAGCTCAGATGAAAACTATAAGAGCTGGACTGAAGGAGTATTAAGTGGACAATCATCTGAAAGTGGAACCGATGAAGAACTTCATCATGAAAGTGGACAGTGTCCAGTGGAACAAAATGGCAGGCCCAGCTCCTCCAAACCAAGAAAGGCAGAAGGTAATAGATGAGATAAATAGAAATAGAGTATGTTACTAGTGGGACTCACAGATGGAATGTTTACGTCGCTGGACACTCATGTAGTCAACTGTGGTTTGCGTCCCAGACTCAGTAGCTTAAAACTCACTCTAGGTACGTGTGTATGTGTGCCCAAAATCCCAAGAGGAGAATGGAGGAGGAGGGATTGTGGTATCGCCATCCCCCCAGGGATAATTTCTCGCTTTCTTTTTTTTTTTTTTTTTTTTTTTTTTTTTTGAGAGGTTTTTGCTATAGGGCGCGTGCGTTCGCCAGACAGAGAGAGACAGAGAGATAGAAAGCAGGAAATCACCCCCCAGGGGGGATGGCCACGCCACAATCCCTTCTCCTCCATTCTCCTCTCAGGATCTTGGGCACGCACGCACACGCGCCCGGCGTGAGTTTAAGCCGCCGGGTCCGGGACTCGAACCGCGGTCGACTACGTGGGAGTCCAGTGACATAGCCATTACGCTAACTGCTGGTCCCAATTTCTCGCTTTCTATCTCTGTCTCTCTGGCAAGTGCACATGCCCTATAGCAAAAATCTCTCTTAAAGAAAAAAAAAAAGAATATTTTAGTAGTTTTAATTTAGCAAAATAAGTTTTTGATTTCTTTTTGTTTTGGTTTTTGTATTGTTTTAGACATATGATGCAATGTAAATTTCAAATTACAAAGACTAAATGAACCAATATACACTTTTCATGATCTTTTTAAATTACAACCAGAAATAAAGCAGGGCAGCTTTGTAGACAGTTGTCCCTGGCAGGTTATATAATGCCATCCACATAATTGAAGCTTTGTGTTGAAGATTGTTTTTCATATATCCATCTAAAACTCCCTTTGTAAATGGGTGCTATACATGTGTTCCAAAGAAGTGAGACTATAAAGAAAAATGTTCTGATTTATGTTTGTCTTTATAAACAGTGTGTGAGAATGTTAGTTTTGGCCTTTCCCATTTCATGGATGATTTCTCCTTTGAAATTAATTGGCTATTTTAATCATCAACTAGAATATGAAAATGGTACACCATGATGAAACAATTACTATAACAATAGTGCCTGCAGCCTAAAATTACTTTAAACAATAGCTTTATTCTCCTCTGCCAGTTAATAAATATTCCAAGAAATTGAGAGTATTTTATTCATGTATTTTTGACTATTCAGAGTTTTCTGATACCTTTATGGGCTTGCTTTAGAATAGCACCGTCGAACCCAGCTGCACTGGCACAGTGGTGGCATTGTGAAGACCATGTGGAAGATCAGAGCTGGCCCCCAGGGTTGACCTGTACGTGCGGGCATGGGTGGGGGCTGTGATCCTATCTAGCTGGGAAGACTAGGAAAAGGATCACGGCATGAGACCCTGTTAAAGTGCTTGTCTTCCTTTTTCTTTTCCTAATTATTCATTTAATTTTATTTATTATTATTATTATTCAATTTGACCAGAAAGAGACAGATTGAGAAAGAGAGGGAGAGTGATAGTGAGAAAGCAAGCCATCGGGTCCAGCACTTGAGCTATGGTCAGCCCTGTGGGAGTCCAGCTTCTTAACTACCACGCCACTTGCCTATCTTTAACCATCACTCTCAGGTGCTTATCTTTCTCTCTCTTCTTCTCCCATGAAAGAAATAGATAAAAAAATTTTTGTAAGAATTATTTATTTGATTCCATTTGTTATTATTGTTATTATTTTTTAGTTCGAACTGAGAGAGACGAGAGAGAGAGGAAGGGAAACCAGGAAACAAGCTGCCAGATCCAGGGCCTGAACCACAGTTGGCCATGTGGGAATCCAGTGCTTTTACCCACCACACCACCTGCTGGACCCAAAGCTTTTGGATATTTAAAAAAAAAAAAAAAAAAAAGTGCTATCAGGCTGGCCCAGGCATGGTGGCACACACAGGTAGCACCACCACATGGCAGGACAGTTCAGTCCCAGGCCAGCCTGCACATGACATGCAGAGTTGTGCACACCAGTAATCCTAGCTAATCAGAAGACTGGGGCATAAAAGTTGTGACATGGCAAGACCCTGTCAAAAATGCCTCTCAGGGGACCAGCAGTTAGCGTAATGGCTATGTCGCTGGACTCCCACATAGTCAACCGCGGTTCGCATCCCGGACCCGGTGGCTTAAAACTCACGCCGGGCGCGTGTGCGTGCGTGCCCAAGATCCTGACAGGAGAATGGAGGAGAAGGGATTGCGGCGTGACCATCCCCTCTGGGGGGTGATTTCTCGCTTTCTGTCTCTCTGTCTCTCTCTGTCTGTCTGGCAAGCGCACGCGCCCTATAGCGAAAACCTCTATTAAAAAAAAAAAAAAAAGAATGATAAACACCAAATTTGTTATAGTAGTTATTTCTGGAGAATGGAATTAGGGCATACTACATAGTGGCCTCAACTGTGTCCATTTCTTCTTTGTTTGAAAAAATAGTCTGAAGCAAATAGAGCATACTGTTAACACTTAATTAAGGTAAGTGATGGGACTCATTCTCTGTATTATTCTTTATGTATGCTTGAAGTATCTCATAATAAATTAAAAATTGGATTGATAAAATAATAATTTTCCTCTTCTTTTTTCTTCTGAATGTCTACCCTCAGATAACAAATTATATACAGTCTTCAATGTTTTTGATGATGATTCAACCTGCCGGACCTATCAGGAAAGCATCTTGTCAATGAAAGTAACGAGAAAAGGATCTGTCATTAGTACCCTTGAAGCTGATTGGCTAGACTTAACTACATTTTATTATAAGCAAGGCTTGTCTTTAATTGATTCTTTTGTATTCTGGGAAACATCTAAAGGTATGTTTTATATTAATGATATATATTTAACTTTATAGAATTTGAAAAATTCTTGTGTCAAAATTGGTTAAAATGTTTTTGTTTCTTAACTTCTATGGTTGAAAAAAATCGATATCACTTATAAGGAAACATTAGGTCATTGGAAAAGTCATGGTGCATTTTTGCATAGAAAAATATGTCATGGGACCAGCAGATGGAATAAAGGTTACATCACTGGACTCCTACATAGTTGACCACAGTCTGAGTCCCAGATCCGGCAGCTTGAAACTCATACCAGGCACGTGTGTATGCATGCCCAAAATCCCAAAAGGAGAATGAAGGAGATGGGATTGTGGCATGGCCATCCTCCCTGAGGGTGATCTCTCACTTTCTGTCTCTTTGTCTCTGTCTGTCTCCGGTGAACACACGTGCCCCATAGCAAAAATCTCTCAAAAACAAGACAAAAAAAAAAATCTTTGAAAAATATGTCATGACTCTTTGGGCAACCTTAAAGGATTCTAATAATTACACAGCTAGATAGCTTAAATTTAAAAACTTACCCATCATGGGCCTAGATGGTAGAGAGGTAATACAACTGGACCTATGAGGAAAAGGTCCTAGACTCATGTTGTAGGACCTCCCTGAGCACCTCTGGTATGCACACGTATGTCTGTGATCTGGGCCAGCTGACGCTGGGGGTGGATGGAGGCATGAAGACCCCATGGGAGGTGCCCTTATCTCTGTCTCTGTTTCTTTCACAGAAGAAATTAATAAACCTAGAAAAATCTTAACCACCCTTGAGATCAAATGGGACATTTTCTGTTGGATTGTAACTGTCAGGAATAGATAAACCGCTGTGTGACTGAGACCTAGAATTGACAAACAAATAAGATGTACTAAAACAGCCCAATCAGGAGGCTGATGGTGGCATTGACACTTAACATCTATATTTACTACATTACCCCAATTTTGGAAACTACCTCCATGTATATATTCAGTGTATGCCTTACTTTTCCTATCATTTGTGTAGAAAAGTAATCTTTGGTTTAAAAAGTGATATCGAGGGCTAGCAGGTGGCATGGTGATTAAAAGTGCTGGATTTCCACATGGCCAACCGTGGTTGAGTACCAGACCTGGCGACTTGCTTTTTTGCTTTCCCTTTCTCTCTCTTTCTCTGTCTCTCTCTGGTCAAATTAAAAATAATAACAACAAATGGAATTTTAGGGGCCAGCAGTTAGCGTAATGGCTATGTCGCTGGACTCCCATGTAGTCAACCGCGGTTCGAGTCCCGAACCCGGTGGTTTAAAACTCATGCCGGGCGCGTGTACATGTGTGCCCAAGATCCTGAGAGGAGAATGGAGGAGAAGAGATTGCGGCATGGCCATCCCCCCTGGGGGGGTGATTTCTTGCTTTCTGTCTCTCTGATGAGCGCACATGCCCTATAGCAAAAACCTCTCAAAAAAAATGGAATTTTAAAAATAAATAAATCTTTTAGAAAAGAAAAGAAAGTGATGTTGATTCCGTTCTATTCCTTCTCCTTGTCTTTCACCTTTCTCTAGTCTTTCTCACTCAGTTACAATGAATTATGTAATCATTTGTGTCTAAAACAAATACCAAAGCTTCCTGAAAATGACTTTCTAGGGAAAGCTTTAAAAGAAAAAGAAAGGTTAGTGTAAAAAAGAAAAGAAAAAGATCATGGGGCGTGGTGTGGTAGTTAGGAACTGGACTCCCACATGGTCAACCATGGTCAAGTCCCAGACCTGGCAGTTTGTTTTCTCACTTTCCCTCTCTCTCTGTTTCTCTCTGGTGAGTGTATATGCCTTATAGCAAATATAAAATACCTAAAAATAATAGTAATATTAAATTAAATTAAATAATTTTTTAAAAGAGAAAAAAATCATATGGAGACTAAAAAGATGCATTACGGAGACCAGCAGATGGCGTAACAGCTATGTCACTGGACTCCCCTGTAGTCGACCGCAGTTTGAGTCTCAGACCCAGTGGCTTAAACTCACGCCAGGCACACCAGCAGTTAGCGTAATGGCTATGTCACTGGACTCCCACATAGTCGACTGTGGTTCGCGTCCCAGACCTGGTGGCTTAGAACTCACGCCAGGCGTGTGTGCGTGCGTGCCCAAGATCCCAAGAGGAGAATGGAGGAGATGGGATTGCGGCGTGACCATCCCCCCTGGGGGGTGATTTCTCGCTTTCTGTCTCTCTGTCTCTCTCTGTCTTTCTGGCAAGCACACGTGCCCTATAGCAAAAACCTCTCCAAAAAAAAAAAAAAGATCCAGTCACTGAAGCACCCAGAAATACAGCCCTTTGCATAGTGCTTGGCACATAGCAGATGCTCCATAAATGTTTCTCAGTATTTTCTAGTTTTCAGAAACTTCTCCAAACTTAGTGTTTTATGTAAACAACAAGGTTTAATAGGAAAAACAGGAACTTTAAAATCAGACCAGGGTTTAGGAAACTTTTTTTTTAATTGTCAGAGGGCACATGCACTTGCCAGGGAGAGAGAAAAACTACCCTCCAGTGAGGGTGCATTATCACGTCACAATCCCTCCTCCTCTGTTTCGCCATCCCATCATGATTTTGGACACTCATCAGCAGGTGCTTTTCAAGCCACTGGGGCCAGGACTCAAGCTGTCATTAGCCATGTGGGATCTGGCTTTCCATGCACAGCACTTAACCATCGTGTCATGAGGCCAGCCCCAGACCAGGTTTAAATCCCATATCTTCTACTCAATACCTGTGTGATCTTGGAAAGTGAGTTGAGATCACTCATCTCAGTTTCCTCCAAGGGGGATGAAAATGTTCCTACTTTATTGTTTTGAGAATTTAATAAGATGAAGTACATGTAAAATGAGTCCCACATGCCTAGCCTACAGTTGGAGTCCATTTTCTCAGATTAATTTTCTTTCCTGTCACTTTTTTAAAAAGTTTTTAGGGGTGCTTGTACTATAAGGCATGTGTGCTCACCAGAGAGAGAAAGTGAGAAATAATGCCCCCGGGGGGATGGCCATGCTGCAATCCCTCCTACTCGGTTCTCCTCCTGGGATCCTGGGCATGCACACACACGCCCAGCATCACTTCCAAGTCATCCAGTCCAGGACTCAAATTGTGCACTTGACCATGTGGGATCCAGCTGCCTTAACCACCGCCCACCTAGCGGGGCCCACCCGCCATGTACTTTTGCAGTTTTAGTGTGGGTCATCTATGTGGAGATTAGTTTATGCTTCCATGTTCCTCTCCCTCTCTCTCTTCTCTTTCTCTTCTCACCAAAGAAGGAAGAAGTTGGCACCATTTCACATTTTGGTTTGTGACCCACTGCCAAAAGAAAAATGAAAAAATACTCTTTTAACAATCTCTCTCAGGCATCTCTGCCTTGGGCTTTGCCTGATGAAAATAAAATTAGCCACAGCAGTTGCCAGCCAGAGACTCTGTGGAGCTTTTGTTCTTAAAGCCTCAGAAGCTATTTAGAAAGCCCCAGGGAGAGTCTTCCCCACTCGGCAGCTGGTGGGGTGGGGAGTCTGTCCCTCTCTGCCGCTCTGGAATGTCTCATTAGACATTTTACATTGAAGGCTATGCCAGGCCCCTAATGAGCCCCCTTAGTCTGCGAGGTCTGGCAGTTGGGTGTGTGGTTTGGGACTTTCCGGGGAGTAGCAGGGAAGCGGCAAAGGGGAACTTGTGACCAGTGTCTGTGTCACTGTGAGAAGCAAGTGAGAGGAAGCCGGGCTGAATTGGTCGCTTTGTTCTGGGACGTTTCATGCCTGACATCTAAAGCCCATGGTGGGGTTGGGGGACAGGGGCACAAAGCATATTTGTTTTGTCTTTCTTCCATCTCTTCCAATGTATGGTCAGAAGTCAGCCCAGTCCGAGGAATGGAAGTACAAAACCAGACCTTGCTTGGAAATTTAAATGCACTACCCTGCCAAACAGATTGAATAAAACACCTTCCTTCAGAAACTGAAAGAGGGGGGAAAGCACATTTTAAAACTCTCCTACTTGGGAGACCAGCAGTTGGCGTAATGGCTATGTCACTGGACTCCCACGTAGTTGGCCACGGTTGGAGTCCCCGACCCGGTGGTTTAAACACTCCGGGCGCGGGTGCGTGCGTGCCCAAGATCCCAAGAGGAGAATGGAGGAGAAGGGATTGCGGCGTGGCCATCCCCCCTGGGGGGTGATTTCTCACTTTCTGTCTCCCTGTCTCTCTGTCTGTCTGGCAAGTGCACGCGCCCTATAGCGAAAACCTCTCAAAAAAAAAACAAAACAAAACAAAAAAAAACTATTCTACTTAGACCTGGTGTAAGGTCTGTGAAACTCCTCTTTAGTGTCCTTTTACACTCATTCTCAATAACCTTTTCTGCCTTGAAAAGGCCCTGGGACACACACACCCACCCACCCACCCACCCATGCACACACTTTCGAAGTTCCTACACTTCACTAGCCTACAAATGCCCCCACCATCCTCAGATCACCATCTTTCCCTACCTTGCTATACCACATCTTGAGGTCGAACTTTGATTTTTTTTTTCCTTTTTTTTTTTTATGAGTTCTTTTCAGACTTCACTGGTTAGCAGTTTCAATCTCTTCACCCCTGTAAAAATGCTGGTGTGGAGTGGCAGGGAAGGGGCATCACAATGAAGAGGGGCCTGAAGTAATAACACTGAAACATGTGTTCACCCATTTCACATTTACATATATGCCAGGCCCTATGCCAGTCACCAGGGTTGATCATAATGAGCAAATGGACACCTCACCGACTCAAGGAGCATCAGACAGTAAAAGTATCAAAACATACCTATCTAATTTTAAATCGGAGACCAGTGCAGTGACATTACCCAACAGGAGTCCCAGGGAAGAACCCACTTAACAGGGCAGGTCAGGGGTCCTGTGTGAGAAGGTAACAATCACACTGAGACTCAGCGGCTGGAAAGGAGTGGCATGCTGGAGCCAGGGCAGACCATTCCAGGCAAAGGAAACGCCTCCAGCTGTACAAACAGCCTAGGGCAGGAAAGGGGGCCTGGGAAGGTCTGTGTCCCTGCAGCAGGGGAGGCACAGAGGTTCTAGGCAGGTGGGCAAGGGAAGAAGTAGCTGGTCGTGCAGTCTTAGCCATCAATAAGGCAGCGAGGGCCAACATGGATTCTGTACTACATGCCAGCATTGTTCTAAGCATTTTGCATTTTTTAATTTAATCTTCACAGCAATTCTGTGAGGTAGGTATGATTATTTCCTTTTCACACATGAGACAATTGATGCTCAGAGATATTAAATAACGTTCCCACATCCACGCATCAAAAAGTAGTGGGGCGGGATTAGCAGGTGACATGGTGGTTAAGGCACTGGACATTCCCACATGACTGACCGCTGTTCAAGTCCTGTACCTGGTAGCTTGCTTTCTCTCTCTCTCTCTCTCTCTTTCTCTCTCTCTCTCTCTCTCTCTCTCTCTCTCGTCAAATTAAAATAAGTGAATGAATAAATACAAATAATTCTTTAAAAAAATAAAAACAGTGGTGGGGCCACCTAAGTGGAGTGTTTGCCCTTATCCATCCTGTCAGGATATTTATCTCAATTCACTCTACCATTTAAAGAGAGAGTCATCATCAATTTGCCTTTAAAAAAAAGTTTGTTCTATAGCGTGTGAAAAAGTACCCCAGGGGGGAATGGCCACGCACAATCACTTCTCATCTAGTCTCCTCTCAGGAGTCTGGACACACATGCACATGTGCCCAGTTTCTCAAACCACCTGGTTCAGGACACAAACCATGGAATCAACCAAATGGGGTCTAGCGCTTTAACCACTACACCACCTGCTGGCCCACGATTTCCATTTTTAAAAGAACTTCTTTGGTTTCATTTTGGGCAGTAGACCATAGAGGGCAAGAGTGGAAGTGGGGAGTCTATTAAGAGGTTGTCACAGTGATCTCTAGAGAGAGAATGGTCGAGTTGGAGAGAGGTAGATAGGCTGCAATTCGTTTTGGAGATAGAAAGTATGTGACAGAGACACAGAATGAGAGTTACCCTAATCCTCACAGGGATTGCAGTATGTTTAATACCCTACTGGGGGTACTTTCTCTCTTCCTCTCTCCTCTCTGTTTGTCTCTCTCTCTGGCAAGTGTACACACCCTCTGGCAATTAAAAAAATATATATATTGAGGGTGAAGAAGAACATCACCTTTTTTTTTTTTTACACAAGATAAATATATTTGAAAAGAATGCAAAGTTTGCATAGATTTTTAAGATAGAACACTACTAGCTTTTAATGAAACTGTTGCTTACCAAGAATCACTTCAAACTGTACCTGGGAAGTCTCCTTTGAGGATATAAGTATACTTTTCTTTGCTTTTATTGGTAATATTTGGCTAAAACAATTTTTTTTTGAGAACCAGTGAGTGAGGGCAGTGCTTGTAACTTTTTCATATCTCACACACTGAAAGTGGAACTCTTGTAGGGCAGGCAATTTGTAAGTGGGTAAAACTGCTTTGGGCAGGAGGAGGTGCTCTTTACCCTACACACCTGCAGCCTGTTAGCACACCAGGGAGCCGACGCACATTGGTTGGGAAGCTGCGGGTTATGTAATGTTAAGAGGTGAGTCAGCTGGGGGACAGTTATTAAGTAATTGTTCAGAGTTATTACCTCACTCTGTTACCTGGAAGGTTTTACATACTGAGCAACCAAAGGGTCACTGCCTCACAAGGCCTTCCCTGCCACCCTTTCTAGCTGCCACTCATGTTAAGGAGAATCTTTTAATAGAGATAAGAATCCCCCCCTTGGAAGCATCAGACTTCTGTAGCTCTGGGGCCTGGGAAGGACCTAAGAAGGTCAGCCAGGGACCCTGAGGAGCTCTACAGCAAGAAGGAAGGACTTCTGGGTACCAGCAGTTAGCATAATGACTATGTCGCTGGACTCCATGTAATCGACCATGGTTCAACTCTCGGACCTAGTGGCTTAAACTCACGTCGGGCACACGTTCGTGCGTACCCAAGATCCCGAGAAGAGAATGGAGGAGAAGGGATTGCGGCGTGGCCATCCCCCCTTCGCTTTCTGTCTCTCTGTCTCTCTCTGTCTTTCTGGCAAGCGCATGTGCCCTATAGCAAAAACCTCTCAAAAAAGGACTTCTGTGGGTTTTCTTTTATGCTATTTTATTTTAATTTTTCTACTTTTTTTCTTTTAACCACCAAGCTGAGGTACTATGAACTTTTCCTGCCTTTTTATTTTCTTTTTTAGTTTAGTTTCTTTCTATAGGGCATGTGCACTCACCAGACAGACAAAAGACAGAGGAAAAAGTGAGAAATCACCCCCCAGGGCTGATGTCCATGCCATAATCCCTTTCCTTACAGTCTTCTCTCAGGATTTTGGGTACACACACATGTGCACCCACCGTGATTTTTCAAGCCACTAGATCCAAGACTTGAACCACAGTCAGCCATGTGGGAGTCTAGCTCCTTAACCACCCCAACTGTGGAACTTCTCAATTTTTTGGGGGGGTTTTTTTGTTTTTGTTTTTGTTTTTTTTTTTTTTTTTTTTGAGAGGTTTTTGCTATAGGGCGTGTGCGCTTGCCGGAAAGACAGAGAGAGACAGAGAGACAGAAAGTGAGAAATCACGCCCCCCCAGGGGGGGATGGCCACGCCGCAATCCCTTCTCCTCCATTCTCCTCTCGGGAACTTGGGCACGCACGCACACGCGCCCGGCGTGAGTTTAAGCCACCAGGTCCAGGACTCAAACCGAGGTTGACTACATGGGAGTCCAGCGACATAGCCATTACGCTAACTGCTGGTCCCCCTCAATATGTATTTTTAAAGTGTATTTCTTCCATGAGTGAGAGAGACAGAGACAGAGAGTGCAGCCCCAGCAGGGTCTTGATGCCATGATGCACTTCCAGCTCCATCCAGCCACAGATCTTGGACACATGCATACCCATCATACTCGGGAAGGGTTCCAGATACAAGCAGGAGCCTTCTGGTGTGAGTCAGCCTTGCAGAGTGGTGCATTTACCACTGCCGCACCATCGAGTCTCTGGATCTCAATATCGAGAGCGAGAGAACAGGCACAGAGCCCCCCACGAACCATGGCTTTCATATTACATAATCCCAAAGTAATAAGATACGGATTATAATTAGCTACATAATTATCACAGTATATAATTAATTTTAAAATTCATACTCCCTTTCTAAAAAAAGCATTTGGGACATATACAATTTTAAAGATAGTCTAGCGATGCCTTAAATTTGCAGTCAGAAACAAATTTATTCTACTGGCCTCTTTGGAGTGACAGTGGATGGTACATTTAAGGAAGTAGAACATAAACTAACTAGAATAGGAATTCCAACTAATAAACTAAACATGGGAACTACTCTGAACAATGTAAGCACTGAGATGAGTGATGTCAAAAAATAATAATAATAATGATTTTCTTGGGGGGCATAGTGTTGGGGCACTGGACTTCCACATGGTCAAGATGGTTCAAGTCCCGGACCCAGTGGCTTGAAACTCACGCTAGGAGCAGGTATGTGCGTGCCCAAAATCTCAAGAGGAGAATGGAGAAGAAGGGATTGCAGCATGGTCATCCCGCCAGAGGGTGATTTCTCACTTTCGCTCTTTCTGTGTCTCTAGCAATTGCACGCACCTTATAGTGAAAATTTCTCTCTAAAAAAAGTAATAATAATGACTTTATCTTGAAGTTTTTAGCCTGTTAATGAAAATTAAAACTGAAAATTACATTGAAATTACTTTTTTAATCTTTAAGTTAAAAATCATTTGGAAACTTTGTGGGCCTTACTTGTTCAGAGAACTGTCAGGGAAACTTTGAAGTGACATTGCTCTGCATAGAAACCAAAGTGTAACCAGTGCATAACCACAGGAAAAATGTCTCTTACTGCAAAACAAGAGACAAAAAACTGCCATAAAATCAGTTTTAGTGTAGGCCAGCCGGTTATCATCAACTATTCAAAAAACAGTCAGAGAGGCCCTCCCTTAAAACTTCCTTCCCAGCAGGAATTCTTTTGACAATGACTTCTGTTTAGCGTCTTCCTGTTACTTTTGTTTGTTTGTTTGGTTTGGGTTTGATGCATCGTTTCAATAAAAAAATTGTTCTGTGTTTATATTTTTTGAAGTAATGTTACTTCACCTTAATTTTTTAAAGAATTATTTATTTAATGACATTCATCATCATTATTATTATTATTGTTATTTCATTTGACCAGAGAGAGGCAGAGAGAGAGAAAGAGAAAATGAGAAAGCAAGCTACCAGGTCTGGGACTCAAACTGCTGTTGGTCATGTAGGAGTCCAGTGCCTTAACCACCATGCCACCTCCCAGCTCCATCTCACATTAATTTTAATACCATAGCTCTCATTTCAATGATTAACATTTTTGGTGGTATTTCTCTTACTGGTATAATTGGTGTGCATACGATATATAGAGAAGAAACCAAAATTTGATTTCAAGATAAAGATCTTTTGCAGATCTTTTTAGATTGATTTTTCCACTCACTTATCACTATATCACATCATTTTATCTTTTTTTTGGTTTGGTTTGTTTGTTTGTTGTGTTGGTTTTTGCCACTGCAGTTCTCATGTGTCTGGTTTGATTTTAATCCAGTGAAGCATAAAACTATCTTGACCTTTAGGTGGAAAAAACCTTCAGAAAGGAGAAGGATGTTATTGACTTAGCCAAAACAAATGTTTTTTAGTTGGTATGTTTTTCTTTCAGCTTCCTATGAGGGTTATGTAAGGATTTAGATGATCTTCAGAGATGCTTTGTGTTTACAACTCTTCTTAATTGCATCCTTTTCCTCACAGGGGACCATTTGCCTAAATCTTTGGAAGGATTTTTTATTTATGAAGAAGAAGGTTCTGGAGTTCCAGGTTCTACTAGGAAGGGAAATGATGCCATCGTAGTAGAACAATGGACCGTTATTGAGGTGAGCAACAGTTTTCTGACCGTTTAACTTTACTTTTTTTTTTTTTAATTTTATTTATTCATTCATTTATTTTAATTTGACCAGAGGGAGAGATACAGAGAGAGAGAGGGAAAGTGAGAAAGCAAGCTATCAGGCCCAGGACTTGAACCGTGGTCAGCCATGTGGGAGTGTCCAGCACCTTAACCACCACTCCACCTGCTGGTCCCCGTTTAACTTTACTTTTACATTTGGTTTTACATAGTGAAGATCTTCACTGCCAGACATATGCAGTGTCCTGAAACTTGTATTTGTTCAGTCTTTGGAATCACATCACAAATGCATGAACTCCCTTCAGATTTGTAAAAAGGTCATTTGTTTCACCCATATTAAGTTTTTTATAAAAAGAAAACTAATGGGGACCAGCAGGTGGCATGGTGGTTAAGGTGCTGGACACTCCCACATGGCCGACCACAGTTCGAGTCCCGGACCTGGCGGCTTCCTTTCTCCCTTTCCCTCTCTCTCTCTCTCTCTCTCTGTGTTTCTCTCTGGTCAAATTTAAAAAATAAATGAATGAATAAATAAAATTAAATAAATAATTTTTTTTTTAAAAAAGCAAACTAATTACTTACACATAAATCACAATAGGTGCCCCAAACCAAGTCACCAAGCACTGAGATTCTCTTTACGAAATGCCATGATAAGCGATTAAAAATGAAAAGCAATTCAGTCACTCAACTAGTTTTCTCTCTAAGCAATTGATGGAACTGATTTAGGAACTGACTTTCTTTTTTTTTAATAATTATTTATTTATCCATTAATTTATTTTAATTTGAGCAGAGAGAGAGAGGGAAAGCGAGAAAGCAAGCCACCAGGTCCAGTATTTGAACCTCAGTCGGCCATGTGGGAGTGTCCAGCACCTTAGCCACCATGCCACCTTCTGGTCCCAGGAACTGACTTTCTTTAAGAAAAAGAAAAAAGAGTTATTTTATTTAAGTTTATTTATTTATTTTATTTTGACCAGAGTGAGAGAGAAAGAGAGAGAGAGAAAGTGAGAAAGTAAGCCACTGGGTCCAGGACTCAAACCACAGTCAGCCATGTGGGAATTCCAGTGATTTCTCACTTTCCCTGTCTGTCTCTTACTCTTTCTCTCCGGTGAGTACATGTGCCCTATAGCAAAAACAACAAATAAAAGACAAGAAAGAATCCATTCTGAATGAGAAAAAGCAGTGAACAGACTTCCCACATTCAAGCTCCTCTCATCTTCACTGGCCATCTCAACCAGCCTTTCTGAAAGTATGCTCTGGAAACTGCCTGGACCTAAACCCCATAGGGAATCCTTTTAAAATGCAGATGCCAGTGCCCCCAGGCATCACAGTTTGAAAACCACTGCCCTTGCAAGACCAATGGAAGGCCCAAACTTTGGAGAATCAAATAGAAATCTCTTTCCAGTCCCAGCTAGCATTTCTCTCTCTCTCTCTCTCTCTCTCTCTCTCTCTCTCTCTCTCTCTCTCTCTCTCTCTTTTCTTTAGAAAGAGATTTTTGCCATAGGGTATGTGTGCTAACTGGTGAGACAGAGAGACAGAAAGCAAGAAATCACTCCCCTCCCCCCAGGAGGCATGACCACGCCACTGTCCCTTCTCCTCCATTCTCCTCTCTGGATCTTGGGCATGCACACACATGCACCCAGCTTGAGTTTAAGCCGCCAGGTCTGGAACTTGAACTGTGATTTACTATGTAGGAGTCCGGTGATATAACCATTACACCATCTGCTGGTCCCCAGTCCCAGCTTTTCTAACTTGGTTCGGTGGTTAGAGAGCAGCATAGCAGAGAATGAAGCCCTGGAAAACTGCATCCCAGTGAAGCTGTACTTGACAGAGAGAGAAATTGGTGGTGGTGGTGGGGGGGGGGGGGTGGAAGGAAAGCACTCTCCCATGGGGCATGGTCACACTGTAATCCCTTCTCCATTTCTCCTTGTTTTCCAGTTTTGGGGGACGTACACACACATACACACCCAGAGTTTTTCAAGCTGTCGAGTCTAAGGCTTAAACTGTACAGGTGGCCATGTGGAATCCAGCTGCCTTAACCACCAGGCCATGGGCTGGCCCCATCTCTGCCTTTGGACTACAAGCTCTTGTGCTTATTCTTTCAGGGCTGTGAAATCAAAACGGACTATGGCCCTCTGCTGCACACTCTGGCTGAATTTGGATGGCTTCTGACCAGCGTGCTGCCTACACCTTTGCTGAGACACGACAGGTAATGCAAAAGTATCCTTACATATTCTCATTTAATTCTAAGTACACATTCATTTGCTAGATTATCTCATTTAACCAATGCTTATTGAATGCCTATCAAAAAGCATGACGTCAAACTTCTAGCCTGATTTCATGGATCCCAGAGATTTGCCGTCCTTCCTGTTACACGTGACAAGCTGATAGGTCTCTGCACCACACGTGCAAAGCTGTCCTCACCCCAGCACACAGCCAGGTGCAGGACTGTAGCAGGGACCCAGAGCAGTCCAGGATGGAAGGGCACTTGTGCCACCATTCCCCCCTCCAGTGGGGTGATTCATTTTCCCTGGAGCATGGACTTGTTGACTGTTTCCATTAAAAATAAATGCATACACTAGAACCAAAATGCCAACAGTTCTCAAGTACTAAGTTCCTTTTCTCCTTTTACTAACTTTTCTCGGGAGGAAAAATGGAATCATACTTTTTTTTTATTTTTCAGAGAGAGAGGGAGACAGACCAATGAACTCTGCATAAAATTCTTTGCTATCCCTCCAACCCACGGATGTTCCTTCTGCCCTCTTTGGCATCCAGAAAATGAGTGATTGCCAAGGCTGGCATGCCTGGGCCAATGCAGAGGACAGGATGTGCCACCTGGACCCTCCCCTTTAGCAGTGTCAACCATGGATTGACCTGAGTGATCATCAGTCATGCCAGGTGGTGGTGCAGTACTAATGCAACTGGGCCCACATGGGAAAGGTCCTGGGTTCACATCCCAGGACCTCTCCAAACACATCTGCGTGTGTGCCCGCCTATGCCTATGACCTGGGCCATCTGAAACGAGGGGTAAATCACAGTGTGAAAGGCCCTAGTGGAGTTGCTTGTCTCTCTCTCTCTCTATTTCTTTTATAAAATAAATAAATGAATAAACTTAAGGAAAAAAAGAGAATAAGCTTTATTAAAAAAAACCCTGTCTGGGTTGGCCCCATAATCTAGTGGTTAAGGGAGTGAGATCCCACATGGCTAAATACAGTTCAAATCCCAGCTTCAATGGCTTAAAAAAAACACTGGGCACGTGTGTGAGCCTGCATGCCCCAAATCCAACAGAAAGAGGAGAGAGATTGCTGCACGGTCTTGCCCCATGTGGAAGTGCTTCTCTTGCTTCTTCCTTCTCTCTCTGACAAGCACTCATACCCTCTGGCAATTAAAATACCTGTCTCTGTCTCTTTGTCTCTCTTTCTTTCCCTCACCGCTAAAGGAAAAAAATTATGGACTAGCCAGGTGGTGTGATGGTTAAGGTAGCTGGATGCCTCATGGCTGACTGTGTGGTTCAAGTCCCAAATCCGACAGCTTGAAAAACACTCCATGTGCATGTCTGAACACTTGATATCTTTTTTTTTTTTTTTTGAGAGATTTTCGCTAAAGGGCGCGTGCGCTTGCCAGACAGACAGAGAGAGACAGAGAGTCAGAAAGCGAGAAATCACCCCCCAGGGAGGATGGCCACGCCACAATCCCGTCTCCTCCATTCTCCTCTCGTGATCTTGGGCACGCACGCACACGCGCCTGGCGTGAGTTTTAAGCCACTGGGTCCAGGACATGAACCGCGGTCGACTACATGGGAGTCCAGCGACATAGCCATTACGCTAACTGCTGGTCCCAGCACTTGATATCTTGAGAGGAGACTAAAGAAGGGTTTGTGGCATGGCCAGCTCCCCTGAAGGGTGTATTCTCACTTTCCCTCTCTCTCTCTCTCTAGCAAGTGCATGTGTCCTGTAGAATAAAAAAAATGTTTAAATAAAATAAAAATAAATAAAGAGCAACATCACCATTTAACAGATTCTCTACTTAGGAATCTACTACAGACTCTGGAATAAAGATAGTGAGAAAAATAGAAGACAGTAGAAAAATGTGGGGGTTTTGTTTTGGTTTGGTTTGGTTTTGTATTTTTTTTTTTAGAGACTTTTGCTATAGAGTGTACATTCACCAGAGACAGAGAGACAGAAAGCACGAAATCACCCCTAAAGGGGAGATGGCCACACTGCAATCCCTTCTCCTCCATTCTCCACTTGGAATTTTGGGCACACACACACATGCGCCTGGCTTGAGTTTTAAGCCACTGAGTCTGGGACTCATACCATGGCTGACTATGTGAGAGTCCAGTGATGTAACCATTACACCATCTGCTGGTTCCAGAAAGACATGTTTTAATAGGAATTGCCTTGGGACTAGCAGGTGGCATCAAGCTTAAGGTGTTGGACGCTCACATGGCTGACCACAGTTTAAGTCCCAGATCTGATGGCTTGCCTTCTCTCTTTCCCTCTCTCTCTCCCTCTTTCTCTGGTCAAATAAAATAATAACAATATAATAATAATAATAATAATAATAATAAATTAAATAGTCTTTTAAAGAAAATGGGGGGCAGCAGGTGGCATGATGGTTAAAGCACTGGATTTGCACATGGCTAGCTGAGGTTTGAGCTCCAGACCCAGTGGCCTGAAACTCACAACAAATAAATAGATTAAATAAAGATAAATACTGTTTAAAAAAAAAAAAGTAATTTCCCTTATCCAGTAAGGAACGCCGCAACACACAAAATCTTCTGTGGGCCAGGGCACATTATACAATATTGATGTTTAAATTTGTTCTTTTACATTTGTCACTTGGGTCCTTCCAAGTGCCTGCAATACACTGTAATAGGATGAAAGTAACGGGTCATTGTTATTAAGTACCAAGGATTGTTAGTAAAACCTGTTTATTCCCCGCCTTCTCATCCTTGTCCCTGTGACAGTCACACGCCGCTTCAGTACACACAAAGTTAGTCATCACTGTCCACCACATAATCTTTAAATAGAAAGGAAAATATTGTATACTACGGATCTTGGTCAAGGTAGAGTATAGAACCTGAAGTGTTCCAATCTCTCAAGAGATAACAATGGTTAAAAGCCGAGGCTTTGGAGCTAAGCTGATCTCATCTTAATTATAGCCTCACCATGTACCAGCTGTGTGATTTTGGACAACTCATCTAACCTTTATTATTTTTTTAGAGGTTTTTGCCATAGGGCTCGTGCACTCACTAGAGAGAGACAGAGATAGGGAGAGGGAAAGTGAGAAATCAATCTCCAGGGGAATGGCCATACCACGGCCTCTTCTCCACCATTCTCCTCCTGAAATCTTGGGCATGCACGCACATGTACCCAGTGTGATTTTTAAACCGCTGGGTCCAAGACTCTAACCACGGTCAGCCATGTGGGAGTCCAGTGATATAACCACTACACCACCTGCTGGTCCCCTCATTCAACCTTTTTAAGTCTCAGTTTCCTTATCTGGAAAATTATATGATAATTTTAACTTCAGTGGATTGTCAGATGGTTAAGTGAGATAATATATGCAAAGTGCCTATGCAGGGCCTCAGTATTTTATTTTATTTTATTTTTTTAAATTATCTTTGGGGACCAGCAGGTGGCGTGGTGGTTAAGGCGCTGGACACTCCCACATGGCCAACCGGGGTTCAAGTCCTGAGTCTGGTGGCTTGCTTTCTCACTTCCTCTCTCACTCTCACCCTCTGTCTCTCTCTGATCAAATTAAAAAATAAATGAATGAATAAATAAATAATAAAATAAATAATTATTTTTAAAAAATAATGAAATACTTAAAAAAATTATCTTTAATTTTATTTATTCATTTACTTATTTTATTTTGACCAGAGAGACACAGAGAGAGAGAGAGAGAGAAAGTGAGAAAGCAAGCCACCAGGTCCAGGACTTGAACCATGGTTGGCCATATGGGAATGTCCAGCGCCTTAACCACCATACCACCTGCTGGTCCCCATGAGTATTTTAGACTAATAAATTACAGCTATTATTTTGGCCCAGTCCTTTAATAGAACTAAAATCCGTAACAAACCCAAACCAACTATTCAAGCATGCTAACACGGCCTGTCGTAACTCTAGGTGTCTCAGAAAATGTAAGCACTATAGTACACTAAGTGCAAAACCAGCACCGAGGATGGCAAGACAATAAAAGCAACAAAAATAATAGCAACAATATAAAGATGTATGTTTACATGTCTGGTCATACCCAGGAAAGCAAATGTCTGTCACGATCATTCTCTTAGGGTCCACATATGTGAAAATATAACTTATTTGGGGCTGGACAGTGGTGCAGTGGTGAAAACACGGCACTCTGCAAGGCTGACCCACTTGGGAAGGTGCCTGGTTCACATCCAGAGACCTCGCTGAGTACTCCAGGCACCCGTGTGCCCGTAATTCAGGGCTGGCTGAAGCTGAGGGTAGATAGCAGGCTCAAGATCCTGCTGGGGTGCTATCTCGCTGTCTGGGATTTTTGCCTCCCTATTTCATTCATGTAAGAAATGAACTTTTTAAAAAAGAATTATTTATTTTATTTTATTTTATTTATTATTATCATTTTTCAGTTTGACCAGAGAGAGAGAAAGAGAGGGAAAGTGAGAAAGCAAGCCACCAGGTCCAGGACTTGAACCGCCGTCGACTATGTGGGAGTCCAGCACCTCAACCGCCACACCACTTGCCAGCCCCAAGAAAATAAACTTTTAAAAATATATGAAAACATGGGACCAGCAGTTAGCGTAATGGCTATGTCGCTGGATTCCCACGTAGTCGACCGTGGTTCGAGTCCCGGACCCGGCGGCTTAAACTCATGCCGGGCGCGTGTGCGTGCGTGCCCAAGATCCCGAGAGGAGAATGGAGGAGAAGGGATTGCGGCGTGGCCATCCCCCCTGGGGGGTGATTTCTCGCTTTCTGTCTCTCTGTCTCTCTCTGTCTGTCTGGCGAGCGCACGCGCCCTATAGCAAAAACCTCTCCAAAAAAAAAGAAAAAAAAAATATATATATGAAAACATAAATTAGAACCACTGCCAGTAATGACTTTCCTCCTTAAATGTTTGCTTCATATACAACAGTAGTATCTTTTCTTTGAATTACTTATTTAATTTTATTTATTTATTTATTTATTTTAATTGGCTATAGAGCACGAGGGCTCACCAGAGAGATACAGAGAGAGAGTGAGAAAGGAAGAAGCCAGATTCAGGACTAGAACCATGGTTAGCCATGTGAGAGTCCAGTGCCTTAAACACCACACCACCTGCTGGCTCCCAACAACAGTGTCTTAAGCAATTTTAAGCTTTTTTTCTCCTCTTCAGTCACCTAAGCCCTACTTGCAGTCTGTACAAAAGGTGTTTTCTCATTTCCTTCATTACCTAACAATATCCTGTGACCGGATTACACAGAGACATTATCCCCAGTGTTCCTAGGTTAAAATCGCTGCTCCGTTATCCTAGGCAATATCACACCGGCAGGTCTAAAGCTGCATTTCCATGGAAACATGATGTTGTAATCTGATCGCACCTTATTAATTGAGGTCTTGAAAACGCATCAAACACCTTTCTTAATCATTATCACTATTTAATTATGCCATTGGGCCCACGCCTTTTCTGTTCAAGAAATAAAAGTGAAAATTGACATTAACTCTTTAGGGAAAATTTGGTAATGGACTAAATTAGTTGAGCTAGCAGCTAATATTGCAGACTTCAGGGGGAAAAAAAAGGAATAAAGTGGAAGGAAGAGCCAGAATTCCCTGTGTTGGATTACCTCAAAACAGCTATCCTTTCCCTGGAATCCGATTCAGTAATCTAGGGGGCAGAGGTGCATTGTGACAAGACCTGATAGACTTTCAGAAACACTGAAATATAATTTTACATGAGAGAGAGTGCACACGCTCTGGCAAATTAAAAAAAAAATTATACTAAATATCAATGAGCTTCATAGTTGTAAAAAGACCTGACCAAGCTTTGATTTCTTCTGCAGGCCTTTGTTCATTTCTTATGATTTTTTTTTTTAATTGGGGCCAGCATGTGTCACAGAGGTTAAAGTGCTAGATCCCACACGACTGACTCCGCAGAGTCTTGAAAATCACACCAGGCACATGTATGTGCATGACCGAAATCCCGAGAGGAGACTGGAGGAGAATGGATTTCAACACGGCCATCCATCCCCTCTGGGAGTGATTTCTTAACTTTTCTGCTAATTGCAATTTTCAAGTCAGAACAGAACTATATATTAAACCTCTCTTTCTGTATCAGGGCTTCACCAAGTTCATTCTACACTTGCTTGTAGAGATAGTGTGGTCTGATAGAAAGAATGGGAACTAGAAGTGACCTGAGACAAAGCTCTGGATCTTAATTTCCTTACCCATAAAAAATGGAGAAAATAGGGCCTGCAGGTGGTGTGCAGTTTAAGGCACTAGATCGCACGTGGCTGGCTGCACAGTTTGACTCCTAGACCCGACAGCGTAAAAATCACACCAGGTGCATGTGCTTGCATGCTCCATATCCTGGGAGGAGACTAGAGGAGAAAGGACTGTGGCATGGCCATCAAGCAATTTCTCTTCCTTTTTTTTTTTCTTTTTTTTTTTTTGTAGAGGTTTTTGCTATAGGGCACGTGCGCTCGCCAGAAAGACAGAGAGGGACAGAGAGACAGAAAGTGAGAAATCACCCCCTGGGGGGATGGCCACACTGCAATTCATTCTCCTCCATTCTCCTCTCGGAATCTTGGGCACACACGCACATGTGCCCGGCATGAGTTTAAGCCACCAGGTCTGGGACTCGAACCACAGTCCACTACATGGGAGTCTGGCGACAGCCATTACACCAATTGCTGGTCCTGCCTCAAGCGATTTCTTGATGAAAATTCTTTCTCACTTTCCCTCTCTCTTTTTCTGTCTCTCTATGGTGAGTGCAGGCGCCCTGTAGCAAAAACAAAAAAATAGGGAGGGAGAATAATATCTAATCTGCCCACCTTAAAGAATTATTTTAAGAAACAAGTATTCTGGGACCAGCAGTTGGCATAATGGCTATGTCGCTGGATTCACATGTAGTCGACTGCAGTTCTAGTTCTAGTCCCAGTGGCTTGAACTCACATCAGGCGCATGTATGTGTGTGCCCAAGACCCTGGGAGGAGAATGGAGGAGAAGGGATTGCAGCAAGGCCACCCCCCCGGGGGGTAACTTCTCACTTTCTGTCTCTCTGTCTCTCTCTGTCTTTCTGGTGAGCACATGCACCTTATAGCCAAAACCTCTCCAAAAAGAAAAAGAAAAAGAAACAAGTATGCTAATGTATACAAAAAGTACTTAGTACACTAAGGCTCTGCACAAGTTGAAGTTATTTCTATTACTCAGTCCATGAAATCTTCTTGAGGAACCCTAGTCTTTTTCTCTCTTATTTTAGTTTTTTCTTTTAATTTCAAAATTATAACTATTGGTTTACAAATAATTATTGTGCATCTGTGTGTGGTACAGTTTGTTTTTTCTTTTTTCTTAAACAGTCTTTTTTTTAGAATTAATTTCTTTGAAGAATTATTTTATTTAACTTTATTTATTTGTTTACTTATTTTTCAATTTGACCAGAGAGAGACAAGTGAGAAAAGGGAAAGTGAGAAACCAAGCTGCCAGGTCCAGGACTTGAGCCATGGTTGGCCATGTGCCCTTAACAACCACGCCACCTACCGGCCCCAAAATTAATTTTATTTATTTATTTTTTTCCTTATTTCATGATTTCTTTTTTTTTTTTCAATTTGTTTATTTGCATTCATTCATTGTACATCATTACAGCATACAAAATGAGATTTTCCATCCAGAGTACACTGTATATTGTCTCAATCAAGCACATCAACAAACATGTTATTGTCAGCAAATGATCTTCCATTTCTTGTTTTCTGTATGTTTTGCTTTTTTTCCCCCCATCCTTGATTCCCTATCTCTTACCCTCTGCCATCTCCTACTCTCCTCCCACACTGTCTCTGGTATCTATGTTTGCTTTCTATACTGTTTTCCCCCCACATTTTATTGAATCGCGAAAGACCCTAATCAATCCAAATACCCTCATAGCAAACACAGGTGATACACACATTTCCATGAACACAAGTCTAACTTTACGCATCCTATAAAGTAGCACCTAGCTGGGGCTACATATCCTACTGCAGTCATTGAATAGATATATTTTTTTTTCCTGAATCTTTTTTTTTTTGTAACTCAATTTACATTCCTTCCCTAAGCATCATCACAGCATACAAAATGCGATCTCCCATCCAGTACACACTGCATAGTGACTCAATCATGCACATTACAAAAAAATTTTCCATTACTAGTACCTAGAATTATTTCCACCCCTCTTTCTGACCCTCTGTCCCTTCCCACCCTCCTCTCACACCACCTCCGGTGTCTACAATTGTCCTTCATTCCCTTCCCAACCACATTGTATTGATCACACAATTTCCTACATAATCTGACTACTTTCAATGCTGAGTTCACTCATTACTACTTAGAAAACTAGTATTAACTTAACTCAAAGAAGCACCAAGGAACTTTGCTTAAAGCCAGGAAACAGGTTAGGATTCTGTTCAAATGGTAGGTGCATGAACCTATCAGTCTCATGTACTTTTATCTTCTGTTCTGGTTCAATTTTCCCAATTAAATTCTGGAATATAATATTCAACTCCAGACTTGTCCCTATGATTAAGTTGGCCAGTTTCTTAGCTTTTGGACTCTTATTTCCATGTGTCTGTGTTTAATTTTCTTGATACAGCACACCCTTGAGAACTACTTGGAGATCTGGTCTGGTGCTGGTAAATTCTTTCAGGTTTTGCTTATCTGAGAATGTTCTTGCCTTTTCTTCCCACCTGAAAGATAATCTTGCCGGGTACAGTATTCTTGGCTGAAATTGCTTCTCTCGTAACACTTTGAATATATTTTCCCATTCTCTCCTCGCTCGCATTGTTTCCGATGAGAGAGATCTGCTGTTAGCCTGATGGGATGACCTTTGTAGGTAACTTGATGTTTTTCTCTTGCCAATCTTAGTATCTTGTCTTTGTCTGTGGTTTTGGTCAACCTGGCTATAATGTGTCTTGGAGAAGATCTTCTTGGGTTGATTCTATTTGGGGTCCTTTGTATTTCCTGGGACTGGATCTTCGAATGCCTCTCTAGGTTTGGAAAGTTTTCTTGCAGGATTTCATGGAATAGATTATCAATGCCCTTATGGGTCTCTTCACCTTCTAGAATGCCAATTATCCGGATATTTGGATGTTTGATGGTATCCAGTACTTCTCGCATATCATTCTCAAATTTTTGGGCCATTTTCTCAGTCTTACTGGTGGATTTTTCTAGGCCAGCCATTTTCTCTTCTACATCTGAGATTCTATTTTCTGAATCATCTAGTCTGCTTTTAATACTTTCAAGGGAGATTTTGACTTCTTATATTATAGACTTCATCTCTAGCAGTTCCATTTGAGTCTTTTGTAAAGTGTGTAATTCCTCTTTTAGATCTTGCAAGAATTTCCTCATCTCCTGGAACTCCTCAACTTCTTTCTCCTTTCTCTTTAGCAGTTCATTATCTCTCTTCTCTTCCATCTCTGTTAGCTTCAACATTATGAATGCTCTAAATTCCTTATCAGACATTTCCATGACTTTCACCGAACTGCTTGTGGATGAAGGAGAGTTACTCTTTTCCCTTGGAGGAGAGGTATTTTCTCGTTTTCCCATATTTCTCGTGATCCGGCGGTGATTTCTTGTCATCTGATGGATGATGTGTTTCTTTCAAATTCTTGAAGTTCAGTCTGAATGTTCAGGAGCAAGCAGACAGAGGTGATCTAGAATCTGTTTGCCGTTCTCTTGTGATCGCTGGTGCAGCAGATTCAGTAGATATTGGGAAATATTTTAACCCTATTAGTATTTGGATGTTTAGCTACAGTGCTCTTAGATCCGTCTAAAAACACATTGAATGGATATTGGAGGGTGGAGAGACAAGAAAAAGGAAAATGAAAAAGAGAGAAACAACAAAAAGAGAAAAAAAAAGACAAAAAAAATTAAAAATAAAAAAATGTAATTACTGCTCTTTTTTTAAAAGAAAAATCACAAAATAGAAAACCGCGCGGCGCACTAGCGCACCGCGCGAAATACCTAGTTCACAGGGGCCATGCGGAATCTTCTTCTGAAGGAAGGGCTCAACTCTCCTGCCTGGGCGGAAGGACCAGAAGGGATTATTAACAAAACAAAAGGTGGAGCTGAGAGCCAGAGAAAAACTTTACCTTTAAAAAAATCGTAGAAAGGAAAAATTACAAAAAAAAATGAGGAGACAGGAGCAGAGAGAGGCAGAGACCTCAGAGACACAGAGACAGAGATAGAAGGCCAGAGGGCCTCCCTACCACACTAGCTTTGCTTGCTGGAGGCTGAATTATGAGTAGAAAATCTTCATTTCTCCTGTCCCCTGAAATACCTAGTTCACAGGGGCCATGCAGAATCTTCTTCTGAAGGAAGGGCTCAACTCTCCTGCCTAGTTCACAGGGGCCATGCGGAATCTTCTTCTGAAGGAAAGGCTCAACTCTTCTGCCTAGTTCACAGGGGCCATGCGGAATCTTCTTCTGAAGGAAGGGCTCAACTCTCCTGCCTAGTTCACAGGGGCCATGGGGAATCTTCTTCTGAAGGAAGGGCTCAACTCTCCTGCCACACAAGCTTTGCTTGCTGGAGGCTGAATTATGAGTAGAAAATCTTCATTTCTCCTGTCCCCTGAAATACCTAGTTCACAGGGGCCATGCGGAATCTTCTTCTCTATTATTATTATTATTAATTTGACTAGAAAGAGACAGAGATAGAGAGGGAAAGTGAGAAAGCAACTGCCAGGTCTGGGACTCAAACCATGGTTTGAGTCCAGCACCTCAACCATTATGCCACTTGCTGGCCCTGTTTGGTTTTTCAAAGCATGCTAGTAGTGTCTAATTTTTTCTTGATAGTTGTGTTGTTGCCATAGCAAATCTCTTTCCCTTAAATGACACTCAAATTGACTTCTTTTTCCTTTTTTTCTTTCTATTTATTTATTTATTTATTTATTTATTTATTTATTTATTTATTTTAGAGAGAGATTTTTGCTATAGGGCACGTGCCGGAGGGACGGAGAGACAGAAAGCAAGAAATCACCCCTAAGAGGGATGGCCACACTGTAGTCCCTTCTCCTCCATTTTCCCCTCAGGATTTTGGGCACATCTGTATGCACATGTGCCCAGTGTGAGTTTCAAGCCATCAGGTTCAAGATTTGAACTACAGCTGACCATCTGGGAGTCCAGCAGCTTAACCACTACACCACTTGCTGGCCTCTCTTTTTCCTTTCTTATGAAATACATAGAAGAATGTACAGAAGAGAGAAAGAAACGTTTTCTGAACATCGACTGTGCTCCGAGGTCTGTCTCCAGGATCTGGAACTTTATATCTACTGTCTCATCAATAGTGTTAGAACCGTCTCCGCTACAGGAACTCAGACCTTCCAGACCGCCCAGTCGACCTGTTCCTCATGCCGCTTGCACCCTCATGCTGTCCATGGTGCCAGGGATTATCTGCTGTTCTCCCGAATGAAGGGACTAGTCGATGTTTTCACGACATAGACTATTCTCTTGGTGGCTTTACAGCAGCCTATGTATTTCACCAAGTTTACCAGAACTTTTTCTGAAAAGAAGAATTTAAATTAAGAATTTAAATTACTATGTGTAAGGCCAGCCCCGTGGCCTAGTGGTTAAGAGAGCTGAATCTCACATAGTCGGTCTTGGTTCAAATCCCACTCTGCACCCCATCCCTGCACATCTATATGCATGCCCAAAATCCCAACAGGATGGAACAGAGTAGAAAGGAGTGTGGTGTGACCACACTCAGTGGGGAATGCTTTCTTCTCTCTCTCTCTCTCTCTCTCTCTCTCTCTCTCTCTCTCTCTCTCTCTCTGGCAAGTGCACATACCTTCCAGTAATTAAAAAAATTACTGGGCTGGCAGGTGGCATGGTGGTTCAGGCACTAAACTCCCACATGGCTGACCACAGTTTGAGTCCCAGACCTGGTGGCTTGCTGTCTCACTATCCTTCTCTCTTTCTCTGTCTGCCTTTCTCTGATGAATGCATGTGCACTATTGCGAACAAAATACTACTAATAAATAAAATTAAATAAATATTTTTTTTTAATTACTGGAGGGACCAGCAGATGGCATAGCAGTTATGTCGTTGGACTCCCTTATGGCCAATGGGAGTCCTGGACCTGGGTGTGCGTGCATGCCTGCCCAAGATCCTGGGAGGAGAATGGAGGAGAAGGGATTGAGGTGTGACCATCCCCCAGGGGATGATTTTTCACTTTCCCTCTCACTGTCTCTGTTTCTTTGTCTCTCTGGTAAGTCTACGCAATCTAAGGCAAAAACCCCTCAAAAAAATAAAAGTACTATGTGGGGCCAGCAGATGGCATAGTAGTTATGGCGCTGGACTCCCACATAGCAGACCACAGTTGGAGTCCTGGACCTGGCGGCTTCAAAATCACACGGGGCACATGTGAGTACATACCCAAAATCTCAGAGATGAATGGAAGAGAAGTGACTGTGGCATGGCCATCCTTCTCCGTAGGGGGTGATTTCTCACTTTCCTACTCTCTGTCTCTCTGGCAAGTGCACACAAGCTATAGTAAAACAAACAACAAAAAGCAGACAAAACTATGTGTAAGTCAAGCTTTTTTCCAAAAACTGTATTCATTATTATGTCAAAGTATAACTGTTTATTAATAGTCTGAAAGAGAAAGATTCTTAAATCCCTCTCAGTAAGATACTAACAGTACTATCTGGAAAAAAAGGACGGGGATGGGGATTTGGGCTCTGTTCTCTGAGAGTCCAGGGCATTTGAAGCATTCTCTCAGATCCCGTAACAACTTCACCAGTCCACTGCAGGGAAAGCATTCTATCCCAGCTATAAATATTGGGTTGTCAGAGAAGTCATGACGTACTTTTCTCTGTTTATCTATGCAAAAATGCATCATGACTTTTCTGAGGACCCAATAGAGTTATACCAGGAGCCACTGGAGACCACGAGGGACTCACTTGCTCTACCAAATTAGATTCTCAAGTCAAAAGATGCCACATGGTCTCCCAGGGCTCTACAATTAGCAGGACCCATTTTAAATCAAAGTGGCCCTCAGAAAACGAAGGATATAGACATTCCAGATGTATCTCAAATTGGGGAATTGACCCAAGGACCTCCCCAAGAGGCACGCAGATGATGACCTTCCAAGTCTTACTGGGCATTGAGAGGCTATCTAAAATTGTCAGCCTTGGCACCAGCAGTTAGCGCAATGGCTATGTCGCTGGACTCCCACGTAGTCGACCGCGGTTCACGTCCCAGACCTGGTGGCTTGAAACTCATGCAGGGCGCGTGTGCATGCGTGCCCAAGATCCCGAGAGGAGAATGGAGGAGAAGGGATTGCAGCGTGGCCATCCCCCCGGGGGGTGATTTCTCGCTTTCTGTCTCTCTGTCTCTGTCTGTCTGGCGAGCACACGCTCCCTATAGCAAAAACCTCTCAAAAAAAAAAAAAAAAATTGTCAGCCTTTGGGAAACCATCTCTGCACTTACTGCTTATCTTGTTAGAATCCCCAACCACGACTCATTGTGGAGCCACTAGAGGGTCTCACTCACTGTTCACTTTGTGAACAGATCCTTGTTCATGCTTTTAAAACTTCTACCACCACTCTTGACATGGTGGTAAAGGTTCTGGACTCCCACATGGCCAACTGCAGTTCAAGTCCTGGACCTGGCAGTTTGAAAATCAGGCCAGGTACATGTGCATGTGTGCCCACAATCCCAAGAGGAAACTAGAGAAGGGAATGCAACATAGCCATCCCCACCCGTAAGGGCCAACTTCTCACTTTCCAGGGTCTCTGTCTCTCTCTGGCAAGTGCATGCACCCTACAGCAAAACTCTTTTTTTGTTTTTTTTTTGAGAGGTTTTTGCTATAGGGCACATGCGCTCACCAGACAGACAGAGAGACAGAAAGCGAGAAATCACCCCCCAGGGGTGATGGCTACGCCACAATCCCTTCTCCTCCATTCTCCTCTTGGGATCTTGGGCATGCACGCACACATGCCCGGCGTGAGTTTTTTTTTTTTTTTTTTTGAGAGGTTTTTTGTGCTATAGGGCGCGTGCGCTCGCCAGACAGACAGAGAGAGACTGAGAGATAGAAAGCAGGAAATCACCCCCCAGAGGGGATGGCCATGCCTCAATCCCTTCTCCTCCATTCTCCTCTCGGGATCTTGGGCACGCACGCACACGCGCCCGGCGTGAGTTTAAGCCATCGGGTCCGAGACTCGAACCGCGGTCGACTACGTGGGAGTCCAGTGACATAGCCATTACGCTAACTGCTGGTCCCCAACCCGGCGTGAGTTTTAAGCCACCGGGTCCAGGACGTGAACCATGATCGACTACGTGGGAGTCCAGCGACATAGCCATTACGCTAACTGCTGATCCCAAAACTCTTAAAAAAAAAAAAAAAGAAAGAAAGAAAGAAAGAAAGGATATGGTGAAGTAAATTAGACATCAAAGATACCTCTAGAAAATGAGCCTTTTGTTTTCCACTTTTCATGCCCAGAGGAGAGTTGTAAAGTTTTTTCATTAATTATTTATTTTACTTTATTTGTTACTATTATTATTATTATTATTATTATTATTATTATTATTATTAATTTGACCAGAGAAAGAGAAAGAGAACGTTAGAAAGTAAGCCAGCAGGTCCAGGATTCAAGCCATGGTCAGCCAAATGGAGTCCAGCACCTTAACCACCACACCAAAGTTTGACTCTTCTAGTGATGGTTCCCAGATTTACTGTGCATCAGGACCATCTGGGAGTATGGAGAAATGGAGATTCCACAGATCTGTAGTGGACCCTGGAATCAACACCTCTGTTTGAGATGCATAGGGAAGTTTGAGAAGCCTGTGCTAAACCAAACATCTTATCACAGTGCAACCAGATTAGCCCCATCCTATAATCATTGGAAAGCATTCCCTGCAAGGACACCCACAATCCCTACCCTGACATCTTCCTTTTGAACATTTTAATTGCCCAGGGCATACATGCTCTTCAGAGAGATTGACAGAGGGGGAACGAAGGAGAAAACGCTCCCTACTGTGGTGTGGTCACACTGCAATCTCTTTCCTCCGTTCCTCCATCCTGTCAGGATTTGGGGCCTGCATGCACAGGCACCCAGTGTGTTTTCAACCCCATAGCAAACCATGGTTGATCATCTGGGATCCAGCTGCTTTAACCACTAGACCATGTGGCTGGCTCCATCTTCCTGCTTTCAATTCCAAAAGAATAATTCTGCCTTGATCCCTCCTTCTCATCTTTGGATAGTCCTAGGCCTGATTCTCCTATACAATTCTCCATCTGGATCATGCACCTTGAACATAACTCAGAAATCTCTTCTCTAATCTCATGTACCCTTCCTTACTCTTGAATTTTCTCTCTGGTAATCGTTCTTGGTTTTGAGGTATTTCTTTTCCCCTTAACTGCATCACATGTTTAACTAAATGAGTGGAGAGAGTGGAAAGAAATCACCTTTGCTGTGCAAATACGGTGTAGGCTCTTCATGTACAGTGACTTATTTCTTCATTTTTCTTTTTTAAGTTTATTTTCTTTCTTCCATAGCAAAAGAGAGGAGAGGAATGTGTGTGAGAGAGAGAGGCATCCCAAATAGGGTCTTCACACCATGATCCATCCGCAGCCTCAGCCAACCCAACATCATGGGAACACATGCATCTAGACTATTCAGGGAAGTCTCTGGGCATGAATCCGGATCCTTACCATGTGGGTCAGCCTCCTGGGGCGTGTCTTTATTGCTACACCACTGTCTGGCCCCTTAATTATTCTTCACAAAGCCCCTGATAGGAAACAGAATCAAAGAAAGGAAGGTCTTTAACTGAAGTCACCAGTTATTAGGTGATATGATAGAGTCCATATTTGAACCCAAGAACTCTCTGGTTCCAAAGTCACTGCTTTTTATAGTATACTCTGTACCTCCCAAACACATGACCAGCCTGTTCTGTACACATGCCACTGCCTTCCCTATACCAGCTGATGACTCACAATCATTTTAGTTGTTTCCAAAAGTTATGACATATTTCATACCAGTTCTTTTGTTCTAATTCAAGATTAGGTTAAATTAAAATGAGATAGACTAGGAACAGTCTTTAAAAAATAAAAATTAAGGATAAAATAAAAATAAAAATTGAGGGACCAGCAGGTGGTATACTGATTAAGGGCACTGGATTCCCACATGGCTGACCATGGTTCGAGTCCTGGTAGCTTCCTTTCTCTCTTTCTCTCTCTCACTCTGTCCCTCCCTGGTCAAATTAAATAAATAAATAAAATTAAGTAAAATAATTCTTTTAAAAATTAAAAATTAAAATTAAAAACTAGCTATTACCTATTGCCACTTTGGGAAAGATTTGATATTTCTGCAAATTCAGTGTTATCAATAAGTTTAGGATTTCAACTGCTGTGCAGTTGACACCTGCAAGAGCTTCAAAGCGCTTGTGGAAAATGAATTGATGTACAATTTTATTTGGGTATAAAAGAGGAAATTCATGCATAGTTTTTTTTCCAAATTTTGCATTTTCCATGAACTTTTCAGAGCTCCTGTGTGTACATCTAGGACCAGAGTTTCAGTGTTTCATTCATTTTCCAGAAAGAAAAGCTCAGCGTAAAATGCAGCTAATGCAGTTAAAATAGTAAGGTTTTGTTAGGATTTTTTGCATAATAAATGTCGTAACTGAGCAACATTGGCTGCAGACACTCCTCCCGTAAATCCATGGTGACTCTGTGAAAGCATTTCAGAGGAATACAAACCCCAAATAATCTCAGCAAGGGGTGGTTTTTGCCATGATGTTAGATAAAGAGAATACTGAGTAGCTGATTGCAAAGAAGCATCTGAAAATAAAACTAGCTGTGGTTGAAGTCCTTCAACTGAAAATATCTATAAAATTTCTCTAATTTGATTATGACACAGTGTACATGCTTTGAAAAATCATAATGTATCCCCACAAAGAAGTACATCAATTATATGTAAGCCAGAAATCATAATAAAAAGTTAAATGAATAAATAAATCTTTCAAAAATAAATATTTCTTGCATATGGCAGCCCTAATGACCCTCCCTTCCTTCCTTCCTTCCTTCCTTCCTTCCTTCCTTCCTTCCTTTCTTTCTTTCTTTCTTTCTTTCTTTCTTTTTTTAGATTTTTGTCATACGGTACCTGTAATCACCAGAGAGATAGAGACATACAGACAGAGAGAGAAAGTGAGAAATCATCCCCCGCAGGGATGGCCATGCTGCATTCTCTTTTCCATTCTCCTATCAGGATTTGGGGCACTCACACATACATGCCGGCATGATTTTCAAGCCGCTGAGTCCAGGACTCAAACTGTGAGTTGGCCATATGGGATCCAGCACCTTAAACTCCATGTCACCTGCTGGTCCTGAGTCTTTTCTTTTTGTAAGGCAAATTTGACAATGCATACCAAGAAGCTTAAATCATGTTCTTCTGACATAATAACTCCTTCTGAGAATTTATAAGAAATAATTCATAAGGGAACCAGCAGTTAGCATAATGGCTATGTCGCTGGACTCCCACATAGTCGACCGTGGTTCGCGTCCTGGACCCAATGGCTTAAAACTCGTGCCGGGTGCGTGTGCGTGCGTGCCCAAAATCCCGAGAGGAGAATGGAGGAGAAGGGATTGCGGCGTGACCATCCCCCCTGGGGGGGTGATTTCTCGCTTTCTGTCTCTATGTCTGTCTCTGTCTGTCTGGCGAGCGCACGTACCCTATAGCAAAAAACCCCTCCAAAAAAAAAAAAAAGAATTAATTCATAAGAGGAAAACTATACAGATTTTTACAAGAGCATTATTTATGATTAATAGGAAATTGGAAACAACCTAATTTTCCAATAAAAGAAAAGCTTAGGGGACCAGCAGATGGCGTAATGCTTACGTTGTTGGACTTCCAGGTAGTCAACCGCAGTATGAGTCCTGGACCCAGAGGCTTAAAATTTACGCCAAGCGTGTGTACGTGCATGCCCCAAACCCCAAGAGTAGAATGGAGAGAAGGAATTACAGTGTGGCCATCACCTTTGTGGGATGATATCTCGCTTTCTGTCTCTCTTTCTCTGTCTCTCTAGCGAGCACACATGCCCTATAGCAAAAATCTCTCCTTAAAAAAGAAAGAAAGAAAGAAAGAAAGAAAGAAAGAAAGAAAGAAAGAAAGAGAGAAAGAGAGAAAGAGAGAAAGAGAGAAAGAGAGAAAGAGAGAAAGAGAGGAAGAAAGAAAGAAAGAAAGAAAGAAAGAAAGAAAGAAAGAAAGAAGAAAGAGAAAGAAAGAAAGAAAGAAAGAAAGAAAGAAAGAAAGAAAGAAAGAAAGAAAGAAAGAAAGAAAGAAGAAAGAAAGAAGAAAGAAAGAAAGAAAAGCTTAGGGTTTTTTAAGAATTATTTTATCTAACTTTATTTATTCTTGTTTATTTATATATTTATTTTAATTTGACTAGAGAGTGACAGAGTGAGAGAGAAAGTGAGAAAGCAAGCCGCCAGATCTGGGACTCAAACCGTTGTTGGCCATATGGGAGTCCAGCGCCCTTAACCACCACGCCACCTGCTGGCCCCAGGTTTTCTTTTTTTAGAGAGAGATTTTTTGCTATAGGGCACATGCATTCACCAGAGACAGAGAAACAGAAAGCAAGAAATCACTTGGGGTGGCCACATCACAACCCCTTCTCCATTCTCCTGTCAGGATTTGGGGCACACATGCACACACGACCAGCATGAGTTTCAAACCTCTAGGTCCAGGACTTGAAACACATTTGGCCATTTGGGATTCTAGCAATGTAATCATTATGCCATCTTCTGGTTCTAACTTATTTTATTTTTAATTAATTAATTGTTTGGTCACATCGGGTGCTTTTCAAGCCTCAGATCCTAGACTCAAACTGCATAGTTAGCCATGTGAGACCAGTCACGTTAACCACCACATCATCAGCTGGCCATGTTTTGTTTTGCTTCATTTTAAGTATTTGCCACAGGGCATGTGTGGTCACTGGAGAGAGAGAGAGGGAAGGTGAGAAATCACCCCACAACAGGGAATGGCTACACCACAATCCCTTCTCCACTCTCCTCTCAGGATTTGGGCACACATGCACGTGTGCCTGGTGTATTTTTCAAGTTGCAAGGTCTGAGATGTGAACCACAGTCGCCCATGTAACTGTCCAGTGCCATAGCCATCATAACACCTGTTAGCCCCCATTTTAGTGTCTTAATCTTTGAGATATTATGCAGCCATTAAAATATTATCACAGGGAGCTAGCAAGTGGTATGGTGATTGAAGTGCTGGACTTCCACATGGCCAGACCTGGTGGCTTGCTTTCTTACTTTCTCTCTCTGTCTCTTTATGGTGTGCGTGCATACCCTGTAGCAAAATATTTAAAAAAAAAATGGTGATGATAAATATAACTTTTAAGTAATTTATTTACATTTAATCACATCTTTTTTTTTTTTTTTTTGAGAGTTTTTTCACTATAGGGCGTGTGTGCTCGCCAGACAGACAGAGAGAGACAGAAAGCGAGAAATCACCCCCCAGAGGATATGGCCACACCGCAATCCCTTCTCCTCCATTCTCCTCTCGGGATCTTGGGCACTCATGCACATGCGCCCAGCATGGGTTTTAAGCCACCAGGTCCGGGACACGAACCGCGGTCGACTACATGGGAGTCCGGCGACATAGCCATTACGCTAACGGCTGGTTCCCCATTTAATCACATCTTGACAGTGTACAATATTTCTTTTTCCAGCACAAATACTATGCATGTCAGTCAAGTCAAAGGTATTATTCTGTAACTTATCAGGAAATAGCCTTTCATTTTTTGTCAATTAAGCATACTTTTACTTGTTTTTTTTTCCTTCCCCTTTACCCTCTTTCCCTTCCATACTAAACTTTTGTTCCACATTCTATTGATTCGCAAAATACATTAAATCAAAAATATGGACAAAGCTGGAATCTAGTCACAAGTGCACTGTAATTTTCTTCTGAAACTTTTTTTTTTTGAGAGGTTTTTGCTACAGGGCGTGTACGCTTGCCAGACAGAGACAGACGGAGAGACAGAAAGTGAGAAATTACCCCCTGGGGGGATGGCCACGCCACAATCCCTTCTCCTCCATTCTCCTCTCAGGATCTTGGACACACACGCACACACACCCGACATGAGTTTCAAGCCACCGGGTCCGGGACATGAACCGTGGTCGGTTACATGGGAGTCCAGCGACATAGCCATTACGCTAACTGCTAGTCCCCTGAAACACTTTTAATTAATTAATTTACATTCATTCCCTGAGTATTGTCACAGCATACAAAATGTGATTTCTCATCCAGAATATACTGCATAGAGGCTTAATCATACATGCTATGGTCAATCATTTTCCATTTCTAATTTCATATATATATATATATATATATATATATATATATATATATATATTTACCTCTACTTTTTTTTTTTTTTTTTTGAGAGATTTTCGCTATAGGGCACGTGCGCTCGCCAGACAGACAGAGAGAGACATAGAGACAGAAAGCGAGAAATCACCCCCCAGGGGGGATGGTCATGCTGCAATCCCTTCTCCTCCATTCTCTTCTCAGGATCTTGGGCACGCACGCACACGCGCCTGGCATGAGTTTTAAGCCACCGGGTCTGGGACGCGAACCGTGGTCGACTACGTGGGAGTCCAGCGACATAGCCATTACGCTAACTGCTGGTTCCCTTTACCCCTATTTCTCACCCTCTGCCATTTCCCACCCTTCTCCCATACTATCTCAGATATCTAAAGTTGTTTTCCGTTCTTTTTTCCCCCACATTTTATTGATTCACAAAATTTCTTAAATAATCTAACTACTTTCAATAGCAAGTTCAGCTGGTATATACATATCTGTGAATACATGTCTGACTTTAGGTGTGAAACTTGAGTAGAATTAATATACTATAAGGTAGCACTTAGCTGATGCTATATAGCTTACTACGGTCATTAAGTAGGTATTTTTAAATATATTTTTTAATTTGAAGAAAAGCAGTTTTATCAAAGAAATGCTAAGGAAATTTGCCTAAAACTTAAAGCCAGGAAACAGGTTAGAATTCTGTTCAAATAGTAGGTACATGAACCTATCGGCAGCTCAAGACAGGACAAAAAAATCCTTAAAACCAGAAAACAAGCCTAGAAGAAAATCAGCAATATTTTAGTCAAAAGTCATAAAATTCTATTTCACCAGTTCAGTCTCAGGTACATAATCTATCTTCTGTTGTGGTTCAATCTTCCCGATTAAATTCTGGGATATAATTTTCAACTCTAGATTTGTCTCTACAATTAAGTTGGCCATTTTCTTAGTTTTGAATTCTTATTTCTGTGTGATTGTATTTAATTTTCCTGGTATAGCACTCCCTTGAGAACTTCTTGGAGATCTGGTCTGGTGTTGGTAAATTCTTTCAGGTTTTGTTTATCTGAGAATGTTTCAGGCTTTACTACCCATATGAAGGATAATCTTGCCGGGTACAGTATTCTTGGTTGAAATTGCTTTTCCCTCAACACTTTGAATATATTTTCCCATTCTTTCCTCACTCACATTGTTTCCAATGAGAAGTCTGCTGTTAGCCTGGTGAGATATCCTGGGTTTATGCCTTTTCTAAACAAATCTGATAAATATAATTAAATAAATAATTCTTTTAAAAAACATTATCACAATGTATAAACAAGAAAAGGATGCTCAGTGAAAGGTATTGAATCAAAAATGTAAATATATTGGGACCAGCAGTTTGCATAATGGCCATGTCGCTGGACTCCCACGTAGTTGACTGCGGTTCGAGACCTGGACCCAGTAGCTTAAACTCACACCAGGTGCATGTGCGTGCATGCCCAAGATCCCAAGAGGAGAATGGAGGAGAAGGGATTGTGGCGTGGCCATCCCCCCTGGGAGGTGATTTCTCACTTTCTCTCTCTGTCTCTCTGTCTTTCTGGCAAGCGCACATGCCCTATAGTAAAAACCTCTCCTGAAAAAAAAAAAAAAAGTAAATATACAGTGGCTACAGTCATGCAAAAATACACAAGTAAATGAAGACTAGGAGAGGAAATAAAGAAATGAAAATAGTTATGTTAGCATGATAAGATTACAAAGTCTTTAACATTAAAAGTGTTTACTTTTGTGGGGTCAGCAGATGGTATAATGTTTATGTCGCTGGACTCTCACGTAACCTACTACAATTTGACTCCTGGACCCAGTGGCCTGTGATTAAGTGCACTGGACTCCCACATGGCCCACCGTGGTTCAAGTCCTCAATCTGATGGCTTGTTTTCTCACTTTCCCCCTCTCTCTCTCTCTCTGTTTCTCTCTGGTCAAAACTAAAAAATAATAATGATGATGATGAATAATTTTTTTTAAAAAACTAGACAAAAAAAAAAAAAAAAAAAAACTCATGCTGATCACATGTGCATGCATGCCCAAAATCCTGAGAGGAGAATGGAGAAAGGATTGTAGCATGGCCATAACTGTTGGGGGGTGGGGGGTGATTTCTCACTTTCTGTCTCTCTGTCTTTCTCTGTCTTTTCAGCAAGTACATGCGCCCTATGGCAAAAATATATCTTTAAAAAATTGTTTACTTTCATAATGACTGTAGTGGGGTTTATTTTATTTTATTTTATTTTAGTTTGGTGTTGGGAGGAATTTGTTTTGTTAGCCACAACTTTTATAGAATTATATTTCATAACTATGAAGTTGTCAGGAAAGTCATGATATATTTTTCTGTTTTCTTATGCAAAAATACATCATGACTTTCCCAACAATCCAATATTTCTGGGTCAGAAGGTTTTTTTAAGAATTATTTATTTTATTTTATTTATTTATTATCATTATTATTTAATTTGCTACAGGGCCCACATTCTCACCAGAGAGAGAAGGGGGGAGGGAGAGAGAGAGAGAGAAAGAAAGAAAGAAAGCTACCAGTTCTGGGGCTTGAACTGAAGTTGGCCATGTGGGAGTCCAGCACCTCAGCCACTGTGCCACCTGCTGGCCCCAAAAAAGATTATTTTACAAAGATACATGTAGAACATTCTAGCCAAATGAGAACGATTGTAAATTACTAACTCACAAATATTAACGCTGTTGTTTTCATTTGCAGTGAAGGCAATTTGGCTACAAAGCAGGTTGTATTCTTTCAGAGGCCAGTTATATGGAATTCAACTGCTCAGACACAGGAAGTGAGTAAAATTAAAGCTTTTTCATCTAAATGATATATCAAAGCATTTTTGTTTAACTCTAAATACTATCCAATCATCTGGTGGTAGCTTATTTTTCTTTCTTTCTTCCATGAGAGAGACAGAGTAACAAAACCCCCAACAGGGTCTTGAGGCTTGAGGTCACAGCTTCAGCCAGCCCTGTGCCCAGTGTACTCAGGGAGGTTTCCATATGAAAATTCAGAGCCCTCCCTTGGGTGTCAGCCTTACAGTGTCCCATCTTACCACTGCACCCCTATTCAGCCTCCTCGATGGGTGGCTTTTCTCTGGGTAATCATTATTCTTACATTCACTGTATTATAAAATTACAGCCCTATTTCTCTAATGGGAAGCAAGTATCTATATACTTGGCTTGTATGAATGATAAACCCAGGAATAATGCATTTTGTAGCTTAGGATTCTGCTCCTAAATAGATTTATGATTTCTAAATTTAACAAATATTTCATTTTTCTCAGAATATTGAGATTGTTTTAGGACAGAACATGTAGGTAGGCTAGTCTGAAGCGAATGTATCTAATGGTTATAACAGAAAACTGATTTGCAAGTTCTTTTCATTTTCTCTTGGGGAAATGATACTAGTCTATCCTAAAAAGGTAGTAATACTTTGAAAATGTAAATTATTGATTCACCATAAAGTTAATTTAGCTATGTCATGTGTGTTTTATGAAGTTTATATTTTCAATATGCCTTAAAATTTTTTACATGGTTATAAATCCATAATGGCACTGTTCTTAGTTTGTGCATTGAAATTAGTTGTTTGGGAGGGGTTGACACGGAGATTGCTTCATTTATAAAGTTTTTCAAAGAATTTCTTTTTTTCTGGAGAGGTTTTTGCTATAGGGTGCATACACTCACCAGGAAGACAGAGAGAGACAGAGAGACAAAAAGTGAGAAATCACCCCCCATGGGGGATGGCCATGCCACAGTCCCTTCTCCTCCATTCTCCTCTTGGGATCTTGGGCACACACGCCCGGCATGAGTTTAAGCCGCTGGATCCGGGACTCATAGTGCGGTCGACTACATAGGAGGCCAGCAACATAGCCATTATGCCAGCTGCTGGTCCCCAAAGAACTATTTTTAAGAATTATTTTATTTAACTTTATTTATTTATTTGTTTGTTTTCTTTTTTAGGAGAGGATTTTTTTTTTTTTTGGCTATAGGGCACGTGCGCTTGCTAGAAAGACAAGAGAGACAGAAAGCGAGAAATCACCCCCCAGGGGAGAGCTGGTTCAGGGCCTGGTGGTTAAGGAAGCCTGAACCCACATGGTCAACTTTATTGTTCAAATCCCAGTCCTGGTAGCTTGAATCAAGTGTACATGTATGCCCAAAATTTCGACAGGGGCCCGGGGTAGCAGGTGGCATGGTAGATAAGATACTGGACTCCCACATGATTGGCAAGTGTACATGTATGCCCAAAATTTCGACAGGATGGAGAAGTGGAGGAGAAGAGATTATGTCATGTCAGCATCCCTTTAGGGGGTGCTTTCTCCCTCTCCCTCTCTCTCTCTCTTTCCTACTGTCTCTGGTAAGTACACATGCCCTCTGGCAAATCAAAATAAGTAAATAAATGAGTGAATGCAAGGACAAATCACAAACGGAGAAAAATCTCACAAATCACATATAGGAGAAAAGACTCATATCCAGACTGTATCTCAAAATCTCAAAATCTCGGGACCAGCAGTTAGCGTAATGGCTATGTCGCTGGACTCCCACGTAGTCGACCGCGGTTCGAGTCCCGGACCCGGCGGCTTAAACTCACGCCGGGTGCGTGTGCGTGCGTGCCCAAGATCCTGAGAGGAGAATGGAGGAGAAGGGATTGCGGCGTGGCCATCCCCCCTGGGGGGTGATTTCCTGCTTTCTATCTCTCTGTCTCTGTCTGTCTGTCTGGCGAGCGCACGCGCCCTATAGCAAAAACCTCTCCAAAAAAAAGAAAAAAAAAAAATCTCAAAATCTCAAAACTCAACAGCTAAGAAAACAAGTGGGGGTTGGGGAGGGGTCGGGGGAGGGGCTTGGGGTAGCAGGTGGCATGGTAGATAAGATACTGGACTCCCACATGATTGACTGAGGTTCAAGTCCCAGCCCTAGTGGCTTGAAAATCATGCCTGGTGTGTGTGCATGCGTGCATGCCAAAAAATCCCAAGGGGAGAATGGAGAACAAGGGATTGCAGAGTGGCCATCCGCCCAGGGGTTGATTTTTTACTTTCCTTCTCACTGTTCCTGTCTCTGTCTCTCTCTCTCTCTCTCCACCCTGTTGAGCGCATATACCCTAAGGCAAAAAAAAAAAAAAAAAAAAAAAAAGACTTGGATCCTCACCAATGAGGGTATATAGATAAGAAATACATGAAAAATGCTTAAATCAGTAGCCATTGGGGAAATGCAAATGAAAGCCACAGTGAGATGCCATCATACACCTATTAAAATGGCCAAAATAAAAAATGACGAGTACCAAGAGCTAGCAAGTTTGAGGAGCAATCAGAACTCATATACTGCTGGTGGGAATGGAAAATGTACAGCCACTCTGGAAGAGGGCTTGGCAGTGTCTTACATAGATCAGCATACCCTTACTGTCAGGCCCCACAATCCCCCTCTTCGTTGTTTACCTAAAAGAAATAAAAATTGGACTAGCCGGTGGTATGGTGGTTAAGGCGGCTGGATCCCACATGGCTAACTGCGAAGTTCGAGTCCCAGATAAGTAGCTTGAAAATAGGCCAGGCACATGTGCATGTGTGCCCAAAATCCCAGGAGAGCTGGAGGAGAAAGGATTGTGGTGTAGCCATTACCCTGGAGAATAAGTTCTCATTCTCTCTCTCTCTCTCTCTCTCTCTCTCCCTCCCCCCCCCCCATCTCTCCTTGGTGAGCTCATGTGTCCTATAGCAAAACCGGAAAAAAAAATGCCCTTAGGTGATGGAATTCTTACAAAGCATGAGGTTGTAAACCTCCTTTTTTTTCTCTCCATGTGGGCTATACGATGTATTAATAAAGCCCAATTCTGGGCCAGACTATGGCCTGATGGTTAAAGCAGCTGGATCCCACATGGCCAACTATACAGTTCAAGTCCCAGACCCAGTAGCTTGAAAAACACAACGGAAGCATGTGTGTGTGTGTGTGTGTGTGTGTGTGTGTGTGTGTGCCAAAATCCTGAAAGGAGAGAGAGCTGGAGAAGGGATTGTGGCATGACCATTCCCCATGAGGGGTGGTTTCTTGCTTTTCTTCTCTGTCTCTCTCTGTCAAGCACATGCACTGCCTGACAAATAAAAATAAATTTTAAAAGAGCATGAGACAATTTTTAAAATCTGGCTTTTTCATTATTATTTGTCAGAAAGCATATGCACTCACCATAGAAAGAGAGAGAGAGGTAACACGAGAAAGCACCCCTCATGGGTAGCTGTAGGATTGCAAGCCCGTCTCCTCCAGCCCTCCTTTTTACCGAGACCGTGAGCATGCACCTGCATTCAGCGTGTTTTCCAAGTCACTAGGACTGGGACTGGAACCGGAGTTAGCCATGTGGGAGCCATCTGCCTTAGCCACTACACCACCAGCTGACCTTTTTGCTGTTCTTTTACCTGTTTTCATTTTTCCTTATTTTGAGGAGAGAACTTTAAAAGGATTCAAGGAAATTATAGCAATGCGGAAAGGATAAGAGACTCTAATCAGGATTTTACTTCCATCTGTTCAATGTTCTTTTCGATTTCTCCTCCAAGACCTCCTTTTTAGATTCTTTTAAAGATGAAGATAAAACTCATCGGATTATTACCTAAAAATCTCTATTTCAATTAGATTTGGCGCCCGGTGTGATTTTTCTTTCTTTTTTTTTTTTTTTAAAGGCAGTTCTTTTTTTCTTTTTCTTTTCTTTTATTTATTTATTTATTTTTTGAGAGGTTTTCGCTATAGGATGCGTGCGCTCGCCAGACAGACAGAGAGAGACAGAGAGACAGAAAGCAAGAAACACCCCCCAGAGGGGATGGTCACACCACAATCCCTTCTCCTCCATTGTCCTCTCGTGATCTTGGGCACACACGCACACGCGCCCGGCGTGAGTTTTAAGTCACCGGGCCCAGGACGCGGACCGCGGTCGACTACGTGGGAGTCCAGCGACATAGCCATTACGCTAACTGCTGGTTCCCACTCGGTGTGATTTTTCAAGCTGCTGGGTCTGAGACTCCAGCCATGGAGTTGGCCATATAGAACCCAGTGCTATAAACTCCATGCCACATACGAGCCCTAAAGTTTATTTATTGAAAATTAATTTATATATTAGGAACTAAGTTTACATTTTCCTAAACGTAAGAACTAAAAGTGTAAAACTCTTAGAAAAAGCATGGAAGTCCGATACGCAGGTTGGTCTGACAAAAGTTAGTTAATTCATAGATGTGCAGAACTGTAGTGTATAAAACACAAAAGTATCTTCTACTGGTTTTTAATTGCAAATATACAAAACAAACCAACAACTTTATTAAATCAGACGTTGTGGGCTACTGTGGAAGGGAACGCTGTTACCACATTGTTAGTACAAGAGGATGCAGCCTGCCTGCTACGTAGAAAGGAGTGTATTGGCAGCTCGGGGGCAGCTCATCTCTTTCTTCAGATTATTGGAGTCCTTGGGCAAATTTAAGAATAGTCTAGGGCCAATAGGTCGTGTCATGGTTAAGGCACTGGGTTCCCACATGGTCAACCACAGCTTGAGTCCCAGATGGCTTGAAAATCATGCCAGGTGAACGTGCATACATGCCCCAAATCTCGAGAGGATAATGAAGGAGAAGGGATTTGGGCATGGCCGTCCCGCAAGATGGAGATTTCTCACTTTCCCTCTCACTGCCTCTCACTGTCTCTGTCTCTCTTTGGCCAGCGCATGTGCCCTATGGTAAAAACCTAAAAAGAAAAGAGAGTATGATCACATTTTACTGTATGTCATGTGATCAGCATTAAATAAGTGCTTGTAACAAAATCTCACTGGGAGTCCAAACACGCACGTGTGGAGCAGCTAATCCTCCTCCTTGAGCTCTCCTTGCATTGACTCAACAGAGACCACGTCCTCTTCAGTCTGAGCAGCACCAAGGTCATTGTCAGCCCTTAGCAGACAGTAAATATTAGTGACCAAAGACAGCCACAGTTTATTAGGTAGTCTGGCTCACATCGCTGGGCATTAACGTTGTTTCAGGCAGAAGCTCTTTGCGGCAGAACCAGGGGAAGGGCCTGACTGACTTAAGAAGACAGCACGGGCATTCATTAAAAATCAGCTCAGTCTGGCTTATGCATGACTCTTCTGTGCAGCCTGTGCCTATGTGAATGGGGGGCAGGAAGCCGTAGGGTGGCCATTGGAGCACTTTCTCCATTGTGCAGTCCCAACTAACACCAAGAAGGAACAAACATTCGTATTCCCACCTTGCTTTGTTCCCCAGAGTATGTGTTCACGCCTTTCTCTCCTCGGACATGTCACTGAGGGTGTGGACACGACTTCCCTGCCAACGAGAACGGTGGCAGGAATCTACAGAGAGTCGTGGGAGAGAGAGGAGCTCGTGTGAACTGAGGGGAGTGGGGCCTGCGGAGGGCGGCGCTGAGCGAGCCCTTGCAGGTGAGCAGGAGTTTGCAGAGAAGCAGGGAGAGGCCCTTTCAGGTCGAGAAACAGCTTGTGCTTAGAGCCGAGGGCCACAAAACACGTCTTTTAACTCCTGCTTGTCAATCCCTGTGTTTCAGAGGAAAGCCAGCCAGCAAGTGAAAGGTGAGGACGGGAACAAAGTCACCAGTAAGAGCGCCGGGTCAGACACGGCCACGTCACAAGCCACAGAGGGCAGGCACCCGTCCAAGGAGAGCTTCCTCTCTTTCTCCAGAGAATGTTGGACGAAGGAGGGAAGGTCGGCACAGCACCCCAACCTCTTCGGGTTCAGCAGTAACAGTGTCCTCCAGGAAATAGATGAGGGACAGTTGGATCAAGAAGAGGGAGTGACTCAGGTCACTTGTATGTGAGCCAGGCGGTGACGCAACAGAAGGCTCTGGACAGAAGTATTAAAATAAGTGCCAATTGCCTTTATTGTATTACTTTTTCAGACTCAATTTTTCCTCTAATCCATGTAAACTTTGACAATATCACAGACAAGGAAGAATAACCAACATATCTGTAAATTTAGAATCATGTTTACACTTCTCTCAACGGAAACGTTCGTCTAAACAGATGTCCCATGAGGTTATGAAGCAATAATCTAATGCAGTTTCTCATGAATGTACGGAGCATACTTTCCTTGCAATGCTTGCTAAGAAGTCTGAATATCTCAAACAGTATTTTATCTCATTGGAAAGTTCTCAGGAAGTTAGTGTTTCTCTTAAGCTGAACAATAATTGCTCGCTCTGTCTCTCACACACCCACACAGGGCTGATTAGTGAAAATAAATACCTATTTTCTGAATGTATCGGTCAATCCAATTTTGTCTTCTACTATGGCATGTATATACAAAGCAAGCCCCTACTTGTCAAAAAAATTTTTTTTGGAAAACAATATCCTTTTCTGTATGTCTTTGTTTTTAAAGGGGCACCATGTTACCAACCCTGTCCTGATTCACTGAGCTTTGACATCACTTCTTCTAATAGCCTGAAAGCCGAGTGAAGCAGCATCTCTTAAAATTCAATCTGAAAAGAACCTACAATCTCAATATGTAAAATTGCAATAGATAGAAAAACTTAATTTTATTTTAAAATGCAAATACTATGAAGAGAAAAACAACTTCAGATGAAAACTGAAGCCTTTTGCATTTGTCTAGATCTGAATTATGCTGATTTTTACTTGCTACATCCTGAAGAATGTTGAAACCCAGAATTGTCAGTCCTGCATGGGTGGACCGGTGCTCATGGCACTGTGCCCATCTGTTCCAGCTCTGCTTTTTTGCCCCTGCTGGTAGGGATGCCTGTGCCATGCCCAGCCTTCAACAGGGAAAGATTAAAATTCAACCGAATAGAGAATTTCAATTGATCAATGACGGCTTACTTTGAAAGGTGGGAACTTTCAAATGACTACAACTGACTTTCTTACTGATTAATTCAGCCTATTATATATTTTTATTAGCATTGATGTTGACATTGTAAGACTGAACAATAAACTGTTATTTGCTATTGGACTACTGTTTAACTGAACACACATACTCCTATAAACAAAAGCAAACAGAAGACCAGGAGTGCATAGTGATTAAGGCAGCTAGATCTCACATGGCCTACTAGGAAGTTCAAATCCTGGACCTGGCAGCTTAAGAAACAAACTGGGAAACCAGCAGGTGGAGTAATGGTTAAGTCACTGGACTCCCACATGGCCAACCATGGTTCGAGTCCCAGACCCAGTGACTTGAAACTCATGCTGGGTGTATGTGTGTGCCAAAAATACCGAGGGGAGAATGGAGGCAAAGGGATTACAGAATGACCATCCCTTCTGGGTGATGATTTCTACTTTCTGTCTCTATCTGTCTCTCTGGCAAGTGCATGCATCCTATAGCAAAATTCTCTCTTAAAAAAAAGAAAGAAAGAAAAAGTAAGAAAGAAAGAGAGAAAGGAAGAAGAAAGAAAAAGAAAGAAAAAAGACACATGCCAGGCATGTGTGCACATGCCCAAAGTCTCAAAAGGAAAGAGATGGAAAAGAGACTGTGATGTGACCTTCCCCACAGGGGATGTTTTCTCCTCTCCCACTCTTTCTGTCTCTGGTTAGCACACTCACCCTCTTAACAAAAATAAATAAATAAATAAATAAAACTAATACACATGACAGATATGTATTATGGGTTATCAATTATGTAACTAAACTAAGCCAATCTCCATTAATTTTTGATAAAATTAATAAGAACTATTCCACTTCCATCATCCAGAAGCATAATTTTTACAAGTAAAAAGAAACTTAAGAATACTCCGCTCATTCTTACTTTATGGAAATAATTACGAACAATACTTGCAAGAACACATTTACTTTCAATGTTTAGGTGAACTTGAGTTCAATATTAAAGAATTGGTAGATTTTCAGTAGAATTATTGCTTCTGGAGTCCACAAAATGCCATGACGTTATGATACACAAGGAATGTACTCAGAAAGGTCAAAGCTTTCTAATGCCAAGTCTACAAGAGGTTGAGACTCTTTATTATTCTATCAGTCCACATAGGGGATTTGAAGTATCAAAAACAGATGAGAAGCCAGCAGGTAACACGCTGGTTATGGCACTGGACTCCCACGTGGCCAACCATGGTTTGGGTCCTAGACCTGGTGGCTTGAAAATCACACTGGGCGCAGGTGTGTGTGTGTGCCCAAAATGCCAGGAGGAGAATGGAAGAGAGGGGACTGTGGTGTGGCCATCCCCCTGGGGGACGATTTCTCATTTTTCCCTCTTACCATTTCTCCCTGTCTCCCTCCAGCGAGCACATGCACCCTATGGCAAAAAATCTAAAAACAAACAAAAACAGAGATGAAACATGGTAATGCCTTTGACTTAACTAATACGCACTTTAGTCATGCTGGAAAAACCCATGTTGTACATTGTAAAGAAGTACAGTGATTAAATCTTTAATAATAAATTAAAAAAAAAAAAAAAAAAAAACAGAGATGAGAGTCGAACAGTGGTGCAACAGTAAAACATGATAGTCTGCAAAGCTGATCACATTGGAAGATTGAAGGTTTGAATTCAGAGACCCACCTGAGTATGCCAGGTACACATGTGCCTGAGATGCAGGGCTGGCTAAAACTTGGGGCAGATATCAGTGTCCAAACCCTGTAAAGGTCCTGTCTCTCTCTCTCTCTCTGTGTCTCACTTTCTCTCTTGCTCGTAGAAGAAATAAACTTACACACACACACACACACACACACACTCACATACACACACGGGCCAGCAGGTGGTGTGGTGGTTAAGGTAGCTGGATCCCACATGGCCAACTGACTGGTTTGAGTAATGTACCAGGCACATGTGTGCACATGCCCAAAATTCCAGGAGGGAAATGGAGAAGGGATTGTAGTGCAGCCATCCCCCCGGGAGGATGATTTCTTGCTTTTCTTTCTCTCTCTGTGTCTCTCTCTGGCAAGTACATGTGCCCTGTAACAACAACAAAAACAGACACACACTCACATACACACACATGCATGCTTAAAAAATAAAAGTACCAAGATCACAAACATGGGTGTGAAGTTCTGCCATTCCCCTTGGTATAGTATTTGTGGCACTTTTATTTTTGGTTTTTAATTTTTATTTGTATATTTTTAATTTTTTGCTATAGGGCTCATGTGCTTGCCGAAGTCAGAGAGACAGAGATCAAGAGGGGGAAAGTGAGAAAGCAACCACCACCACTCCAGGAGGATGGTCACGCTACAACCCCTTCTCCTCCATTCTTTCAGGATTTGGAGCACACACACCATGTGTTTTTCAAATCACTGAGTCCAGGACTTGAACTGTGTAGGTGGCCACGTGGGACCAGCTGTCTTAATCACCATCTGGCCCCAATCTGCATTTAATAATTGGCCTTACTCAAATGAAAAGTAAACTTTCTCCCATCCTCATTGACAGAAGGCAGTTTTGCAACTGGGAGCAGGTACCCTACAAAAGTTAGACTTCTCTCCACAGAGACAGAGAGCTAAATGTTACCTTCCTTAATGATTAAGTTTCAAAGGGCTGACTTCTAGCTCCTTGAAAAAGAAATTCTTGGCTGTAAAACTGACAAGAGGCTTTTTAAGAGATTTACTTCTTAAAGGGATGTTGAAAGAACTCATCATTACACATTACCTAAATGCTCTAAGGAAAGGGAGGTCAGGGGCCTTGAGCAAGGAAGACGCTGAGGGAATTTAGATTGTCTTGGTCCCCACCAACTCTCATTCATTGTAGTTTCCGCAGGAGTTTGCAGCGGACAGTGTCTGGGCAGGTTAGAGTCCCGTCATTATGGTGTTGATGTGGCCAGCTTCTCCTGTTCTAGTGATCTGTGCCCAAAGGACATGAACTTGTGAAAGAAAGGCAGTCCAGAGCAGCCTAGGGAGTACAAAGTCCATTTAACCCTTTTTTTCTTTTTAAAGAATTATTTTATTTAACTTTATTTACCCATTAATTAATTTATTTCAGTTTGACCAGAGAGGGAATGAGGGAGAGAGAGAAAGTGAGAAAGGAAGCTGCCAGGTCTGGGACCCAAACCACAGTCGGCCATGTGGGAGTCCAGTGCCCTTAACCACCATGCCACCTGCTGGACCCTCATTTAATTCTTAAAGACTTGGTAAACATAAGCCAAAGATTTAAGACCCCACATCCTTTAGGGTTATTGCTCAAACACTTGAGCATACTCTTCATGAAGGAAAATATACAGACGTCTACTTCCAGAAAGATGGAGTCAATTCCTTCCACAAAGTGTAATTCTGAACATTCATTGTGTTTAAAATAGAAAAATACCAGTGGTGAGCTCCTTGGCTTTATTTTTGCCTCATGTATCTCAAAGCCAAAAAAACCAGCAACCCGAGACCAGCAATTAGTGTAATGGCTATGTCGCTGGACTCCCATGTAGTCGACCGTGGTTCGAGTCCTGGACCCAGTGGCTTAAACTCACGCTGGGCGCTTGTGTGTGTGTGCCCAAGATCCTGAGAGGAGAATGGAGGAGAAAGGATTGCAGCATGACCATACCTCCTGGGGGTGTGTAATTTCTCACTTTCTGTCTCTCTGTCTTTCTGGCGAGCACACATGCCCTATAGCGAAAACCTCTCCAAAAAAAGAAAGAAAGAAAGAAAAAAAAAAAAACAAAACCAGCAACCCAATGGCATTTGCCAGTGTTGCAGACCAAAAAGCCCGTTAAAAAGTCTAGTAAGACACCAAATATTTAGTAACTACTCCAGCCAAAAATCAAAAGAACTTGTGGTACCACTCTTCACCTATGCCAGCAAAGTCGAGGAGCCCAGATTTCCACCTTTCTGAGACTGAGTCAAGAGACCCCAACACCCCAGCTAAGGTGGAGTCGGACAGGGATCTAGGGCTTTTCTTCGCACTAGCCAGCAGAGACCAACGAGGGAGCTGGGACTTTATCCCCCACCAGCGTAATTAGGCATCCCTCTTTCTGCCCATGGAGTGGTATCAGAGTGATATGAAGAGACCTTGAATTCATGAATAACTCAAGGCTGATAGCTGTCTGGGTTTTCTGCCCTCCTGCAAACTTACTGCCCTTCCCCATAGCTACAGGATAACCTGAAACCTTGAATAGGTTAAACTTCTTGGTTCTCTACCACTTCCATTTTAAGGCAGGTTCTGAGCCCCTTCCCCATTCCTAACATCCGGAGACCTCCCCTCCCCAACCCCCCCATGAAAGACCGTGTCCAACCCTCATCGGGGCCAGAGATTCAGAGTGTTAACTCCTCCATGCCTGCCAACATAATAAAGAGTTCTCCTGTCTCTCCTGAGTGCCATTTCTGTTCCTCGGCGTCTGTTTTTCTGCAATAAGAGAAGGCTTATTGGACAGTAATGCCAGTCCCACTGAAGTGTCAATGGGGACCTGATAGAGACCTTTGATGCAGGAACGCAGGAGTGCAGAGGTGATTAAGTCTAAAATACACAGTGAGACACAGGTTCTTGTCCCATGCTCAGGAAGAATCAGAAACATGGACACAGAGAGCAGGTAGAGCAAAAGCCGGGAGTTTATTGAAGGAGAGGGAAGGAAAAAACAACACTCCCAAGAAGGGAGGGGTCCCAGAAAATAGGTTGCCACGGAGGAACTAGGGCAAGGAGTCTTTATCTGGGTCTGAAGGGCCTTGTTCAGGCTTGTTCTAGGTAAGGCTCACACATGCATTTCCTCTCATGGCGGGGAGGGGCATGTGCTGAATAGGTCCAATTATTCTCCTAATTTTGGAGTAGTTATGAAGGTCATGAGATTCTCTTTGTCTAGAAGAGTTGGGCCATAAAATCCATTATCTTCTGGGACCAGCAGTTAGCGTAATGGCTATGTCGCTGGACTCCCACATAGTCGACTGCGGTTCGAGTCCCAGACCCAGTGGCTTAAACTCACGTTGGGCACTGCTGGTCCCAGGGTCTAAATGTTTGAGAGACCTCTAGACTTGGGAAGTTGTCTTCCAGGATTTCGTGGAATAGATTATCAATGCCCTTATTAGTTTCTTCACCTTCTAGGATACTAATTATTCAGATGTTTGGGCATTTCATGGTATCTAGTATTTCTCGTATATTATCCTCAGTTTTCATGGCTGTTTTCTCAGTATTTTTGGTAATTTTTTCTAGATCAGAGGTTTTGCCTTCTACTTCCAAAGTTCAGTCTTCTGCATGGTCTAACCTGCTTTTAATACTTTTGAGGGAAGTTTTGATTTTCTGTATTACAGCCTTCATATCTAACAGTTCCATTTGATTCTTTTCTTCTTTTTAAGAATTATTTTATTTAACTTTATTTATTATTATTATCATTATTATTTTCCAGTTTGATCAGAGAGAGACAGAGAGAGAGAGAGAGAAAGAGAGAGGAAGTGAGAAACCAAGCCACCAGGTCCAAGACTTGAACAGTGGTCAACCATGTGGGCGTCCAGCACCTTTAACCACCATGCCACTTGCTGGCCCCCATTTGATTCTTTTCTTATGGTGTCCAATTCTTCTTTCATATCATGGGAGGACTCCCTCATTTCTTGGAGCTCAATTTTCTCTTGCATCTCATAGAGTTTTGTTACCTTAAATATTCTAATTATTTTTCTGACTTCCTTAACATCCTCTAATTTTTCCCTACTTGGAGATGAGTTACAGTGGTCCCTTGCTGGAGATATATTACTTGATTCTCTCATCCTTGAGGCTCTTCTCCAATTTTTAGCCATTTGGTAATGTATTCACTTTTAACTAATTTGTTGAAGAAGGATTCTGTAATTGTGAACTCGTATATTTCCCTTATTGTGAAATAATTTGGTGCTATTTTCTTTTTTTCTTTTTTTTTCTTTTTTTTTTTTTGAAAAGGTTTTGCTATATTGTCCCGACCCACGGGACAGTCGAACAGGTTTCCTGAGGGAAGGAGTGAGAGATGGGAAAAACGGCACACTGTCACAGCACAGAGATGACGCAGTGTCTCTTCAGGGTCGTCTCTTTATTGTGGGCAGCACGGAGACGACACAGTGTTCGGGGTCATCCGGAGACAACGCGGTGTCGTCACACCTCAGGGTCGTCCAGAGACGACGCGGTGTCACAGCTCAGGGTCGTCCAGAGATGATGCGGTGTCACAGCTCTTCAGGGTCTTCAGGGTCATCGGGCGATTATGGGCCAGGGATCATGGTTATATACATGTCGGTGGGCTGTGATTGGTTGAAAGAAGGATAGTAAAAGGTGGGTTATGATTGGTTGCTTTATGGACCAATCATGAGGTGCCCAGATATGCAAATCTGAGGGATTCTAAGCTCACCGATTTGCTATGGGAAGTGGCCAATCAGAGTATGGTTGTGAAGGTGAGGTTTTTGAAGGTGAGCAGATTGTGGCCTTTGTAATTGTTTGCTCTCTGAGCCTAAGATGGCAATAGTAAGAGACTCATGAAAAATGGCCTCAGCAGACTCGCTGGTGCGCAGCCTCCCACACTATATGGTGCGTGCGCTCACCAGAGAGAGACAGAGAGACAGAAAGTGAGAAATCCCCCCCCAGCGGGGATGGCCACACCACAATCCCTTCTCCTCCACTCTCCTCTCAGAATCTTGGGCACGCACACACACGTGCCCGATGTAAGTTTAAGCCATCAGGTCCAGGACTTGAACCGCAGTCGATTACATGGGAGTCCAGCGACATAGCCATTATGCCAACTGCTGGTCCCCCCCCCCTTTTTTTTTTTTTTTTTTTTTTTTTTTTTTTTGAGAGGTTGCTATTTTCTCCCTTCTACTGTGTCCTCCAGCGAGGTAATCACAGGAGGAGCTTTGAAATCAGATTTATGAAGGGGAGTTTCACTCTTTTTACAACCAGTACAGTGAGGAGTAACGAATTCTCTAAAACTCACAATGTTCAGATGTTTAGCTACTATGCATCTAGACTGCTTCAGGCAGTGGGTAAGGACTGAGCAGTAAAATAGGGAAAGTAAGGTAAAAGAAAAAGAAATTAGGAAACAGAAATAGGAAGAAAAAAATAAAAACAAAGGAAAAAGAAGGAAAAAACTAGAACAAAAAGAGGAGAAAAAACAGAAATCACATCACAGAAAATAAAATTGAGTTAAAAATGGAAAACTTCACAGCCATGAAGCTGAACTCAGAAGGAGCATCAGAGGCAGAAATGGCGATGCCTGGAAAGATTCTGTCCTAAGTGAGGGAAAAAAATACAAATTAGCAAGAGAAAGGCACAAAGAGGGCAGAAAGCTGTTTTTTAAAAAGAGAAAAAAAGTTGGAAGAAAAAATAAGATGACAGACTACCTACCTGACTCACACTGGGGTCTGGAAGGGAGGGCCCTGGCTGGGGGCAGAAATGGAAATGCCTAGAAGAATTCTGACCTGACTACCACTAGGGTCTGAAAGCAGGATGCCCTGGTAGGGGGTGGGGTGGGCTTCACAGCTGTGAAGCTAAACCCAGAAGGGGCAGTAGAGGCAGAGATCCAGATAGGGACACTTTCTACTTGGGAGCGGCCTTGGAAGACCCAAGTCCCTATGATCAGTGGCTAGGGCTTATGGCTCCTTAGGAACAAAGGTTACAGGAAATTTTGCAAATCACTCTGTGACTAACCCATCAATGGGGTCCACAGATACAAGTCACCAGACCAAGTGGGTCAAGGACAGATACTATTAAAGGTGCTTTTATTCTAATCACAGCCCTTTCCCTGTTACTTCTTAGTTTCAGGAAATTACGCAGCTCACAGGAGACCCACAAGAGTGCTAGCCTAACCTAGGTTCCACTTGGCACTGGGTATTTGCCCTCCTAACAGGAGGAGCATGTGTTCTTGTTTATTGTTATCGTTTATATTGTTATGGTTAATGGGTATAGGGCTCTGGCCTCCTCACCAAGAGAACATTGTGGAAGAGTTCAGCCGTGTAGATCATAAGGTGAGGAACTCAGAAGAGGTGGAATATATTGCAAATGGAGTCAGGACGGTTTAGTGTGACTCTATCTCTTCCTATTTTATCATGTTTGAAGGCCACAGGGTAAACAACTTGTGTTATTAGTTGTACTCTGTCTTCATGCTTATTATGTAATTTTGACTTTGTTGTTTTACACAATTAATATAATGCACGTGTGTGTGGGACAGTTTGGTTTTGGCAATGAGTCACCATTTTCTACAGCCCCTTTAGGAGAAAGGGAGCATCTACTCAGCTAGCTAGCTAGCCTTGCTTAGCTCAGCCTTGGTTCAGCCTGCTCAGTCCTGATGGCCTTAGCGTGGCTTGACCTTGGCTTGACTCAGCCCAACTTCACACTGTTGTAGATTCTGTGAGCTCCAAGAGGGAAGAAGCATTTCACAAGCATTCTCCATACGTGATACAAGTTCCAAGAGGGAGGAAGCACCTTGTGAATACTATTAGAGCTCTGCGAGCTCACCTTGAACTCAGCAATAAACACCATGACATCAGTGCCTTACATCTTCTTTAACTCCCTGCATGTCTGTTCAACCCACCCTTCAGAGGAGGGAAGAACTTTGCAAAACAAAAGGAATAAAAAAGTACTCAAAAAACTAATAGTTTAAAACTTTCCAAATATGGTAAGAGACATAAATTTACAAATTTAAGAAGGGGGGACCAGCAGTTAGCATAATGGCTGGACTCCCATGTAGTATACTGCGGTTCGCGTCCTGGACCCGGTGGCTTAAAACTCATGCCGGACACGTGTGCGTACGTGCCCACCCAAGATCCCAAGAGGAAAACAGAGGAGAAGGGATTGCGGCATGACCATTCCCCCCTGGGGGGTGATTTCTCGCTTTCTATCTCTCTGTCTCTCTCTGTCTGTCTGGCGAGCACACGCGCCCTATAGCAAAAACCTCTCAAAAAAAAAAAAAAATTTAAGAGGGTGGTTAACTGCAAAAGCACACAGGGAACTTTCTGGGATTGAAATGTGCTCTTTCTTCATTTGGTTGAGAGTAACACAGCTGGCCCCTTTGCTCAGCTGCCGCCAAGGTGCTCAGTTCTTCCAAGGAAGCTAAGGCTGCGTTAGGGTGAGGCCATTACTTCATACAGTGACTAGCAGTGTGTCCAGCAGCACTGCTCTGTGTCCATCCTCACCATGTCCTCCATTTCCAAGCTCGCCTGCATCTACTCGGCCCTCATCCTGCACGACGACGAGGTGACCATCAGGGAGGATAAGATCAATGCCCTCATTAAAGCAGCTGGTGGAACTTTTCTGGCCTGGTTTGTTTGTGAAGGCTCTGGCCAATGTCAACATTGGGAGCCTCATTTGCAACACAGAGCCAGGTGGACCTGCCCCAGCAGCTGGACCTGCACCTGCTGGAGGTCCAGCCCCCACAGCTGCTGCCGCCCCAGCTGAAGAGAAGAAAGTAGAGGCAAAGAAAGAAGAACCTGAAGAATCGGATGATGACATGGGCTTTGGTCTCTTTGACTAAATCTCTTTTGTAACATGTTCAATAAAAAGTTGAACTCTTAAAAAAAAAGAGTTAACACAGCTGTATATGATTTCCAAAGCTCATTGAACTGTTTGCTTAAGATAGGGTACTTTTCACTACATGTAAATTGTATCTTAATTTAAAAATATTTATTGGGGGAATTTACAGAATTATTGGAAAGACTGGAGAACAGATGTCAGTGCTAAGCTTCCAGGAACAATGTGCAAACCTACACAGGAGAAAAAAGTTTGTTGCTAAAATAAATAAATAAATAAATAAAGTTAAATAAAATAATTCTCTTAAAAAAAATGAAAGAAAGAGACTCTAAACATTTATTCATCAAATAAGAGACTGATAACCAGAATACACAAGGAACTCAAGCAGCTGTTCCGAAAACAGGTGATCAACCCTGGGAGAATGAGTTGGAAAAAACCACTCTCTAAAGATGACATACGAAATAGCCAAAAGGCATATAAAAAAATGCTCAACATCTCTCATTATTAGGGAAATAAAGATGAAAACAACAGTGAGATACCACCTAACCCCACTCAGAATGACTAAGATTAAAAAAACAAAAAAAATGGTAAGTGCTGGTGGGGGTAGGGGTGGGGGGAATGGGGGTGGGTGGTGAAAGGGGAATTTATTTTTTTTGAGAAGTTTTTGCTATAGGGCGTGTGCACTCGCCAGAAAGAGAGAGAGAGACAGAGAGGTAGAAAGTGAGAAATCACCCTCCAGGGGGATGGCCACACCGCAATCCCCTCTCCTCCATTCTCCTCTTGTGATCTTGAGTGTGGGGACACGTTTAAGAGAGAGAGTCTGAGGTGACGGAACATGCTCTGAGCAAACACCACATGCTCTTTGGGGGTTTGGCAGAACCTTGTAACCTGTCTTTCTTTGACCTTGGCTGCAGACAGAGCAAGGGTGGAAATTGCTAGGGGCGTTCCAACAGACACATCTGATGGACTTCAAGAAACACCTTGGCCCCAATTAGTAAAATCCAATCCCTGCTCTGCATCTGAAAGGTTCTTTAGCCTACTCTGGGTGTGGTGGTGCACTCCTTATGGAGAAGTTCTTTAGCTCCTTCCCCACACCTAACAGCTAGTTCTCTGCATTAGAAAAGAAGATATTTTCTCCTGATGGGATTATCACCAAGTGATACACCTGGCCTGGTGTGACTAAACCCTTATAGATTTGTTAACTGCTTCTTATTGTCTGTAACCTGGCAACCAATCTATGAGGTGTCATGAAACATACATGTGTAATTTCTCCTTGTACTATAAATAAAGAGGCCCAGTTTGTCTGGGTGGCTCAAGCAACTCAAGCGGCTCAAGCAGCAGCAGCAGCTGCAGCACAAGTTGCTTGGGCTACCTAGACTCAGGCTGCCTGTGTCCATTTCTACTGGATCCTTTTGTCTCATTCTTTCCAATTTCCCGGTCCTGGCAAGATGGAGGGCTTTCTCTTTCTTGTCCTCTTTCTCTTCCTCACCAGCAGCCCCCTGATCATGATTCAGCCAGACCCAAGCCCTGGGGTGGATGCCGACACTTGGGCATGCATGCATACATGCCCAACGTGAGTTTAAGCCACCAGGTCCGGGACTCAAACCGCAGAGACGGCTACATGGGAGTTCAGCAACATTAAACTAACTATTGGTCCCAAAGGGGAACTCTCTTACACTGCTGGTGGGAATGTAAATTGGTCCAGCCACTGCGGAGAACAATTTAGAGATTCCTCAAAATCTACAAATAGAACTACCATATGATCCAGCAATCCCACTCCTTGGTATCTACCCAAAGGACAGAAGAATTCTTAATCGGAAAAGTGCTTGCACATCGATGTTTATTGTAGCACTATTCACAATTGCTAAGACATGGAACCAACTCAAATGCCCACGAACAGATGAGTGGATTGAAAAACTGTGGCACATATACTCTATGGAATACTATTCAGCCATGAAAAAAAAGCCTTGGCTTTTGACAGAAAGTGGAAGAATATGAAAGATTTACTGCTTAGTAAAGCAAGCCAGGCTATGATGGAGAGACATTGTATATTCCCACTTAATATACACCAAGTGTCCACACTCTACAACTGAAACTGATTGACTAAAGGATATAGAAACACAGTAAATGGATGTAAATACCAGATATTGTGTGTGTGAAATAGTAGAGTCTGAGCAAGGACATTTAGATGAAAAATAGAGAGGCAAAGCATTAATGAGACAAAGAAATGTGATATTATTGGTTGAAGATACTTTTATAGTTTTATCAACTGGAATAGGGAGAAATGTTCACATGTTGAAATATTCAGTTTGTAAGCTAAGTAATGTGATTGAATGTAAAAGAGAAAATGAAATTAAAAAAACATGAATCAAACAGAACTTAAGATGAAAGAACAGAGGAAATCAAAATCTCTCTCAAAAGTATTGATAGAAGATTAAACCACACAGAAGAATCTCTGACCTTGAAGACAAAAACCTCCAACCTAACCTAATCTGCCAAATAGAATGAAAAAATAACCAAAAGATGGGGGAGGGAGGGACAACATATGGAAAATTTTAGACACCATTAAGCAGTCAAATTTCTGCACAGTGAGTATATCAGAAGGCAAAGAGATGGCTAAAGACACAGAAATCTCTTTCATGAAGTAGTATCTCTAGGCTTCCCAAATCTAGAGACATACAGATATTCAGATCCACGAAATACAAAGAACGCCAAATACGGGGTTATAGGGAAAGTCATGACACAGTTTTGCATAGAAAAATATGTTATAACTTTGCCTACAACCTAATTGACTCAACATATGAAGACCCTCTCCAAGGCACATCATAGTCAAATTGATAAAAATAAGACAAAGACAATAATCTAAAAATGGCAAGAGAGATGTCAAGTTACTTACAAAGGTTACCTCATCAAACTAACCTCAGACCTCTCAACTGACGGAATGTAGGTAAAGAAAAAATGAGAAGATATATTTTAAACTTTGTAAGAAAAACATTTAGCCAAGGGGCCAGCAGGTGGTATGGTGGTTAAAGTGCAGGATCCCATGTGGTCATTTCCATGGTTTGCGTCCCAGACCCAACAGCTTGAAAAACATACCAGACATATGTACATGTGTCCCCAAAATCTTAAAAGGAGAATGGAGGAGAAGAGATTGCTGCTTAGTCATTCCACTGGGGGATGATTTACATTTTCCTTCTTTCTGTCTCTGTCTCTCCAGCAAGTTCATATGCAATATGGCAAAAACATATGAAAAAAAAAAAAAAAAAAAAGAAAGAAAATTCAGCCAAGAATACAATACCAGGCAAGATTATCTTTCTATCAAAAAGGAGAAATAAAATCATTCCTAGAGAGGACCAGCAGGTGGCATGGCAGTTAAGGCACTGGACACTCCCATTTTGGCTGACCACAATTCGAGTCCTGGACCTGGTGGTTTGCTCTCTCACTTCTGTGTCTCTCTCTGGTCAAATTAAAATAATAAATGAATAAATAAATTTAAATAAATAATTTTTAAAAAAATTATTCCCAAATAAACAAAAATTAAAAGGATTTACCAACACTAGACCAGGACTTCAAAAAGTGGGACCAGCAGTTGGCATAATGGCTATGTCACTAGACTCCCATGTAGTAGACTGTGGTTGGAGTCCTGGACCTGGTGGCTTAAACTCACACTAGGCACATGTGCGTATGTACCCAAGATCCCACGAAGAGAATGGAGGAGAAGGGATTGCAGCGTGGCCATCTCCCCTGTGGGGGGTGATTTCTCACTTTCTGTCTCTCTGTCTCTCTCTGTCTTTCTGTCGAGCGCACACACCCTATAACAAAAACCTCTAAAAAAAAAGAAATATTATAAAGTAATAGAGTATCAGGAAAATGAAAGGGAGACAAATAGAAGAGAACACAAAATAATTCAGAAAACGACTAATAAAAAGACAGGGATAGGGGCCAGCAGGTGGCTTGGTGAGTAAGGGTGCTGGACTCCCACATGGTCGACTACGGTTCAACTCTCAGACCTAGTGGCCTGCTTTCTCACTTTCCCTCTCTCTCTGTGTGTCTTTCTGGTCAAATTAAAAAAATAAAAAAATTTTGAAAATGAATGAGTAAATAAAATATAAATAAATTTAAAAAAATTTTTAAAAGACAGGGATAAGTCTACAAATATCAATAATAACATTGAATGCTAAATGGATTACATTCTCTAATTAAAAGATACTGACTGGAGGTCAGCAAATTTTTATGCATCAACTAAAAGATCATATTCCTCCAGAAATAAATCTATACACATATAATGAACTAATCTTGAACAACAATGCTAGGAATACACACTGTAGAAATTATAGTCTCTTCCATAGTAGTGCAGATAGTAGGCCCACAAGCACTTCTGTAGGAAGTGTGGCAAGCACCAACCTCATAGTGACACAGTACAAAAAGGGCAAGGATTCTCTGTGTGTTCAGGGAAATCATCATTATGACAGGAAGCAGAGTGGCTATGGTGGACAGAGTAAGCCTATGTGCCGGAAAAAGGCAAAAACTGTAAAGAAGATTGTGCTGAGGCTTGAATGTGTTGAGCCCAACCGCAGATCTAAGAAAATGCTGGCTATTAATAGATGTAAGCATTTTGAACTGGGAGGAGATAAGTAGAGTCAAGTGATCCAGTTCTAAGCCTTATCTTTTTTATTACAAAGACAACTAAAATCTTGAGCTGAATGTTCATCTTATTTGATTAGAGTTGGTCTTTTTGTGAGGGAACAAAGTAATCAAATTCCCCTTTCGGGAAATTTGATTCACAGTACTACTTGTTTTGGATTGAATCTGACTGGCTAAGCTCACACCAAATGTTGTGATTATCTAATTTGGCATTTTAACTACTTGGGGCTTTGTGGGATCCTATTAGCATTAAAAAGCAAAGGTTACTGGTTATCATATTACTAAGTAGGAATTTATGTTTCAGGCCAATAAGGAATTTTGGCCCTGATCTCTAGGCACAGCACACTACAAAGGAAGTGTTACAAGTTATACAAGTCTTCAGACACCATCTCATACTGCTTTAAATATTTTTATGTGGAATAACTGCAAAGAATATTAGAATAGGATTTCTGGGGTATTAAACTCCCCAGTGGAATCATACAGGATATTCTATCCATTATTTAAAATGCCTCTTAATAGTTTCAATTTATACATCCTATTCAGTGTTGTTTACGATTGGACAGTTTCTGGAACAAAGCCCGATATTTTGATACTTGCACACATTGCGTATGGACCAAATCAGGTTGATGCCCTATTCATCACCTTAAATATTCATGATTTCTTTGTAATGAAAACAGTCAACATCCTTCCTGTCTTGTAGCTGTTTAAAAATATACATTGTTGATAATCCTACTATGGGATAAGAATTGACTTTCATCTAACGTATCAGTTGACCAATCTCAACCGTCTTCCCTCTCCTCCAGCCTCTGGTAACTACTATTCTGTATTTCTATGAAAACAACTATGTTCGATTCTATATGTGACTTAGATTATGCAGTATTTGTCTTTTTGTGTGGGGCTTACTTCACTTAATATCTTCCCAGGGCATCCATATTGCTGCAAGTGACAGGATTTCATTCTTTTTAAAGGTTAGTTTTTCACTGTCTATATATCACCACATGTTGGTCAATCCTTTCATGGACACTTGATTGATTCAGCTATTGTGAATAGTACTGCAATAAAATGGGAGCACAGAAAAAAAAAGTGTAGGGAAAACTGGGTATCAAAAGAATAAAACTGAGAGGCCAGCCAGCAGGTGGTGTAGTGTTTAGAGCACTGGACTTCCATGGGGCTGACCACAGTTCCACTCCAGATTGCACAGCTTGAAAAACACAGTGGAGAGTCAGCAGGTGGCATGGTAGTTAAGGTGCTGGACTCTCACACAGTCAACTGTGGATCCAGTCCCAGACCTAGTGGCTTGCTTTTTCACTATCACTCTGTCTCTCACTCTGTCTCTGTGGTGAGCACATATACACTATAGCAAATTCAAAAAATAATAATGATAATAATTAGGAAACAACAAAGATCACACCAGGTGCATCGGCATGTGTGCCCAAAATCCTGAGAGTAGAATAAAAAGAAAGGACTGTGTGGCATGGTATCCCCCCCAGGGGGTGTTTTCTTCCTGTCTCTGTCTCTCATTGGCAAGTGCAGACACCCTATGGCGAATCAAACAAAGTGGATAACATGTAGTAAATAAAAAAGTACCACTATCAGAGTAAAGGTTAAGCAAATCTATAGTATAGAGAACTTTTTAAGATTAATGACGTAAATTTCTGAGGACTGCTGTGGTAGGTTGAATAAAAGCCTTTAAAAGATCAAAATCCCTGGAATCTATGTTAATTTATATGACAAAAGTGGCTTGGCAAATGTGACTAAAATTGAGACCGAAAGATTATACAGGTGGACCCAATGATGTGATCACATGTTCTTTTGTTAAGAGGTGGTCAAAGGAAGATATTACTACAGAAAACAATGTGATGAAGACTGACTCCACCACTGCAGCTGAGAACTAGTGCTTTCAGGGACTAAGAGTAATGAAGATTTTCTGCTGAAAGTTTATCCTCCAGACCCCATTCTCAAGAGGTAGGGACCCCTGTATCCTTCTGTCTCTCTCCATCTTTTCATTTTGTTAATATTTCTTTTTATAAACTTTTTAAGGTGAAGCATTTTCTTGGCTCTCAGATCCTCCTTTATCTTCTTAATAATCCCCTTCCTCCCCCTCCCATTTAGGAGAAGCAAAGTGCAGGCCTTGAGAAAAAGACTGACTCCTTCATTGGAGCTGAGAACTATTGCTTTTGTACGGCACACCTGTGCACCGTGGGGTTTTCATTTTTTGCTTTTAAATAAATAAATTTAAATTTTTTTCTCTTTTCTCTTTCTCTGTTTTCTTATCCTTTTTTCTTTTACCTTTATCATTTTGCTGCTCTGCCTCCACACACTGAGTGTCAAGACAGGTCTAAGTGAACCATAGCCAGACATTTGTATACTATTAGGGTCAACATATTCTTCAATTCCCACTGAGTCTGCCGCACAACGGGAGCAAAACAGAACAGCAAAGAGACTGTAGATCACCTTCTCCTGCACACCTCTGAATGCTCAGATTGAACTTCTAGAAATTAGGAACAATCATATAACCCATCAGATGACCAGAAATCACCACAGAAGCACAAGAAATATGAGAAAACAATAAAATACCTCTCCCCCAAGGGAAAAGAATAACTACTCTTCATCCAGACAGTATAATGAAACTCGCAGAAATGTCTGATAAAGAATTTAGAATATTCATAATGACAAAGCTAACATAGATGGAAGAGAAGAGAGACAATGAACTCCAGAAGAGGCAGGAAAAGAGAGCAGGGGAGTTCCAGGATGTGAGGAAGTTCTTGCATAATCTGAAAGAGGAAATACATACCATAAAAAAGAATCAAATGGAACTGCTAGAGATGAAAGCTATAATACAGGAAATCAAAACCTCCCTTGAAAGTATTAAAAGCAGACTAGATCATACAGAAAATTGAATCTCAGATGTGGAAGATAGAATCACTGGCCTAAAAAAATCCACCATGAAGACTGAGAAAATAGCCAAAAAAAAAACAGAGAGAGAGAGAGAGAATATACAAGAAATATTAGATACCATTAAAAGTCCAAACATCTGAATAATCTGTTATCCCAGAAAGTGAAGAAACTGAAGACATTGATAATCTATTCCATGACATCCTGGATGAAAACCTTCCAAACCTAGAGAGGCATTCAAAGATCCAGACCCAAGAAATACAAAGGACCCCAAACAGAATCAACCCAAGATTGTTTCTCCAATACACATTATAGCCAGATTGACCAAAATCACAAAGATATTAAGATTGGCAAGAGAGAAACATTAAGTTACCTACAAAGGATATCCCATCAGGCTAATAGAAGACCTCTCATCAGAAACAATGTGAGCAAGGAAAGAATGGGAAAATATATTCAAAGTGATAAGGGAAAAACAATTTCAATCAAGAATACTATACCTGGCAAGATTATCCTCCATATGGGAAGAGAAGACAAGAACATTCTTAGATACACAAAACCTGAAAGAATTTACTAACAACAGACCAGCTCTCCAAGTTCTGAAGGGAGTGCAATAACAGGAAAACTAAAGTCTCACACAAATGAGAGTTCAAAAACAATTTTAAAAATGGCGAGCAAATGGCAAAGGCAAGATCGGAGTTGAATGTTATCTTCCAAAATTTAAATGGAAAGACTGGACTACAACAGAAGATAAAATTATGTACATGAGACTGAAGTGGTGAAATGGAATTTCATGACTTTTGACTAAAACATTACTAATCTTCTTCTATGCTTTGTTTTCCAGAGTTAAGGATTTTTGTCTTCTCTTGAGTTGTTGATAGGCCCATGTACGTATTATTTGAACAGAATCATAACCTGTTTCCTGGCTTTAAGTCTTAAGCAAAGTTCTTTTTTTTTTGGGGGGGGGGAGGGGGTGGAGGTTGCTATAGAGCGCGTGCACTCACCAGACAGACAGAGACAGAAAGCAAGAAATCACCCCCCAGGGGGGATGGCCACACTGCAATCCCTTCTCCATTCTCCTCTCAGGATCTTGGGCACGTATGCACATGTGCCCGGCGTGAGTTTTAAGCCACGAGGTCTGGGACTCGAACTGCGGTCGACTGCATGGGAGTTCAGCAACGTAGCCATTACGCTAACTGCTGGTCCCAAGCAAAGTTCTCTTAACATTTTTAAATTTTGATTTATTAAAGCTGAAATTGCCTTTCTTGAAGTTAAAAAATGTATTAAAAAATACCTATTTAATACCTAAATACAGTAAGCTATATAGCCTCAGCTAGGTCCTACTTTATAGTATATTCATTCTACTCATAGAGTTTCATGCCTAAAGTCAAACATGTGTTCACATATATGTATATATCAGCTAAACTTGCTATTAAAAGTAGTTAGATTAAGATATTTTGTGAATCAATAAAATCTGGGGGGAAAACAGAACAGGAATGGAAAGCAACTGCAGATATCAAAGTGTGAGAGAAGGGTGGAAAATGGCAGAGGGTGAGAAATAGGGGGTTAAAATATATGTATATGTGTAATATATATATGGAAAATTATTTGTTGACGATTACATGTACAATTAAGCCACTATACAGCGTATTCTGGATTGGAAATTACATATTGTATGCTGTGATGTTCAGTGAATAAATGTAAAATAAATAAATTTAAAATTAATAAATAGAGAAAAAATAAAACAACGCCGTGATAGAAGTAGGGACTAGAATGATGCCCCATAAGCTGCCGGAAGATTCCTGGGAGTCTCTAGAAGAAGCTAGGAATATGACTTTAGTCCAGTAAAACTAATTTTGAGTTTCTGCTCTCAAGAACCACAGAGCATAAATTTGTATTGTTTGAAGCCACTAAGTTTGTGATCATTTATTATAGGTCATAAGAAACTAATTATTAACATGGTATCTTAAACAATCAAAATGCAAGATCTGCATTTGTTTTATAAAATGTGTTAAGAACCAAAAGTACTGGGACAGTAGGTAGCATGGAGTTTAGGGCACTGGATCCCACATAGCCAACTGCATAATTTGGATTCCGGGTCTGGTGGTTTGAATATCACTCCAGGTGCATGTGTGTGCATGCCCAAAATCCAGAGGACAAGATGGGAAGGGATTGTGGCATGGCCATTGCCCCAGGGGGCGATTTCTCACTTTCTCTCTTTCTCTGGTGAGCACACACAACCTATAGCAAAAACTAAAAACTGGGAACCAGCAGTTAGCATAATGGCTATGTCGCTGGACTCCCACGTAGTCGACCGCGATTCATGTCCCGGACCCGGTGACTTAAAACTCACGCCGGGCACGTGTGCGTGCGTGCCCAAGATCCCGAGAGGAGAATGGAGGAGAAGGGATTGTGGCGTGACCATCCCCCTTGGGGGGTGATTTCTCGCTTTCTGTCTCTATGTCTCTGTCTGTCTGGCGAGCGCACGCGCCCTATAGCGAAAACCTCTCAAAAAAAATTTAAAAATTTTAAAAAATAAAAAATAAAATAAAAAAACCTAAAATATAAAAATTGTAAATATTATCCAACTCAAAATGAGTATAATTTCTCTCAAGAGAATTATATATATATACTTATATATAATATAGTCATATATATAAATATATAATGTAAATATATAACTATATATATATAATTCTATATATATGTGCATGACTTTTATATATATACACACATATATATTTACCTAGTTTTAAAACACAATGACATCTTTTAGGACAGGTAAAGTAAGGATTTACTCTCAAATGTTAAAAAGGTTCTATTGTTGGGTGGCAGGTGGCATGGTGGTTAAGGTGCTGGACTCCCACATGGCTGATCATCATTCAAATCCTGGACCTGGCAGCTGGCTTTCTCACTTTCCCTCTTTTTATTTCTCTGGCCAAATTAAAAAATAATGATAATAAGTAAAATTAAAAATTCATGCTAAATAATATGACTGAATGTGTAAAAGAACTTGAAATACAACAATAAAATAAAAAATTCATTTAAAAATAAATAAAAAGGTTCTACTGAATTACTGGAATTGAGTAAGTGGCTATCTCATTTGCTAATGCAATTTTGACTACACTATTTCCTCATATCGGAGGTTCCCTTGTTCCTTTCCAAACTAACTCAGAGTCATACAGGACATACATATGTATTACATATATATATAAAGATACATAAATGGCAAAAAAAAAAAAAAGTCATACAAATGAAAAGCGAGGCTCTTCATCAAAACTATATCTTGGGAACCAGCAGTTAGCGTAATGGCTATGTCGCTGGACTCCCACGTAGTCGACCACGGTTCGCGTCTCGGACCCGGTGGCTTACAACTCACGCCAGGCGCGTGTGCGTGCGTGCCCAAGATCCCGAGAGGAGAATGGAGGAGAAGGGATTGCGGCGTGACCATCCCCCCTGGGGGGTGATTTCTCGCTTTCTGTCTCTATGTCTCTCTCTGTCTGTCTGGCGAGCGCATGCGCCCTATAGCGAAAAACCTCTCAAAAAAAAAAACAAAACTGTATCTTGTGGATTCATTTGCTAGTTTTCTAGTCCTGTAATGTACCCTACACTAATAATGCATATTATTTTCAGGAAATAGATCTGAATGTTCTATATCTAAACCATTAAATGTAATCCACAAATGCATCTGTAGTATCTGCTTAGTTAAAAACTAGCTGCATTTGGGACCAGCAGTTAGCGTAATGGCTATGTCGCTGGACTCCCACGTAGTCAACCACAGTTCGAGTCCCAGACCCGGTAGCTTAAACTCACGCCAGGTGCGTGTGCATGCGTGCCCAAGATCCTGAGAGGAGAATGAAAGAGAAGGGATTGCAGCGTGGCCATACCCCCTGGGGGGTGATTTCTTGCTTTCTGTCTCTCTGTCTCTGTCTGTCTGGCGAACACACGTGCCCTATAGCAAAAACCTCTCCAAAAAAAGGAAAAAAAAAATTAGCTATATTCAAGAAATAAAACTCAACTACTTTACTAAAACATTTGCATAGCATGAAAAGAACTACACAAAGAAGTCTTTAACACATTCAAGAAATATTCTGGAATGTGTTAAGGGAGATGAATCCCACATGACCAATCAAGCACTTCTAATCCTGGCCTTGGAGACTTGAAAAACACACTGGGTAAGTGTGTGTGTATTCATGTGCCCCAAATCCTGGCAGGATAGAAAAATGGAGAAGGGACGGCAGAGTGACTATTCCCCAACGTGGGATGTTTTTTCCTTCTCTTCTTTGCATCTCTCCATCTTTCACTGATGAATGTATGAGCCCTGAAGCAAGTTTTTAAAAAGTATTCACAAAATATATAAAATTTAGAATTTACCTGTTCAAATAAAATGGTACTCTTGAAGCAAATGTTGTCATCACAGAGTAAGCTGGTTTGACTCCGAGCCCCAGGAGCTTAGAAACCATGTTGGGTGGGGCCAGCAGGTAGCACAGTGGTTAAGGTGCTGGACTTCCACATGGCCAACAGCTATTCAAGTCCCAGACCTGGTGGCTTTCTCTCTCTCTCTCTCTCGCTCTCGCTCTCGCTCTCGCTCTCTCTCACCCTCTGTGTCTTTCTGGTGAGTGCATGTGCCCTGTAAAATGAAACATTGATCATGTGTGCGTGCATGCCCCAAATCATAGCTAAATAGAGAAACAGAGGATTATAGTATGTCCACAATCCAGTGGGGTGGAAAGGTGTTTTTTCCCTTTGGTGAGTGTGTGCATGCACGCGCACACACACACACACACACACACATACACACTCTGGCAATAAAAAAAAAAGACATACAAGTAAGAATAAATAAAACTTTGGGATTTATATAGAATAATTCAAACAAAAAGTAGAGCTTAACTTCTCTATTGCATTGTGAATTCACCATTTTTCTACTACTTAGAATACTTCCTTCATAAATCAATGGTGTGCCAGGCTCATTAATTTTTTAAAAATAATTATATTATTTATTTTTTAATTTGCTATAGAGCACATGTACTCACCAGAGAGCAAGAGAGAAGGAAGTGAGAAAACAAGCCTCCAGGTCCAGGACTCAAACTGTGGTCAGCCATGTGGGAGTCCAATGCCTTAACTAACAATCATGTCACCTTCAGGCTCACTCATTAATTTCTTAAGTGACACTTAAAAATATATATATCATTTAATTTTATTTATTGTTATTATAATTTTTTTAGAATTTTGACCAGAGAAAGAGAAGGAAAATGAGAAAGCAAGCCACCAGGTCTGGTACTTGAACCATAGTCAGTCATGTGGAAATCTAGTGCCTCAACCACCATGCCACCTGCTGGCCCCAATTTTTTAAGTAATACTTTTGTACATATGTTTACATTTTCAAAATTCTCTATAGTAATATAGAAAAACAAGACCCATCTCATTTAAGTATTACCTAGAATAATGCATCAACTTTTCAGTGCAATGAGTATTAGTGTGACATTAACATGAATACAAAAGTAAGACTACAAACTGATGTTTTTCTTTTAGAAAATTTTCTTTTATAATCAATTCCAAACACACAGTACAGGGAAGATGGAATAAGAAAAAAAAATTATTTTATTTCCCTGTTAACACTAAACCATATAATTCAAAATGTGTTTCAAAATACTTAGCCAGGTCACCAATCCCAGTCACTACCTTAGTTCCAAAGTTCACTAAGAAAATAGTCAAACAACAGAAATCTATTGTTAGATACTGTCTAGAAAGAACAGCTACATTGCTATATATATTAACTTAGTAGTTTAGTTTCTCAGTATTTAGCAAGTTTGCTTAAAAATTACTATTCCCATTGGTTTATAGTGACATTAATATAAATGCATAATTTCAAAGTCAACATTCCTCTCACTACAAACATAAAACTTCTTAGAAGATAATTATGGGTTCGGGTACAGTAATATAACTCTGGCTGCTGGGATAGCACTGTTCAAAATCAAAAAGATTGGCAGGCTTGGAAAGGAATAAAAGATATATACACTCTCTCCATATGCTCCTATTTCCCACATTTTTGCTGTACATACTTGTCTTATAATGTTATATATTACTTCAAGTTTGAAAAAACAATCAAGATGAATACATTTTTATCTTCATTTCAAAATAAACCTTTTAAATGAAAAAATTATTCACGTTTAAATCTGTTCAAGAAATGGATTTAAATCACTACCTGTACAATGTTTTCATCCTTTCTTAGTGCCTCATTACAACCAGTTTGGCAGTAAGACCTGCAGTACTTTATTAAAAACTGCATTCAATAGGTTATGAAACTATTAAATCTACATTTGAATCCTTAAAACACTCAATTACAACAAAGTCCAAAAAAATGTATGACCATTTATCAACATCTTGGGGTCCTGTCAATTATTGCAAAATAATAATCTCACTTGTGCATGTAATTCAAACAAATTCTGTGGGGAAGGGGCATAAAATAAATACCATACTATTTTTTCAGTTCTGTATAAAACTGCCTAAATAGTTAGATGAAAAGGTTAGTATTATTAATAAGAAAATTATTTTAAGTACTTGTTTCTAAGTTGTTACTGATAGAACAATTTTGCAAAAACAAAGAAAAGCAAGAGCCTATGCCAATACATTTTTTCCTGTAGTGTAATGTAATTGCTAATATGAGGTAAATCTGTAAGCAATTAATACAATTATAAATAGGTATAAGACACCACTAAATCAGTCTGGCGAAAAGCTTCTCTGATAAAATAGTTTGGGAAGAGGATTAAGAGAAATGAGAAGGGGCAGACAGTATAGATTTCAAGTGGGAACATCACTTATGTGCCTTATCATTATCATTATCACCTTCTATGTAACAATCCACTGTTGCAGAAAGGTAAATCTTTTCCAAGTATGCTGGCCTTTGTGTAGTATGGCAAGATTATTTAAATATTACTAATGCTTAATTTGCATCTATATTTGGATATACATATAATCATATATGCATATCAAAAACTATAAGCAGAATTGTATAATACTTTTATATCATTTTGAAAAAGTTAACAGTTATGATGCAACTATGCACTATAGAATGTTCTAGAATATCTAAACTCAGGGCAAAAACCAAGGGAAAACATTACGATTCTTTAGTAAATGGCTTGTGTGAAACCTCAAGCTAACTCATCTTTTTATACATGGATTTATTTGATGAGGATTGTGATCCAATGATTGTTTAGCAGCAATTTTACCAAACTGTAAATTCTTTTATTAACAGGCATTATAAACAGATAATACTAATCTTATTTAAAAACCATGAGTGCCACACTGATGAATATACAACTCATGAATAACTTTGAATAACTTAAAAAGTATTTCCCATTTTAAAAGGCAACACACAGCTTACAAAACCTATACTAAACAAAGAAACTATAATATGGATACATGATTGATGTGTCTAAAATTATATACAGTACATAATTAATGTTAATTATGTGATCAGTACATTTTTGTATATGATTCCATTCATGCTTCACTTTCTCCAGAAACTGAATTCTGAACTTCCTCTTCTAAAATTGGTACAATCAGGTTATCCTTGGACATCAAATTATATTTCATCACAAATTTAGTAAACCGATGACACAAAAATGTTTCGTTCTGTGAAGAAAAGAATGTGATTTTAATTTACTATCCCAAACCAAAAAGCTAGAAATAATTACCAACATATATTATGTCATTTTGACAGAAGTGCACCAAAAAGTGAAATATACTTACTTCATATTCATCGAATATCTGCCGGTGATGAAAATAAGCATGTGAAAATATTCTGTAAATCCTACGGCATACTGATCCTAGTTTTGCTACAGATGATTCCTTTATGCTAACCCTGGAAACAAAAAATAGATTAGATTCACAGGACTGGGTAGAATCTTAGGAATAATATAGTGCAATCTTTTCAATTCATAAGTATGGAAAATGACACTAAGAAAAACAAGTGACTAATCCAAGGTCACTAAGCTAACAAGTACCAGGAGCTGAGCTGCAATCTCAGTCTTCTTTCTACCCAAACATGGTGCCTAAATTAAATTCAGTTTGACAGTTTTGAAAATTTTGATAGTTTAATGCAGTTAAAATAAATTTCTGACAACTCAAAACTTACTAAAACATACATTTGCAACATTAATACTTTGTCAATTGGAGCCAGCAGGTGGCATGGTGGTTAAGGTGCTGGACTCTCACAAGGTTGATTGTGGTTCAAGTCCTGGACCTGGTGGCTTACTTTCTCACATTCCTTCTCTCTCTCCCTCCCTCTCCACAGTGAACACACATGGCCTACAGCAAATCTTAACAATAACAACAGCGGGGACCAGCAGATGGTATAATGTTTACATCACTGGACTCCCAAGCAGTTGACTGTGGTTTGAGTCCTGGATCCAACAGCTTAAAACTCACGCCAGTCACATGTGTGTGTGTGTGTGTGTGTGTGCATGCCCAATGTCCCAAGAGGAGAATGGAGAAGGGACTGCAGCGTGGCCATCCCTCCTGGGGGGGTGATTTTTTGCTTTTGTCTCTCTATCAAGCACACATGCCTATAGCAAAAATCTCTTTAAAAAATAATAAATTAAATTAATTAATTAAAATGTTAAGTTATTTTAAAAAATACTTTGTTGACTAAATATGATTAAGACTACTAAAAGGAATTTTCTTATTGTACAGAACTAGATTATTTCCTTTAAAAAACAATAAAAATTGCAAATTTCTGATATTCTTTATAAAAATATGTATAGTCATGTGTTGCAATACAATGCTACCATCAATGATAAACAATATTGCATATCATATCACTAATTATTGTTGCCTATACAACAGTAGAGCAAGATGAGATGTTTGTTCCATAAGATTATATTAGGCTGTAGCATATAGTCTAGGTCTGTATTAGGATCCATGTAGGTTTGTATAGGTATACTCTATGCTGTTTGCACAATGATGAAGTCACCTAACGACACATTTCTCAGACTATATCCTTGTCATTTAACAATGTATGACTTTATATATGATACTAAGAAGAAGAAAAAAATCAATATATATATATATTTTAACATATTTTATATGAGCTCTTTAGAGCTAATCATGTGGGGGGAAAATTCCAAAAATCCACCTATCTAGTAAAAAAAATTTTTCAATCATTATTTAACTTTACTTATTTATCTATTTATTTTTCATTTGGTCAGAGAGGGACAGAGAGAGAGACAGAAAGTGAGAAAGCAAGCCACCAGGTCCGGGACTCAAACCACAGTCGGCCAGGTGGGAGTCCAGAAACCTTAACCATAATGCCACCAGTTGGCCTCCCCCAAAACTTTTTTAAGAATTATTTTATGTATTAGTATTCTTCAATTTGACCAGAGAGAGGCAGAGAGAGAGAGAGAAAGCAAATTGCCAGATCCAGGACTTGAATCATGGATTCTGCTAGCCCAATAACAAATATTTGAATAGTATGAAACACCAGACCAAACCTCACAAATAATATACTATAACACAGATTCTTCCCAGATCTTAAAAAATCTATAGGCAAAGATAAGGAATCCTCGGAATTAAAACTATTCAAGTTAGCAGTGTGCTCTTTAGGCATGCTGTATAAGGAGAGGTTTGACTCTGACTACCATGGACATTCAAGTGAGCAAGTCTATCAATATTCCAACTCTAAAGTGTGAGAGAGACCATGAGCATTGGATGACAACAGCAGGCACTAGCCTTAACTGAACTGGTCTATGAGCTTTGGGAGCCACATCCTGCTGCTTAATCATAACCCTAATTTCAAAACTTGAACAAGACAAGATCAAGTTCAGAAAAAAATAGAAGAAGAATACAATGTATTAAACAGAAACCTTTTTAAGTTTTAAAAATATGAATCTTGGGCCAGCATATGGAATAGCAGTTATGTCACTGGACTCTCACATGGCCAACTATGGTTTGTGTCCCGGACATGGAGTCTTCTTGCTTTCTCACTTTTCCTCTCTCTCTCTTTATCTCTCTCTCTCTCTCTCTCTCTCTCTCTGGTAAGCACATATGCCCTAGAACAAATTAAGTAATAATAATAAATTTTTAAAAAATTTTTAAACAAGTCTTTTTAAAAAACTTTTTTTGGGGACCAGCAGTTAGCGTAATGGCTATGTCGCTGGACTCCCATGTAGTCGACCGCGGTTCGCGTCCTGGACCCGGTGGCTTAAGACTCACGCCGGGCGCATGTGCATGCATGCCCAAGATCCCAAGAGGAGAATGGAGGAGAAGGGATTGTGGCGTGGCCATCCCCCCTGGGAGGTGATTTCTCGCTTTCTGTCTCTCTGTCTCTCTCTGTCTCTCTGGCAAGCGCACATGCCCTATAGCAAAAACCTCTCAAAAAAAAAAAAAATTTTTTTTTGTTTAACTTTATTTACTTATTTACTTATTTTTTAATTTGACCAGAGAGGGACAGAGCAAGAGCGAGAAGGAGAGAGACAGAGAGTGAGGGAAAGTGTTAGAAAGCAAGTCACCAAGTCTGGGACTCGAACTGCAGTCAGCCATGTGGGAGTCTAGCACTCTTTTAACTACCATGCCACCTGCCAGCCCCAATAATAAAATTTTTAAAAATATATGTCAATCTTGGGGTCAGCTGCTGGCATGGTGGGTTAAGGCACTGGACTCCAACATAGTCTATCATGGTTCGAGTCCTGGACCTGGCAGCTTGCTTTCTCACCTTCTCTCTCTCTCTCTCTCTCTCTCTCTCTCCCTCTCTCCCTCTCTCCCTCTCTCCCTCTCTCCCTCTCTCTCTCTATTTTGCTCTGTCTCTCTCTGGTGAGTGCACATGCCCTGTAGTAAATTTAAAAAATAATAATGAGGGACCATCAGATGGCACAATGGTTATGTCACTGGACTCCCATGGAGTTGACCACAGTTCGAGTCCCAGATCAGTGTCTTAAAACTCACATTGGGTGCGTGTGCGTGCATGCCCAAAATCCCAAGAGGAGAATGGAGAAGGGACTGTAGTGTGGCCATCCTCCCGGGGGGGGGGGGTGGGGGGGTGGGGGGGTGTGTGATTTCTTGCTTTCTGTCTCTTTGTCTCTCCAGCAAGCACATACATAATAATGGTAATGATAAATAAAATTAATTAAAAAAAATCAATGTTTTGGGCCAGTTGGTGATATAGTGGTTAAGGTGGCTAAAGCCCACATGGCTGACAGTGTAGTTAGTTCCAAAGTTCAAGTTCCTAAAGAGCATGCTATATAAGAGGACTTGAAAAACACTGAGGAGCATGTGCATGCGTACACAAAATCCTGAGAGGAAAATGGAGAAAAAGGGATTGTGGCATAACTATTCCCCCTGGGGGGAGGGGGTGACTTCTCACTTTCCCTCTCTCTTTCTGTCTCTCTCCAGCAATCATACACACCTCATGCCAAATGTTTTAAATTAAATCCAACAAGCTGAACACTATGTTTAAAAGTGATGTTTACCTGCTAGGAAAATATTTATTGCTATTCAGAAGACATGCAGCACCATCAAGTGTGTGTCTAGTATAATCTATAGCAGGACACTACAAAAGAAAAGATACAAAATGCATCAACAAAGAGCTCTTCAATTAGGTAAATTTATTACAAAGATATCTAATTATAAAGACATGAGCACTGCAAGAAAAAAGTCCTTACAATTTCAGAATGCTTATAAAACATAATGTTATATCAATAAATATCTCCATGAATCATATCAAGCTTCTAGAAGATACATGAACCAGTCTCCCATTTTTATTTCCAACATTGTACCTAGAAGAAAACAATGTTCAAAGGTGGGAAGAACCCCTACTTATATAATCCAACTTGCTGAAAAATACAAGGAAATATAAGAAAATGAGGCTTTGAATCATCAGTGGTTTATTCAAGTTTATACAATTACATGGCCAGCAAATAAGAGTGGCAGCTGAAGTGCTGGACGCCCATATGGCTAATTGTGGTTCAATTCCCAGACCCAGTGGCTTGCTTTCTCATTCTCTCTCTCTCTCTCTCTCTCTCTCTCTCTCTGTGTGTGTGTGTGTGTGTGTGTGTGTGTGTGTGTCTTTGGTCAAATTAAAAAATAATAAATAAAATTAAATAAGTATTTTTTTTAAAAAGAAGCCTCCTGCTCTTCAGAGTATCTCGAGATCACTGACTTCTTACATTCTAAAAAATATTTGCTACTAAATCTTTGGCATCTTATTATCAATCTAGCAGCTCTCTTAAGAACTTTGTTGAGCTGGCCCCATAGCTCAGTGGATAAGGGAGCCATATCCTACAAGGCTGACTGCTTCAAATCATGGCCCTGGCCAGGCACATGTCCATGTATGCCTAAAATCCTGAAAAGAAATAGAGGAGAAAGGACTGCGGTATGACCATGCACCATCGAAGGGTTCTCTTTCTCTCTCTAGCAAGCACAAATGCCCTCTGGCAATTATTTAAAAAAAAAAAAAAATTCTTTGAACCTCCTTTGAATTTTTCTATCTTTAAAACTCAATTTCATTTATTATTATCATTTTAAAAATTTGTTATAGGACATATGCACTCACCAGAGAGAGACGGAGAAAGAGAGAGAGAAAGTAAGAAAGCAAACCATCAGGTCTAGGACTTGAACTGCAGTTGGCCATGTGGGAGTCCAGCACCTTAACCACCATGCCATCTACTCGCCCCAAACCTCCTTTGAATTTTAACATGACATTTCAATGTTTTTCTTAAGTATTTTAATAAGCCACTCTTACTAAATTTACCAAAAACAATGAACCTATCATCTAATGACAAATCAGAACACTTATTAAGGGAAAAATCAAACTGCAAAGCAAGGGCTGAAAAAGTGGCATGGTGGTAAAGTGTGATGTTCTGTAAGGCGGACCCATATGGTAAGGCACTGGGTTTGTGTCTAGAGACTTCCCTGTGTACACTGGACACACACATGTCCATGACCTAGAGTTGGCTGGGGGTAGACTGTGGCACTGGGACTCTGTTGAGGTGCGGTGGGGGGGCTCTCTCTCTGACTCTCTCTCGCACTCACAGAATAACTTAAAAATACAAAGTAATTCTCCTTATCCAGTCCTCCGAGGGCAAATAGGAAATCCACATCAGAGGACTAAGAAAGAACCAGAGTAAACTAGAAAGAAAAAACAACTAGACTCTAGTTCTATCTAGTAATTAGAATATTTTTCAATGGAACCAGCAGTTGGCATAATGGCTATGTCGCTGGAATCCCACGTAGTCGACTGCGGTTCGCGTCCCGGACCCGGTGGCTTAAAACTCACACTGGGCACATGTGCGTGCGTGCCCAGGATCCCGAGAGGAGAAAGGAGGAGAAGGGATTGCGGCGTGACCATCCCCTCTGGGGGGTGATTCCTCGCTTTCTGTCTCTATGTCTCTCTCTGTCTGTCTGGCAAGCGCACGTGCCCTATAGCAAAAACCTCTCAAAAAAAAAAAAAAGAATATTTTTCAAATGCTGAGACAGAGACTGGTTTTTAGAAATACAAATTAGTAACAACTTAAGTGAAACTGGAATGAAACTGGTCTTCCAAATAAATATTACTTGCTGGGAACCAGCAGTTAGCGTAATGGCTATGTCGCTGGACTCACACGTAGTCGACCGCGGTTCGCGTCCCGGACCCGGTGGCTTAAAACTCACGCCAGGCGTGTGTGTGTGTGCGTGCCCAAGATCCCGAGAGGAGAATGGAGGATAAGGGATTGCGGCGTGACCATCCCCTCTGGGGGGTGATTTCTCGCTTTCTGTCTCTATGTCTCTCTCTGTCTGTCTGGCGAGCGCACACGCCCTATAGCGAAAACCTCTCCAAAAAAAAAACAAAAAAGAAAGAAATATTACTTGCTTAAAAGGTACCAGATACTCCTTAGTTTGGAAAATTTACCCTTTTTCAAACAAAAGATCATCAGATACCACTTTGCAACTACTGAGTAAGAAGTCTATACTGTAACAACAATTTGAAGGTAAATAATTCTACAGAACTGGCCTAATCCAATATCCCCAATGAATCAGTATCTAGTAAAGAGCAATCACTACAGATGACAACTAAGGAAAAGTGTATATCTATGTACTGAATATCAAATGAGATGAATTATTTAAAGGAAGAAGTACTTTAAACAACTGACAAAAAGCAAAATGAGAATAAAAACAACATGAATATTAAAAAGCTCAAAAGTGGGGCCAGCAGGTAACTGTGGTTCAAGTCCCAAACCTGGCGGCTTGTGCTCTCTTACTCTCTCTCTGGTCAAATTTAAATAAATAAATAAATAAATAAATAAATGGATAAATGGATAAATGGATAAGTAAAATTAAATAATTCCTTAAAAAAATAAAAAATAATAAAAAACGTTCAAAAGTAGCATTCCGAGGGTCAGCAGGTGGCATGGTGGTTTAGGTACTGAATACTCCCACATGGCCAACTATGGTTCAAGTCTCAGACCTGGTGGCTTGCTTTCTCATTTTCCCTTTTCCTTGTGTCTCTCTCTGGTCAAATTAAAATAAATGACTGAATAAATAAAATTAAATGAATATTAATAATAATTAATTTTAAAGAAGTAACATTCTGGGGCCAGCAGGTGGTATGGTAGATAAGGGCACTGGATTCCCACATGGCTGACCATGGTTCAAGTCTCAGGCCTGGTGGCTTGCTTTCTCACTTTCCCTTTCTCTCTCTCTCGCTGGTCAAATTAAAGAATAATAATGACAATAAAAATAAATAAATAAATAAAACTTTTTAAAAAATTTAAAAAGTAACATTCCTACTTCATACACCAGACATTAATGTGGAATCAAGAGTTCCCCCTATCTGGGGCCAACAGATGGTGTAGCGGTTACACTGTTGGACTCTCTAATAGCTAACTATGGTTCAAGTCCCAGACTTGGTGGCTTGAAACACGCTAGGCACGTGCGTGTGTGTGCACACGCATGCCCAAGATCCTAGAAGGAAAACGGATTGTAGTATAGCCATCCCCTGGGGGGTGATTTCTCACTTTCCCTCTCAGTGTCTCCATCTCTCTCTCTCCCCTCACGAGTGCACGTGCCCGAAGGCAAAAACCCCTATAAAAAAGAAAAAAATTTGGGGGGGCCAACAGGTGGTGTGGTGATTAAGGGCGCTGGACTCCCACATGGTTGACCGCAATTCAAGTCCCAAACCTGGCGGCTTGCTTTCTCACCTTCTCCCTCTCTTTCTTTGACTCATTCGGTCCCTCTCTAGTCAAATTAAAATAAATAAATAAAGTTAAACAAAATAATTCTAAAAAAAAATTATCTCTATAAAAAGAAATCATGAGGGGCCAGCAAGTGGCATGGTGGCTAAGGGCACTGGACCCTCATATGGCTGACTGTGGTTTCAGTTTCGGACCTGACAGCTTGCTTTCTCACTTTCTCTCTCTCTCTCTCTCCCTCTCGCTGGTCAAATTTAAAAATAAATAAATAAAGTTAAATAAAATAATTCTAAAAAAAAAAAAGAAGAAATAAAAATAAATCATGAGAGGCCAGCAGGTGGCATGGTGGTTAAGGGTGCTGGACTCCCACATGGTGGACTGTGGCTCTAGTTCCGAACCTGGTGGCTTGCTTTCTCTCTCTCTCACTCTCACTCTGTCCCTCTCTGGTCAAATTTAAAAAATAAATAAATAAATAAATAGACAAATAAAGTTAAAATAAAGTAATTCTTAAAAAAAAAATGAAACATGATGCTGATGGCACAGTTAGACCCATGGGAGGATCCTGGGTTTACATCTCAGGGTCTCCCTGTATATGCCGGGACACAGTGGACATTAGCGCAATATGACAGATGTTATTCTGTGATAATTAGTGAATTTAAAGTTCTAACTCAAGTAATTGCCCAACTATAAAAAAAAATCCTAATCATAAAAAAATCCTGAAACAGTACTACAATAATAACTTTGCAGCAAGGAACTCTAAACCAAAGCAAACTAAGCATGGAACTAAAAACTTGGGGATGGATGGTAGTGCAGACAGATGGTAAAACACGCTCTGCAAGGCTGACCTTCATGGGAAGGTTCTGGGTTCATGGTGCCCTGAGTATGCTGGGCACCCACGGGCCCATGATCTAGGGGTGGCTGAGGCCAGATGGGAGCAGAGCATAGGATAAGGATCTTTTTTGGGGGTACTATATCTCTCACTAATGGAAGAAAATGAATTTTTAAAAATTAAAAAAAAAAAAACCTCTAAAAAACTGTCTACCATTATCTTGGAGCAATTTATATTATGATAACTTTATTAGTCATTCTGTTTCATAAATCCTCACCTCTTTTGGAGTTTTATGAGCTGCACAAAGAAAAATCCATTGTTCAGTTGCTGTCATTTGAGTACAAGTATCTGGATGGCATTCACTCTGTTAAAAAAAAAAATCACATCTTAATATGTAAAATATAAAGAAAAAATTTATCATTTGCATTACTACATTTCCACATAAAATTCTATTAATAGAAGAAAATAATTAGAAATTTTAGCCACCTCTTTATAAGTACATTAAGTTACAAAAAAAGAAAATTACTACAAATTTCAAATATAGTTTAACTTAAAGAAATATTACCTGAAGTTTGACAGCAAGTCCATTTAACTCAAGGCAGAATTGTCTGAAAGTACAAATATATCAATGTAAAGTAACATGTATGCTCCACCGTTATTTTCAGGTTATTAACTGCAAAGAGAATCCATGTACCATCCTTCCTCCCTCATCACATTAACACCACCTGAACTAGCAATGGTACATATCTTCCAAGACATACAGATTAAAAAATAAAAACCAGGGCCAGCAGATGGGGTGCTGCATTCCCACATGGCCAACTACAGTTCAAGTCCCGGACCTGGTGACTTGCTTTCTCATTTTCTCTTTCTCTCTTTCTCTGGTGAGCATTTGTATCCTGTAGCAAATTTTAAAAATAATAATGGTGGGACCAGCAAATGGCATAATGGTTACATCACTGGACTGCCATGTAGTCAACCACAGTTTGAGTTCTGGACCTGGCGGCTTAAAATTAATGCTGGATACATGTGCATGCATACCCAAAATCCCAAGAGGAGAATGGAGGAGAAGGGAATGTGGCATGGCCATGCCACCTGGTGGGTGATTTCTCATTTTCTGCCTCTCTGGTGAATACACATGCCCTATAATAAAACTCTCTTTAAAAAAATAATAATAAGGGACCAGCAGATGACATTAACGGTTAGGTCGATAGACTCCCACGAGGTAGACTGCAGTTCAAGTACTGGACCCAGTGGCTTAAAACTCACACCGGGCATGTATGTACACACCCAAACTCCCAAGAGAAGAATGGAGAAGGGATTGCAGCATGGCCATCGCCCCTGGGGGGTGATTTCTTGCTTTCTGTCTTTCTGTGTCTCTCCGGTGAGCACACATGCTCTATAACAACAGCAACAAAAAAATCTCCAAAAATAAATAAATAAATAATGGTAATAATAAATGAAATTAAATATTTAAAAAATAAAAACCAATGACTCTAATAAGGTTAAGTACCAAAACTCTATTATGAGAAAATTTTTTTAAATATTCTAAATGGTTGTTAATTAGAGGTGAGTAAAACATACAACAGATACTTATCTACAATCAAAGTGAATATGTATCAATAATCAAAGTAAAATTCCAGTGACATAAAAAATTATGTGAGGGGGCCAGCGGGTGGTGTGGTGGTTGAGGTGCTGGATTTTCCTCACATGGCCGACTGTGGTTCTAGTCCTGGACCTGGAGGCTTGCTCTTTCACTTTTCTTTTCTCTCTCTGGTCAAATTTAAAAACAATAATAAATAAAATAATTCTTAAAAAAATTATGGGAACCAGCAGATGGCTTAATGGTTATGTTGCTGGACTCCCACATAGTCAACCATGGTTCAAGTTCCAGACCCAGTGGTTTAATCTCATGCCAAGCATGTGTGTGTATGTGCCCAAAATCCCAAGGAGAGGAAGGAGGAGAAGGGTTTGCAACATGGCTATCCCTCCTGGGGGGGGTGATTTCTCACTTTCTGTCACTCTGGTGAACACATGTGCACTAGAGCAAAAATCTATAAAAAAAAATTTATGGGGACCAGCAGTTAGCATAATGGCTATGTTGCTCAACTCCCATGTAGTCAACCGTGGTTCGAGTCACAGACCCAGTGGCTTAAACTCATGCCGGGTGCATGTGCATGCATGCCCAAAATCCCAAAAGGCGAATGGAAGAGAAGGGATTGCAGCATGGCCATCCCCCTGGGGGGGTGATTTCTCTGATTTCTCGCTTTCTGTCTCTCTCTTTCTGTCAAGCGCATGCACCCTATAGCAAAAATCTCTCCAAAAAAAAAAATTGTGTATGTCTATATACAAATAGATATACAGAAAAAAAACCTATTCCAAGTTTTGTTCTGACTACAAACAACATATTCCTTATGAAAACTTCAAACATCACCAATAAATAATATAAAAAATATGGATCAGGGGACCTGCAGGTGGCATGGTAATTAAAGGTGCTGTGCTGGACTCCCTAACCCAGCCAATCAAAGTTTGAGTCCCTGACCTGATGGCTTAAACTCATCCTAGGCACGTGTGCATGCGTGCCCAAAATCCCAAAATGAGAATGGAGTAGAAGGAATTATGGCATGGCCATCACCCCTGTGGAGTGATTTCTCACTTTCCCTCTCTCTAGATCTGTCTGTCTCTCTCTCCAGTAAGTGCATGCACCCTACAGCAAAAACCTAAAAACATACACATGCACACTGGTAATCCAGGATGACTGAGACTGTGGGTAGATCAAAGTGTGAAGATATTGTTAGGGGTACCTGTCTCTCTCTCGTGGAAGAAATAAACAAACTAAAAAACACCTCTTTCTCTGCCCCCTGTTCCAACATTCTCTCATTAAAACAAAACAATGATTTTTTTTGATGTAGGGGCATCCTGTGGCATGGTGGCTGGATTCCACATGGCTGACTGCATGCTTCCAGTCCCAGACCTTAAGATCTACCAGGTACATGTGTGCATGTGCCTAAAATCCCAAAAGAAGGGAGAAATGAAGGAGAAAGGACTATGGGATTACCATTCCTCTAAGGGTGCTTTCTCACTTTCCCTCTCTCTGTCTCTTTGTAAAGACACACAACCACTGGTAATTTTTTTTTCAGTTTTTTGCCATAGGGAGTGTACACTTGCCGAGACAGACAGACAGACAGAAAGAGAGATAAAGTGAGATATCAAACCCCACCCCAGGAAAGTAGCTATACTGCAATTCCTTCTTGTCCATTTTCCTCTTAGGATTTTGGGCATGCATGCACACATGTTTGGTGTGTTTTTGAAGCAGCCAGGTCTGGAACTCAGAACTGCACAGCACAGTTGGCCATGTGGGAGTCCAGTGCATTAATCACCATGCCAACTGCTGGCTCCTAACTGGCAAATTTTTTAAAAAATGTATACAATGTGATAAGAAGTCATAAGAATATATACATAATTATAACACATTTCTTTTCAAGCTTTCCCCCACAAAAAAAGCAGTGAATTAAAAAAAAAAAGAGAGAGAGAGGGCCGACAGGTGACATGGTGGATAAATGCACTGAACTACCATATAGCTGACCATGGTTCAAGTCCTGGACCTGGTGGCTTGCTTTTCACTTTCCTCCTCTCTTACTCTCTCTCTAGTCAAATTTAAATGAATAAATTAAATAATTCTTTAAAAAAAAAAAAAAAAACACAACAACAACAACAAAAAGGGGCTGGCAGGTGACTTGGTGGTTAAAGGAGCTAGACTCCCACACAGCCAACCACAGTTCAAGTCCTGGACCTGGTGGCTTCTTTTCTTACATTCTCCCCCTCTCTCTCTCTGTCTCCCTCAGGTCAAATTTAAATAAATAAAGTTAAATAAACTAATTCTTCAAAAAAAAAAGAAGTACAAATGACAGCATCAGCACAAATGAAACATGCACAAGAAAGATTTTATATAAAGTTTCATATAAAGCTTTTATGTTCTGTATCATGCATATTTCATAGTATGTACAAATGAAGTAGGAAAGAAAATGTTTTCTTGAAATAAAAACCTTGTACTCTAGGCTTGCCAAATGGTGTGGTAGTTGAGGTAGCTGGATCCCACATGGCCAACTGCATGGTCCAAGTCTCGGAACTGGCAACTTGAAAAATACACCAAGCACATGTGCATGCGTGCCCCAAATCCCGAGGAGAAGGGGCTGTGGTGTGGTCATCCTTCCTGAGGGGTGCTTTCTTAACTCCCCCACCTCCTTCTGGCAAGAACATGCTCCCTATAGTAAATTTAAAAAAAAAAAAACGAAACGAAAAAAAACTTGTTCCCTAAAATCTTTTCTTAGGAATTATGTGGGGTTTTTTGTTTGTTTGTTTGTTTTTTGCTATAGGGCACATGTGCTCACCAGAAAGTCAGAGACAGAGAAACAGAAAGCAAGAAATCACCCCCCAGGGGGGATGGCCACACCACAATCCCTTCTCCTCCATTCTCCTCTCAAGATCTTGGGCATGCACGCACGGGTGCCCAGCGTGAGTTAAAGCCACCGGGTCTGGGACTCGAACCACGGTCGACTACGTGAGAATCCAGCGACATAGCCATCACGCCAACTGCTGGTCCCTTAGGAATTATGTCTGTAGTAAAGAAAACATGCTCTCTTATTTTCATCATTAATGCCAAAAAAAAAAAGTTATTTTTGGGACCAGCAGATGTCCTAATGGTTATGTCACTGGACTCCCACATGGCTGATCGTGGATTGAGTCTTAGACCTGGAGGCTTGAAACACGCCAGGCGCATGTCCATGTGTGCCCAGAATCCCAAGAAGAGAATGGAGGAGAAGGGACTACAGTGTGGCCATCCCTGCTGGGAGGATGATTTCTCGTTTTCTATCTGTGTCTGTCTCTCTGGTGGGTACACACGACCTACAGCAAAAAAAAAAAATAATAATCTCTCTATAAATAAAAAAGAAAAGTAGTTATTTTCAAGGCTGACTAAAGCGAGGCAAAGAATATATGAAAGTACTCTTTTTGTCATGGCATATAAGAATGGAAAAATAGGGAACCAGCAGTTAGCGTAATGGCTATGTTGCTGGACGCCCACGTAGTCAACCACGGTTCGCGTCCGGACCCGGTGGCTTAAAACTCACACCGGGCGCGTGTGCGTGCGTGCCCAAGATCCCAAGAGGAGAATGGAGGAGAAGGGATTGCGGCGTGACCATCCCCCCGGGGGGTGATTTCTCGCTTTCTGTCTCTCTGTCTCTCTCTGTCTGGTGAGTGCACGCGCCCTATAGTGAAAACCTCTCCAAAAAAAAAAAAAAAAAAAAAGAATGGAAAAATATCTATAGACTCATATTTTCAATATTATGCATTGAGATGTATACAAAAAATTAGATCAAATAGTCAAATGACATGTTCAAGTCACTGACAAAGGGTACAAAGACATCTTAGTGTCCTAAAATTGCTAAGTTGTTATGACATTATGTCTTAGCAATATCTAAACAAACATGTAACATCAAGAAATGTGGGGGGTGGAGGGGTACACTGTATGTATGTTATCTACAAGTTGAGGCACTCATCACAGGAAAGGTGGTGTGGTTTATTCAAGGAAAGTCATATGTCAACTCCATTTATCATCTCTTGGGTTGGAAAAGTCATGATGTGTTTTTCTATGTAAAAATGAGCTATGACTTTTCCGCAGAACCAATAAAAATCAATTCAAAAGCAACAAGTCCCAGTGAACATACACTGTATTCTCTGTATTTAATCTGTCAACTCATTCCACCTCCCATTTGCACTATAAAGTTTGTAACGTCAAGAAACACAGGACAGCTGTGGTGCTATAATGTAATATGGCACTTCATGATACTGAAGACACATGAGATGGTTTGAATCCTAACGTCTACCTGCATACACCACATGCCCATGACCAGGCTGTCTGGAGCTGGGAGTGGATCATGGCATGAAGACCCTGTTTGGGGTGTCTGTTTTGCTTTTTTTTCTCTTTCATGGAAGAAATAAATCAACACCAAAAAAAAAATCTAGGGCCAACAGACGATGTGGTGGTAAGGTGCTGGACTTCCACATGGTCAACTACATTCAAGTCCTGGACCCAGGGGATTGAAAATCACTCCAGGTACATGTGCTTATGTGCCTAAAATCCCAGGAAGAGAAGCAACTGGAGCATGGCCACCCCCCCTTAGGAGGTGATTTCTCACTTGTTCTCTCTGGTCAGCACAAATATCCTATGGCAAAAAACCTTAGAAAGAAAGAAAGAAAAAAAAAAAAAAATATATATATATATACACACACACATATATACAAACCCCTCAGGATATAGCTGTATAGCTGCTTCTTTAAAAAAAAAAAATTATTTCATTTCATTTAGTCATTCATTTGTCTTTTAATTTTAATTTGACCAGAGAGAGAGAAAGTGGGAGAGCAAGCCACCAGGTCTGGGACTCGAAACGTGGCTGGCCATGTGGGCGAGTGTCCAGCGCCTTAACCACGATGCCACCTGCTGGTCCCTGAGCTGCTTCTAAAGGTTAAATATCTAAAAGATAGTCATCAATGTTCTCATTAAAAGATTAATACAACAAGAACCAAAACTTCTCACTTCAGGATATAATTAATCTCTATTTAACAAAGGTAAAACTGGAAGTTCATAGGTAACTCATCAGATACCAAGCCTAGACCAGGACTAGAAGTGATCCTTCATGAAGAAATATAATTGACTCTGAAACCACTTTTCAAATCAAGTGACTTTGGGCCAGCAGATGACATAGTGGTTATATCGCTGGACTCCCCCATGGCCGATCACAGTTCAAGTACCAGACCCAGTGACTGAAACTCATGTCAGGTGCGTGTACATGCATACCCAAGAACCTAGGAGGAAAATAGAGGAGAAGGTATTGAGGCATGGCCATCCCCCAAGGGGGTGATTTCTTCTTCTCCCTCTCACTGTCTCTGTCTCTCTCTAGTGAACACATAAACCCTAAAAAAAAAAGAAAGAAAGAAAAAAGAAAAAAAAAAAGTGATTTTACAACAGTACTTGATCCTTGATCTGGAAACAACCAGTGATCAACAAAGTTGAGAACTATATGACACTGAAAACAGAAAAACTTTATAATGTGTTTTTTTGGTCTACAGTTACATAGTAAATTTATGATTAATAATTATCACTTTAAAGGTTATTTATACTAGTAGAAGTACTATTACTATTTTGATATATCGTAAGAACCTACCTTAAATGTTCATACTTCCATACACCTTCATCTTGGCCTTCAGGTGGTTCAAGAATTTTGTCAATATTGGAGCAGTCTGCCCTTATGTTCTGCTGAATATACTATTAACAAAGAAGTATTTATAATTAATTACATATTATCCTACATAGTAAATCTTATGCCAAATACATATATATTTTGAATGCATAACTGCTCTTGTGGTTCATATTTTGGATTAAACACTAAATAGGAAACCAAGTATAGAATCACAATTGGTAACTCAGAAGAAAGGAAGTAACCTATTTATTTTCCAATTCAACTTCTTTGGGATAGCATCTACTACATGAGTGCAAATATGGTATTTATCATAATTGAAACTGGGATCAACACTGTAGGGACCAGGTGGTGGCACAACTGGATCCACAAGGAAAAGGTCCATTGGGACCAGCAGTTAGCATAATGGCTATGTCGCTGGACTCCCACGTAGTCGACCGCGGTTCGAGTCCCGGACCCGGCGGCTTAAACTCACGCCGGGCGCGTGTGCGTGCGTGCCCAAGATCCCGAGAGGAGAATGGAGGAGAAGGGATTGCGGCGTGGCCATCCCCCCTGGGGGGTGATTTATCGCTTTCTGTCTCTCTCTGTCTCTCTGTCTGTCTGGCGAGCGCACGCGCCCTATAGCAAAAACCTCTCAAAAAAAAAAAAAAAAAAAAAGGAAAAGGTCCATGAGCACGTGGGAAGGACCTCCCTGAGCATGCAGGAAGTTGCTGAGACTGGGGGTGGATAGCAGAGTGAGGATCTTGTTGGGGGGGATGCATTTCTGTCTCTGTCTCTCTCTCTCCCTCATGGAAGAAATAAATGAATAAACTTTGAAAAAAAGATTGCTGACTGTAACTTTCATATGAACCTAAGATACAAACAATGTAAATACAACTATGGCTCATATTGTATGATTTTATTTATATGAAGATTCTAGAATAAGCAAATCTACAGAGATAGAAAATAGATTAGCAGTTGCTTAGAGCCTGGGGAGAAGAGAGGAAGGTGGAGAATGAAGGTTCTACTAATGGAATAAAGTTTCTTTTACAGAGGATAAAAATATTCTCTAATTAGATGTGGTGATAGCTGTACAACCCTGTGAATATAAGCAAAGAACTGTACATTTTAAATAAGATTTATATGATATGTTACTATCCAATAAAAGCCATTTTGGGGTCCAGCCAGTGGTATGGTGGTTAAGGTAGCTGGATTCCATATGGCTGGTTAAGCAGTTTGAGTCCCAGACCCAGCACAGCTTGAAAAACACATTGGGAGCATATGCATGCACGCCCAAAATCCCAAGAGGAGAATAGAGAAGCACATGGCCACAGGGCAACATGTGCTTTTGTTGTTGCTCTCATAACCAACGTTGGGTATCAAGATTTGGCCCTTGAGTCTTCTCCACATCCTGTTGTCAGTACCTCTGAGTTTCTGCCAACTGTGCTTAATTTTGACATACTGGTCTGACTGGTGACAGATAAACTTCTTGGGCCTCTTTTTAGCAATCCTGGGCTTCACAAGTGTTCTCCGAATGGCCATGTTACCAAGTAGGAAATGGATGCCACCTTCACAGGCAACTCTGAGGAAGAGAGAGCTGTTCCCACCATTCTTTCTATGAAGCTTTATTCATTTACTTATTTTAGATTTTTTTTGCCACAAGAGTGCATGCACTCACTGGATAGAGGCAAAGTGAAAAATCACCCCCCAAGAGAGAATGGCCAAGTGACAATCCCTCCTTCATGCTCCTCTCAGGACTTTAGGCATGTGCTAGTCTCAAGCTACCAGGTCCGGGACTCCAAACGTGATCGGCTATGTGGAAATCCAGTGTGTTACCCACCACACCACCTGCTGGCCCTATCTACAGAACTTTTATCAGCATTTATTTCACCTAATAGGACTTATTTTCATGTGTCTCCCTCAAATAGTGAGTCTCAGAATATGAAGACAATATTGTTTTGAATTTTTACTATTAGCACTTAGCACATAGGAGGTTTATAATAAATATATATTGACTTCAAATAAACCACATTACTTGAAGTCAGCAATAAAGATAAATAATAGTCTGGAATGTTAAAGCTATAAGGGTAGGAATAAAAAGGAAAGATAGGACTGAAAAAAATGTACCCAAAATGAAGTAAAGACCCTTAATCTCTTACTTTCTTTGGTGATATCAAAATCAGTTTGCACAAAAAAATATTCTCTGCAAATGGCTTGTCCATAATCAATTTTAATGGTTTAATCACATATTTGGTAGCTGAATTTACTTATCATTATTAAACTGTTATTAAGTGGATGCTATAGTTTGGATGTGTCTCCCAAAGTTCATGGTGCAATTTGATCCCCAATGCTGTGATGTTTGTTGGGAGGTGGAGCTTAATGTGAGGTGTTTGGTATTAACATAAACGCTATTACCTCAGAGTGAGTTTGTTACTGTGGGAAGGGGTTTCTTATGAAGATGAATTTGGCTCCTGCATACACACACTGCATTCCCTCTTACCCATCCCCTCTTTGCTCTTCTGCCATGTGACAATGCAGGAAGAAGGCTGATACCAGATACAGCCTTTCAATCTTGGACTTCACAGCATCCACGAACATGAAGCAATAAATTCTTATCCATTATAAATTAACCCAATATGGGTCCTGAGAAGAATAATAAACTTCTCTCTGAAATATTGATTTCCTTGACCAAAATAGATTTTCTGCTGACACTTCTTACTCCAAATTCATTTTTAGTGGTCTCTATACAGTAAGTGTCTAGACAGATAGAAGTGAACAGCTTCCAAACATCTGAATACCATTAGGGTCAGAATATTCCTCTATTCTCACTGAATCTGATACTCAAAGAGTGAGAACAGAATGGAAGAGAGATTGAAGATCATCTCCTTCTGGATGCTTCTGAACGCTCTGATTGAAATTCAAGAATTAGGAAGAAAAATTCCTTTTCTCCAAGGGAAAATAATAACTCCTCTTCATCCTCAGATAGTACAATGAAACTCATGGAAATGTCTGATAAAGAATTTAGAATATTTATAATGACAAAGCTAACAGAGTTCAAAGAGAAGAGAGACAATGAACTGCAGAAGAGGCAGGAGAAAGGAGCTGAGGAGTTCCAAGAGGTGAGGAAATTTTTGCCAGATCTAAAAGAGAAAATGCACACTATAAAAAAGAATCAAATGGGGACCAGCAGTTAGCGTAATGGCTATGTCGCTGGACTCCCACGTAGTCGACCGCGGTTCGAGTCCCGGACCCGGCGGCTTAAACTCACGCCGGGGCGCGTGTGCGTGCGTGCCCAAGATCCCGAGAGGAGAATGGAGGAGAAGGGATTGCGGCGTGGCCATCCCCCCTGGGGGGGTGATTTCCTGCTTTCTATCTCTCTGTCTCTCTCTGTCTGTCTGGCGAGCGCACGCGCCCTATAGCAAAAACCTCTCCAAAAAAAAGAAAAAAAAAAAAAAAAAAAAGAATCAAATGGACCTATTAGAGATGAAGGCTATAATACAGGAAGTCAAAACCTCCCTTCAAAGTATTAAAAGCAGACTAGACCATACAGAAAATCAAATCTCAGATGTAGAAGACAGAATTGCTGGCCTAAAAAAAGTCACCACAAAGACTGAGAAAATAGCCCCAAAAAAGTGAAAATAATATACAAAAAATACTAAATACCATCAAACATCCAAACATCTGCATAACTGGTATCCCAGAAGGTGAAGAGACTCATAAGGGCATTGTTAATCTATTCCATGAAATCCTGCAAGAAAACTTTCCAAACCTAGAGAGGCAAACATACAGACCCAAGAAATACAAAGGACCCCAAAAAGAATCAACCCAAGAAGATCTTCTCCAAAAGACATTATAGCCAGATTGACCAAAACCACCGACAAAGACAACATACTAAGACTGGCAATTGGCAAGAGAGAAACAGCAAGTTACCTACAAAGGATATCCCATTAGGCTAACAGTGGACTTCTCCTCGGAAATAATGCAAGCAAGGAAAGAATGGGAAAATATATTCAAAGAGTTAAGGAAAAAGCAATTTCAACCAAGGATACTGTACCCGGCAAGATTATCCTTCATATGGGAAGAAAAGACAAAAACATTCTCAGATACACAAAACCTGAAAGAATTTACCAATACCAGACCAGATCTCTAAGAAGTTCTCAAGTGAGTGCTATACCAGGAAAATTAAATACAGATAAACAGAAATGAGAATTCAAAAACTAAGAAAATGGCCAAGTTAATGATAGGGACAAGTCTGGAGTTGAATATTATATCCCAGAATTTAATCGGGTGGATCAAACCACAACAGAAGATAAAGTAGATGAGACTGAACTGATAAAATAGAATTTTATGATTTTTGACAAACGTTGCTGATTTTCTTCTAGGTTTTGTTTTCTGGTTTTAAGGATTTTTGTCCAGTTTTGAGCTCCCTATAGGTTCATGTTTCTACTATTTGAACAGAATCCTAACCTGTTTTCCTGGCTTTAAGTTTTAAGCAAAGTTCCTTAGTATTTCTTTGATTTTTAAAGCTAAAACTGCTTTTCTTGAAATTAAAAAATATATTAAAAAATGTCTATTTAAAGACCTTAGTAAGCTATATAGCATCAGCCAGGTGCTTATAGTATATTCATTCTAGTCAGAGTTTCATGCCTAAAGTCAGACATGTATTCACAGATATGTACATACCAGCTGAACTTGCTACTGAAAGTAGTTAAATTATTTAATAAATTTTGTGAATCAATAAAATGCGGGGGAAAAAAGGAATGGAAAACAGCGGTAGACACCTGAGATAGTGTGGGAGGAGGGTGGGAAATGACACAAGGTGAGAAATAGGGGTAAAACATATATATACACACATGAAACTAGAAATGGAAAATTATTGACGATAACATGTATGATTAAGCCTCTATGTGGTATATTCTGGATGGGAAATCATATTTTGTACGCTATGACAATGTTCAGGGAATGAATGTAAATGAATTAATTAAAAAAATGTTTCTGAAGAAAAAATAAACAAACAATAAAAAAAATACTTAAAGCTGCCACCAAGGGCTTTATATTTGTCCAAGGTGGGCTGAGCTGTGTGACTACCATGTGTTCTAAAGGCATAATTCACTGAACAATGGCAAAATGTTCTTGCAAGTTGAGGGGTGATTTTAAATTAATTGTTTTTTTTTACATATGGGGACAAAGACTGTTAGTACTCATTCTGCTGGATACTCTTCCTGTCATGTGACTTACCAGAGTAATGTAACTGTACCTTCCTTTCAGCTAGGAAAACGCATTGCTCATAGTTTTTTAAAAATATAAATAAATAAATAAATAAATAAATAAATTACCCAAATATGTGAAACTCCATTTTAGTAGCACAAAAAAGGACTAAGACAGTAAAATAACAAGCTATTGATCTTTCTTTTTTTTTCTTTTTGTCAGTGGTACATGTGCTCACCAGAGAGAGAAAGAGCCCTCCTTACCCTCCTCCCAATGAGGCAAGATTATGACACAATTCCTTCTCCATTTCTCCATCCTGTTTGAATTTTAGAAACACATGGACACAAGCCTGGCATGTTTTTAAAGCCACTGGGGCTGGGATTCAAACTGAATTCAGGAGTATCCATATATAGGAATAGGCCATGTACGCAATAGTATCCAGCTCCATTAAGCACCAGGTTATAGGGCCAGACCACAAGCTGTCAATCTTTAAGAAATCTAGTATTCAGGGCCAGGCCATAGTGCAGTGATAAAACATGATATTCTGGGAGGATGACCTACATAGGAAGGCTCTAGATTCACATCCAGAGGTTTAAGTATACTGGGTATGTGCATGCCCATGATCCAGGGTTGGCTAAAACAAGGGGTAGATCATGGCGTTTGGGCCCTATCAGAGGTGGTATCTCTCTCCCTCTCACTAATGGAAGAAACAAGAGAGAGATCTAGAGTCCTTGGACTGGCAGGTGGCATGGTGGTTAAGCGCGCTGTACTCCCATATGACTGACCATGGTTCCAGTCCTGGACCTGGTGGTTTGTTTTTTCACTCTGCAGCGCTCCCCTCCTCCACTCCCACTCTCACTCTGTCCCTCTCTGGTCAAATTAAATAAGTAAATAAATAAAGGTAAATAAAATAATTCTTCAAAAGAAAAAGAAGAAATCTAGAGTCCTTTTAAGAATGCCAATTTATATAAAAGAGAACATAAGAAATCTTTAACTTAGAAATAAAACAAAAATTTCTGGGACCAGCAGCTGGTGTAATGGCTATGTCACTGGACTCGTAGTCAACCGCGGTTTGAGTCCCAGTCCCAGTGGCTTAAACTCACGCCGGGTGCGTGTGCACGCATGCCCAAGATCCCAAGAGGAGAATGGAAGAGAAGGGATTGTGGCATAGCCATCCCCCCTGGGTGGTGATTTCTCGCTTTCTGTTTCTCTGTCTCTGTCTTTCTGGCAAGCACACTCGACTGATAACAAAAACCTCTTCAACAACAACAAAAAAAATAAAACAAAAATTTCACGTTGTTTTTTAAACTGAGTCTGCCACAATTTTATGCAAATAGACTTAGCAATGATTTTTTTAAGAATTATTTTATTTAACTTTATTTATTTTAGTTTGATCACAGATGGACACAAAAAGAGAGAGACAGTAAGAAAGCAAACTGACTTGAACTGCAGTCAGATGTGGGAGCCCAGTGCCCTGAACTACCATGCCACCTGCCAGCCACTGTAGCAATGATTTTTTTTTTTTTTTTTTTTTTTTTTTGGAGAGGTTTTTCGCTATAGGGCGCGTGCGCTCGCCAGACAGACAGAGAGAGACAGAGAGACAGAAAGCGAGAAATCACCCCCCAGAGGGGATGGTCACGCAGCAATCCCTTCTCCTCCATTCTCCTCTCGGGATCTTGGGCACGCACGCACACGCGCCCGGCGTGAGTTGTAAGCCACCGGGTCCGAGACGCGAACCGCGGTAGACTACGTGGGAGTCCAGCGACATAGCCATTACGCTAACTGCTGGTTCCCCAGTAGCAATGATTTTTATAAAATGAACTAAGAAAAATAAATTTCCCAACGCTCATCAAGTATCTTTTGCCACATGAGACATTTTATATTGTTTCTGAGTTACTACTATTAGCAACTTTTGTTCTGGTATTTCATTTTTATCACTCTGGCAAACATCTGAAAACTAAAGTTTCACAAAATGAAACATATTTATCCTGTCACACATTGTAATTTTAAACTATGATTAACATTCTCATGTGCAGCAGAAGGTAGATAAATATGAAATAAAAAAAAAGCAAGAATTAGCTCTATCATGAAAATCTGGAATATTCTTAAATATCTCCAATATTTTTAGTATGTTGCTTACCTTAGTAATTTGGTTCAAAGGAAAGCAGTACTATTACCACTTAAAACTTTTGCTAATGACTTCTAATGCTAAGAGGTTTTTTTGGTTTTACTTTTATTTTTTAGACAGGGTCTCGTCATATCTCAATTACGTCTTACCCTCTCAGCTGCGACTACAGGTGTACACCAGCTCCTTTTCACATAGGGTCTCACTATGTTACCCATGCCAGCCTCAATATCACAATCATCCTGTCTTAGCCTCCTTGATTCTCTGGAATTACAAGCATGAACACTGCACCCTGCCTTTACGTTGCACCAAGAATCAAATCCCAACCTGCCTCCCATGCAGTCCAGTTCAGCCTCTTAGCATTATCACCAAGGCTAGGCCTAATGCTGAAAATTTTGAAACTGAGTAAACTGAACAACTACTAATATTATTTAATAGATTGGCTTTGAAATCTAAAAGCGATCCTTCAGAAAAAATTCAGAAGACAATCTCTTCAATAGTGTTTTTATGCTTTCAAGTACTTTAAAATCCTACCTTATTTATTACTTTTTCAGTAAGCTTCCATAAATCACTACCACTTCACCTGAGCAAGCTCTACTAACACTTCAGAGTTGCAATCAGTATGTATTCACTTCCCAGGCCTTGCGAGTATCTTCAGTGCAGGATATAACATACCAGATTCTAGGTTAAGTCAAAAAAGAGGCATGAAATTTTTCTTCCTTCTGTTAATAAAAACTCGGGCATGGGACCAGCCAGTGGCTGGATGAATAAGGCAAATATCGGGTTGTCAGGAAAGTCATGACGTACTTTTGCACAGAAAAATACCTCATGACTTTCCAAACAACCAAATAGATTCCACGTGGTTGACTCCATGGTTTATGCCCCAGACCCGGCAACTTGAAAATCATGCTGGGGGTTTGTGCATGTGTGCCCCAAATTCTAAGAGGACAAGGGGAGAAAAGGAATTGCAACAGTGGCCATCCCCCACCCCACCCGTGATGATTTCTCACACCCTCACCTCTCATCTCTCTCCAGTGATCACATGCATCCTATGGCAAAAAAAAGGGGGAGGGACAGACATGTGGTCTTCTAGTGATTTAAACATGTAAGCTATAATCACAATGATCTAATGCTATGTTTATGTTATATAAGACTTCCTAAACCGGTTTTTAGAAATTATTTGGGGTTGGGGCCAGCAGGTGACATAGTAGTTAAGATGCTGGATTCCCACAAGGTCAACCACAGTTTGAGTCCCAGATCTGTTGGCTTGAAAATCACACTAGGTGCATGTGGTCATGTGCCCAAAATCCCAGGAGACGGGAGAAGGGATTGTGACGGGCGGTGGGGAGGGGGTGATTTCTCACTTTCCTCTCTCCATCTCTGGCAAGCATGTGTTGTATGGCAAACATCTTTAAAAAAAAAAAAAAAAAAAAAAAAAAAAAAAGGTATTTGGAGTGGATTAAAGCACATAGCATTAAAACATCTAACACAAATATTTTATTGTTTCTAGTTTGGGATAAGATAGAATAAACACACATCAACTTTTCTTCCCATTAAATGAAACTATAAAATCTGGACACAATGCATGGTTCAGCAGTTTGAGGTCTTTGAAAGGTAACATCAGCAAGAACAACCAGAGAAAACACCAGAATTCAAAGTACCACTGAACTAGCAGTGAGTTTGCTGTGTTTGTTTTCCCCTCTGGTATTGCCTGGCCTAAAGTAACACTATGAAACTCAGAAGTGAGTACTGTAATGCTGATAAAGAGAGACCCAAGAGAAACTCTTACTCTGGCTCAAGGAGTAGAAAAAAGTACTCTTAAAGCTCAAAGAGACTGAAAGACATCCCCAAGGTTTTCTCCCTCACCTTTTCTTCTCCATTCTTTCAAGAGCTGAGGCCCAAGACAATATCTCAGTGGCAGTGAAAGCAGCTGGCAAGAGAAAAATGTAGATGAAACTCTGAAGAAAGTCCTTTTTTCTCCATATGGTGATACTGTGGTCCCAACAGAAAAGACCAAACTACTACTTTTTTTCTTTATCTGTTTTCTTACAACTACGGCATAATACATGGTTAAGTGATTTCTGGCAAGAGCATCAAAGAGGTAGGCCCCATGAACTAAAAGTATCAAAAAGATAGTAGAGAGAAGGGAACTTGAAAGAGTGATCCATAAAGCTGTTTAAGAACTTCTGAGCTCTCCCTATGATAGAGCTGATCCTAAATGCACATAATAGATTCTGAGAACTGAGCTAATAGATAAGACTTCCACTCAGGCTAGCCATTGGTGCATGCACGAGACAGAGTTATATAGCAATGTAGTCTTTGAAAATTAAGCTGACAGAGGCCGGCAGGTGGCGTGGTGGTTAAGGGCGCTGGACTCTCACATGGCGGACCACAGTTCGAGTCCTGGACCTGGTGGCTTGCTTTCTCATTTTCCGTCTCTCTTGCTCTCTCTCACTCTGTCCTTCTATGGTCAAATTAAAATAAATTAATTCTTTAAAAAAGAAAAAGAAAATTAAGCTGATATAGGAACCGCAGATGGGCTAGAACTTGCGGTCTGAATCTAACCAGGTCAAATGCCTAATGAAACAAAAATATCAACATTATCCATAGAATTTAATTAAACCAGCATCAACAGAATATTCAAAATGGCAATACAATCCAAAATTATTCAGAATTCAAAGAATAAATGAAAATGTCAATTTGCAATAAGAAAAATCAACAATGACAAGATGACAACATTCAAATACTCTGACAAAAACTTTTAATCAATCAATTTATTTTATCATTATTATTATTTAACTTGCCATAGAGCATATGTGCTCACCAGAGAGAGACAAAGAAAGAAAGAGAGGGAAAGCGAGAAAGCAAGCCACCAGGTCTGGGATATGAACTGTGGCCAGCCATTGGAGAGTCCAGCAGTCCAGCACCTTAACCACCATTCCACCTGCTGGGCCCTAGCAAAGATTTTTAAATGTTGTAATAAAGATGTTTAAGTGAGAAACTTCTACTTTTGAGACAAAAGTAGAAGAAATTAGCAAAGAAACAGATATAAAGAGAAATAGGACTGGCTTTGGCCTGGTGGTTAAAAAAAGCTGGATCCCCCACAGATGATAGCACAGTTCAAGTTCTGGACCTGGCAGTTTGAGAAACACTCTGGGTATATTTGCAGGGGTACCCAAACCCCCAAAAGGAAAAAGAGGGAAAGATGGAGGAAAAGGTGTTGTAGCATGACTATCTCCCATGGGGGTTGCTTTCTCCCCTCCCTCTCTGTCTCTGGTAAAAACACATGCCCTCTAGAAAAAAAAAAAAAAAAAAAGAAAGAAAGGAACTTTAGAACTGGAAAATATAATAACCAAAATACTCTCTAGATGGATTTAATAGCAGAATGAAGAAAACAAAGGAGAGAGTCAAACTAGAAGATAAATTTAGTTGATAAATTATTCAACTAAAAACTGATAAACAGGTTTAGCCAGGTAGTTAAGCTGGATCCCATGTGACTGCATAGCTTGAATTTCAAACCTAGTGGCTTGTAAAACATGCCGGGGGCAGCAGGTGACATGGTAGTTAAGGCGCCAGAATCCCACATAGCCAACCATAGTTCATGTCCTGCACCTGGCAGCTTGCTTTCTAACTTTCCTTCTCCTCTCTTTGTCGGTCTTTGGTGAATTAAAATAACAACAAATTAAATAATTATTAAAAAACAAAAAGACTGCTGGCAGGCGAAGGTGCCCACATGGCCAACCACAGTTCAAGTCTGGGACCTGGTGATTTGCTTTTTCACTTTCCCTCTCTTTTTCTGTCTCTCTCTGGTAAAATTAAATAATAATAATAATGCTGATAAACAAAATTAAATAATTTTTAAAAATTATCCACTTTGGGGCTAGCAGGTGGCACGGTGGTTAAAGGCGCTGGATTCTCACATGGCCAAATGTGGTTCGAGTCCCAGACCTGGCAGCTGCTTTCTTGCTTTCCCATTCTCTCTCTCTGGTCAAATTTTAAAAAAAAATATTAACAAATGGAATTAAATAAATAATTCTTGTTAAAAAAAATAATCCACCTCATTGTATTATTATTATTATTTTTTAATTTTACCAGAGAGAAAGAGAAAGTGAGAAAGAAAGCCAGCAGGTCTAGGACACGAACCATGTGGGAATCCAGTAACCTTAACCAATAAAATACTAGCCCCAATAAAACAATTCTTTTAAAAAAAGAAAAAAACGTCAGGTACATGTGCTTGTGTGCCCCAAATCCCAAGAGAAAAGAGAAGGGATTGAGGTCTGTACATCTCCTTTTGGGGGAGTGGTGCCTTTTCATTTTTTCTGTCTTTGGCAAGCACATGCACCCTTATAACAAAAAAGAAAAGAAAACTTTATCAAGGGTCAGCAGGTGGTGTAGCAGGTAAGGCACTGGACTCCTACATGACTGACCACGGCTTGAGTTCTGGACCAGGTGGCTTGAAACTCATACCAGGTACGTGTGCCCAAATTCCAGAGAGAAGAATGGAGGAAAGGAATTATGGCATGGACTTGCCACCAGGGCAGTGATTTCTCACTTTCCCTCTGTTTATCTCTCTTTCTCTTCCCTCTCTGGCAAGCACACATGTCCTATAGCAAAAATGTAAAAAAAGAAAGAAAGAAAGTTCAGAAGTGTCTATGAAAAAGAAGAAAACAAATATGTTGCTAAAAAATAAAATTCGAGGGCCAGTCAGTGACATGGTAAAGAAGGCTAGATCCCACATAGCTGACCACATGGCTTAAATCTCAGACCCGGCGAATTGAGAAACATGCTAGGCATATGTGCATGCATGTTCAAATCCCAAACAGAGGGAAGAGATGGAGGGGAAGGGGTTGCAGAGTAACCATGCCTCATGGAGGATGCTTTCTCACTCTCTCTGTCTCTCTCCAGTAAATACACACATCTTCTGGCAAATTTTTTAAAATTAATTAGTTAATTAATTAGAAGAAATAATGAGTGGAAAGGGTTCAAGTTTGTGAAAAGATGTATAACTACAAATTCAAGAAGCCCAGTGAAAGTGGGGAGTTATTGTTTAATGGGTACAGAATCATCCCCCCCTCCCTAAAGTGGATGGCCACGACACAATCCCTTCTCCTCCATTCTCCTCTCAGGATTTTGGGCATGCATGCACACATGCCCAGCATGAGTTTAAGCCACCAGGTCCGGGACTCGAACCACGGTCAACTATGTGGGCATCCAGTGATGCATGTAATCATTACGCCATCTGCTGCTCCTTACTCTCAAATGTTTTAACATATATTTGGCAGTTCAAAGCAAAAAAAAAGCAAAAAAAAAAAAAAAAAAAAACACTGTCTGCTGGGTTGTCAATTTATATTAGATGTAATACATAAGGTAACTACAGTACAAAGGGGAGGTATTGGGATCCGTATGATGATGAAGTTTGTAAATTTCAAATGAAGTAGTAAAACATTGATTCTAAGTAGGCTGTTTAAGTATATATTCAGTAATTTCTAGAGCAACTACCAAAAATTATTATATAAAGAGATATAGTCGAAATAAGAATCAACTAAAACAGCATATAAAAAAATGTTCAAATAGAGCCAGTCTGTGGTGTGGTGGTTAAGGCAACTGGACCCCACATGATCAACTGCATGGTTTGAGTCCCAAATCCAATGCCTTAAGAAACATGCCAGGCATATGTGCATGCATGCCCAAAACCTGTAGGGGAGGGAAAGATGGAGAAGGGATTGTGGGGTCTCCTTCTCTTCTCTCCAGTGAGTGCATATGCCGTCTAGTAAACTATTTAAAAAAAAAAAAAAAAAAAAAATTCAGCTTTTTGGCCAGAAGCGCCATCTTCCAGTAATTAACCAAAATGACGAACACAAAGGGAAATATATGTTCTCTAGGCTTTTAGAAAACATGGAGTTGTTCCTTTGGCGACATATATGCGAATCTACAAGAAAGGTGATATTGTAGACATTAAGGGAATGGGTACTGTTCAAAAAGGAATGCCCATGGGGACCAGCAGGTGGCGTGGTGGTTAAGGTGCTGGACACTCCCATATGGCTGACCACAGTTTGAGTCCCAGACCTGGCGGTTTCCTTACTCCCTTTCCCTCTCGCTCGCTCTCTCTGTGTCTCTCTCTGGTCAAATTAAAATAAATGAATAAATAAATAAAATTAAATAAATAATAATTGTTTAAAAAAAAAAAAAAAAAAAAAAAAAGGAATGCCCACAAATGTTACCATGGCAAAACTGGAAGAGTCTACAATGTTACCCAGCATGCTGTTGGCACTGTTGTGAACAAACAAGGGCAAGATTCTTGCAAAGAGAATCAATGTGTGTATTGAGCATATTAAGCATTCTAAGAGCAGAGATAGCGTCCTAAAATTTGTGAAGGAAAATGACCAGAAAAAGAACGAAGCTAAAGAGAAAGATACCTGGGTTCAACTAAAGCGCCAGCCTGCTCCACCCGGAGAAGCACACTTTGTGAGAACCAATGGGAAGGAGCCTGAGCTATTGGAACTTATTCCCTATGAATTCATGGCATGATAGATGTTAAAAATAAACTAATCTGTGGTCTATAAAAAAAAAAAAAAAAAAAAACAGGGACCAGCAGCTGGCATAATGGCTATGTCGCTGGACTCCCATGTAGTCGACCACGGTTCGAGTCCCAGACCTGGTGGCTTAAACTCACACCAGGTGCATGTGAGTGCATGCCCAAGATCCCGACAGGAGAATGGAGGAGAAGGGACTATGGTGTGGCCATCCCCCCTGGGGGTTGATTTCTTGCTTTCTCTGTCTGTCTGTCTCTGTCTTTCTGGCGAACACATGCACCCTATAGCAAAAACCTCTCAAAAAAAAAAATTCAGGGTCAGTGGGACCAGCATGTGGCATGCTGGTTAAGGCACTGGGCACTCCCATATGGCCAACCATGGTTTGAGTCCTGGACCTAGTGGCTTACTTTCTCACTTTCCCTCTCTCTCTCTCTCTGGTCAAATTAAAATAAATGGATGAATAAATAAAATAATTATTTTTTAAAAAAAAGAAAGAAAGAGGGACAAACAGTTGGCGTAATGGCTATGTCACTGGACTCCTATGTGGTCAACCACGGTTCAAGTCCTGGACCTGATGGCTTAAACTCATGCCGGGCGCATATGTGTGCATGCCCAAGATCCCGAGAGGAGAATGGAGAAGTGATTGCAGGGTAGCCATCCCCCCCAGGGGGTGATTTCTCACTTTCTGTCTGTCTTTCTGGCGATGGCATGTGCCCTATAGCAAAAGAAAGAAAGAAAAAGAAATAAAGACAGACAGACAGACACACACACACGCCAGGCACATAGGCATGCATGCCCAAAATCCTGAAAAGAGAAAGGAGGAGAAGGGATTGTGGTGTGGCCATCCCTCCTGGGTGCCTTCTCATATTTTCTCACCTCTCCCCCACCCCCCCAGCAAGTACATAGATCCTATAGCAAATTTTAAAAAAAGTTCAAATAATCCCTAAAAAGGTATAAAAGAGAAATAATACACCAATGAAAAAGACTGGGGCCGGCAAGTAGTGTGGTGGTCAAGGCACTGGACTCCCACTTCAATGACTGCAATCTGAACCCTAGATCCAAAGCTTAAAAATCATGCCAGGCACGTGTGCATGCATGTCTAAACTCCAGAGAGGAAAATGAAGAGAAGGGGTTGTAGCGTGGCCATCCCCTCGGAAGGTGATTTCTCCCTTTTCCTCTCTCTCAGGAGACCCCACATACCATATGTCAAAAACCTGAAAAAAAAAAAAAAAAAAAAAAGAAAAAAGAAAAAAAGAAAAGAGACTATCAGAACGAATAAAGAAATATCACCCAACTAAATGTTGTCTATAAGACTTACTTCAAATATAATGACATAGATAGATTAAAGGAGACAAAAAGATACATTGTACAAACACAAATGAAAAGACTGCTTCAAGGAATGTAAGTATGCTCCAACATAAAGAAAATTCAATGTAATACTCTACATTAATATATGAAGGCAAGGCCAGCAGATGGCGAGGTGGTTATGGGTGGTTAAGGCGCGCTGGACTCTCGCATGGCCAACTACAGTTTGAGTCTTGCTTTCTCACCTTTTCTCTCTTTCTCTCTCTGTTGAGCATACATGCACTATAGAAAATTAAATAACAATAATAAATAACATTTTTAGAGTTTTTTTAAAGAATTATTTTATTTAACTTTATTTTTTATTTTTTTATTTTAATTTGACCAGAGAGGGACAGAGTAAGAGAGAGAGAGAGAGAGAGAGAGAGAAGTAAGAAAGCAAACCGCCAGGTCTGGAACTCAAACCACGGTTGGCCATGTGGGAGTCCAGACTCCTTAGCCACCCTGCCACCTGCCAGCCCCTAGAGATTTCTGCTATAAGGGACATGCGCTCACTGGAGAGACAGAGAGACAGAAAGACAGAAAGTAAGAAATCATCCCCCAGGAGGGAAGACCATGTCACAATCCCTGCTCCTCCATTTTCTTCCTGGGATTTTGGACACGCACATGCACACACACACACACACACACACACACACGTGCTGGTGTGCGTTTCAAGCCTCCACGAAAGGGACTCAAACGTGGTCAACAACATGGAAGTCTAGCACCTTAACCACTACGCCAACTCCTGCCCCCTAAATAAACTTAAAAAAAAAAAAAAATACGCTCACACACACAAATATATGGGGGCCAGCAGGTGCCATGGCAGTTAAGGCACTAGACTCCTACATGGACAACCATGGTTGGGTCCCAGACCTAGCAGCTTGCTTTCTCACTTTCTGTCTTTCTCTGGTGAAAGCACATACACTATTACAAATTAAAAAATAATAAATAAATTTTAAAAATATATGAAGACCAAAAAATAATCACACAATCACCTCAATATAGAATACATCTGGCAAAATCCAACAATCTTTCGTGATAAAATCACATAGAAAACAAAGTACAGAAGAGACCTTCCTCAGTATACTAAAAGGCATTTATAAAACCTTCAGGGGGACCAGAAAATGGCATAATGGTTATGTCGCTGGACTCCTATGTAGTAGATCACGGTTTGAGTCCCAGACTTGGCAGCTTCAAACTCACATCAGGCGTGTGTGCCTGCTTACTCAAAATCCAGAGACGAGAATGGAGGAGAAGGGATTGTGGCGTGGCCATCCCCCTGGGGGCTGATTTCTTGCTTTCTGTTTGTCTCTGTCTCTCCACTGAGCACACACACCATATAGCAAAAATTTCTTTTTAAAAAAAACTTTCTGCCCAGACTTCACCCTCCTGACCCCAACTTCTAGCCAGGACAGGCCAATCACAAGTCATCTACATTTGAGCTCTGAGCAGCCCCTTTCAAGGACAAGGATAATTGAAGATTTTCTGCCCAGACTTCACCCTCCTAAGCCCAACTTCTAGCCAGCCTCCACACACTAAGTTTACAGACAGGTCTAGGTGTACAGTAGCCAAAATCTGAATACGTTAAGGTCACAGTAATCCTCAATTCTCACGGATTCTGCTGTACAAAGGGAGAAAAAATGTACTGCAGAGAGATTGCAGATCACCTTCTCCTGCATGCCTCTGAACGCTCAGATTTCACTGCAAAAATCAGGAAAAAACATATAATCCATCAGATGACCAGAACCAACACAGAGGCACAAAAAATATGAGAAGCCAAGAAAATACCTCTCCCCCATGGGAAAAGAGTAACTCCTCATCCCCCACAGATAATACAATGGAACTTGGGGACATGTCAGAGAATTTAGACTATTCATAGTGACAAAGCTAACAGAAATGCAAGAGACAATAAACTCCAGAAGATGAAGGAGAAAAGAGACGAGTTCCAGGAAGTGAGACAGTCTTGCATGATCTGAAAGAGGAAATATATACCATAAAAAAGAATCAAACAGAATTTTAGAAATGAAGGCTCTAATACAGGAAATCAAAACCTCCCTTGAAAGTATTAAAAGCAGTTTAGATCATGCAGAAGATCCAATCTCAGATGTAGAAGACAGAACCTCTGACCTAGAAAAATTCACCAAAAAAACTGAGAAAATAACCCCAAAAAATGAGAAAATATGAGTAATACTAGATACCATTAAACACCCAAACATCCAGATAATTGGTATCATAGAAGGTGAAGAAACTAATAAGGGCATTGATAATTTATTCCATGAAATCCTGGAAGAAAACTTGCCAAACCTAGAGAGACATTCAAATATCCAGACCCAAAATATACAAAAGACCTCACATAGAATCAACCCAAGAAGATCTCCAAGGCACATTATAGCCAGATTGACCAAAACCACAGAGATAAGATACTAAAATTGGCAAGAGAGAAACATCAGGCTAAGTCGGACCTCTCATTGGAAATAATGCAAGCAGGGAAAGAATGGGAAAAATATATTCAAAGTGTTAATTGCAACAAAGAACATTATACTCTGCATATAGGGTGTGTGTGCTCACCAGAGAGACAGAGAGACAGAAAGTGAGAAATCACCCCCCAGGGGGATGCCCACGCTGCAATCCCTTCTCCTCTATTCTCCTCTTAGGATCTTAGGAACGTACACACATACACCCAGCATGAGTTTTCAGCAACTGAGTCTGGGACTCGAACCATGGTTGACTACATGGGAGTCCAGCAACTTAAGGCCATCTGCTGGTCCCAGTCAAATGATTTTCCACAATGCTGCCAACACCATTCAATGAGGAAAGGACAGGCCTTTTAACCATTTATAAGTGCAGCTGTACTTAACCAGCAACTCTCCCATGTGAGTCTCTCGAACTGAGTATTGTTTTACCACTGTGCCACCATCTGGCTCCATACTCATAATCTCTCTCTTTTTTTAAAAAAAAAGTTTTGCTATAGGGTACATGCACTTGTTGGAGACAGAGAAAGAGAGGAGAGAGAGAAAGCAGCACCCCAGGGGTTGGGGGGGGGGGGTGACCATACTGCAATCCCTTCTCCTATCAGGATTTTGGGCACACACACACACAAGCACCCATTGTTTTTCAAGCCAACAAGTCAAGGACTCAAACCATGCAGCTGGCCATGTGGGGCCTTAACCACCATGCCACTGGTTGCCCAGCAAGCATTTTTTTTTTAAAGTTTAATTATTTTATTCATGGTGCTGTATGTGTGTGTTTATGCGCACACGTGTTCAAGTGAGAGAAAGAGGAACCCTTGACAGCCTCTGGTCACACTGTGATCCCCTTTTCCCAGCCCTCCAGCTCACTAAGATCTTGAGAGGCATGTTTTTAGGTCAGGTCAACATGGAATATGAATCACAATCTGTCATGTGGCTTCCAACACTGCAATTCAGTACACTGTTGCCCATGCCACTGAGGCAGGATCCATTGCAATCTTGAATAATTAATTATGGAGGGGCCGGTAGGTGACGTGGTGGTTAAAGATGCTAGACTCCCACATGGTCGACTGCAGTTCAAGTCCTGAACCTGGTGGCTTCCTGAGGGAAGGTGACAATCTTCCCTCTCTCGTTCTCTTTCACTCTGTCCCTCTCTGGAAATTAAAGTAAATAAATAAACAAAATAAAAAATAATTCTAAAAAAAAAAAATTACAGAAAGTACTTTTTTCCAAACTCCACATTTTACTCATTATAAAACCACCATAAAAACCTCCTGAAGGGCTTTTCGAACCAAACATGCTACAGAAACCCAGCTCCTTGAGAATCACTGTTTTAGTAAGCTACCTGATAGTGGCAACAACTCAAAGAGAAGCATCTTTTTTTTTTTTTTTTTTTTTTTTTTTACTTAATTTACTAATTTATTTATTTAAGTTTTATCAGAGAGGGACAGAGAGAGAGAGGGAAAGTGGAAAAACAAGCTGCCAAGTCCAGGACTCAAACCACAGTTAGCCATGTGGGAGTCCAGCACCCTCAACCACCACGCCACCTGCTGCCCCAAAGAAGAATCTTAACCTCAAATACACTGGAGGAGGACAAAAGTTAAAAACTAATGATGGGGCCAGTAGTTAAGGCACTGAACTCCCTCGTGGCCACCGCAGTCTGAAACTCATGCTGAGTGCGTGCATGCCCAAAATCCCAAGAGGAGAATGGAGAAGAAAGGATTGTGGCATAGCCATCTCCCCAGGGGGGTGATTCTCTCTCTCTGTTTCTCTGGCAAGTGCATGTACCTTATAGCAAAAAAACTCTCTAAAAATAAAAAAAAAACAAAAAAAAAAAAATAACTGATAACTAAAATAGAAGTGTAAAGCTTGGAATCTTGTTATTAATGGTTCAGATACCAAATGAATGCTATTATAATTTATCATTCAATTAATTATGAATTAAATTCATTGTAAAATCAATTTGGTACCTTCATCTGATATATAATAACAGACATACAAGACACTAAGATAACACCATATGCGCACACACACACGCGCGCTAACATATTTAGGTTTGATTATAGTTTAACATACCATTTTAAAACAAAATTAGAGTTAACTAAAGCTTTCGATAGCAGCTGAATAATTCAGTGGAATCTGGTTTGCATCAAAAGACATGGTGAATACTTAAGTAAGTCAATAAAATAAAATACTTAGGTTAGAGTTGCAGAAGAAATTTATATTACCTGCTGAACAGCTAGTGTACTATCCATTTCATCAAAGGATTCATCAGGCCAGTTATAGAAATCCTATAAGAATAAATTCACTGTTAAAACACACATAAAGCTACAAAGCGGATGTGACGTTATTATGAGCAACTTCAGTTCTTAATGAAGACCCAAAGCTCAGACTTTATAATGTGATTATAATGAAGTAAGCTAAGGGTATTTAAATTTAATTCAATGTTTTTATTCATTTTTTTAAAGAATTAGGTATTTTTATTTGACCTGAGAGAGACAGAAAGAAAGGGAAAGTGAGAAAACAAGCCACCAGGTCTTGAACAGCAGTCAGCCATGTGGAAATCCAGTGCCTTAGCCACCACACCACCTGGCAACCCTATTCAATGTTTTTAAATGAACACCAAGAGACCAACAAATAGAGTAATTGTTATGTTGATGGACTCCCATGTGGTCAGCCACAGTTGAGTCCCACACAGGTGGCTTAAAACTCATACGGGGGGGGGGGGACCCTGACATGTGGCATGACAGTTAAGGGCACTGGATTCCCACATGGCTGATCATGGTTCGAATCCCGAAAGGAGAATGGAGGAGAAAGGACTGTGGTGTGGCTATCCTCCCTGGGGGGTGATTTCTCTCTCCCTCTGTGTTTCTCTGGCAAGTACATGTACCTTACAGAAAAAAACCTCTATCTGAAAAAAAAAAAAAAAAAGATAACTAAAATAGAAATGTAAAGCTTAGAAACTTGTTATCAGAGTTCAGACACCAAATGAATGTTGTTATAATTTATCATTCGATTAATTATGAATTTAATTAATTGGTGGCTTGCTTTCTCACTTTCCCTCCCTCTCTCTTACTCTGACCCTCTCTGGTCAAATTAAAAATAAATAAAGTTAAATAAAATATTTTAAAAAAGAAAAGAAAAAGTTTCTGTTTGGATAAAAAAACAAAAAAACAAGACTCACTGGGGACCAGCAGATAGTATAATGGTCAAAATACTGGATTCCCACATAGTTGACTGAGTTTGAGTCCAAGACCTAGAAACTTAAAACTCACACCAGGTGCATGTGCATGCGTGCCCAAGATCCCAAGAGGAGAATGGAAGTGAAGGGATCACAGTGTGGCCATCCCTCCAGGGGGTGATTTCTTGCTTTCTGTCTCTCTTTGTCTCTCTGGAGAGCGCACAGAGCCTAATAAAAAAAACATCTCTCTTTAAAAAAAAGAACACCTGGAACCAGCAGTTAGCGTAATGGCTATGTCACTGGACTCCCACGTAGTCGACCGCGGTTCGAGTCCCGGACCCAGTGGCTTAAACTCACGCTGGGGGAACCAGCAGTTAGCGTAATGGCTATGTCGCTGGACTCCCACGTAGTCGACCGTGGTTCAAGTCCCGGACCCGGTGGCTTAAAACTCACGCCGGGCGCGTGTGCGTGCGTGCCCAAGATCCCAAGAGGAGAATGGAGGAGAAGGGATTGCGGCGTGACCTCCCCCCTGGGGGGTAATTTCTCACTTTCTGCCTCTATGTCTCTCTCTGTCTGTCTGGCGAGCGCACGCACCCTATAGCAAAAACCTCTCAAAAAAAAAAAAGAAAAAAGAAAAAAAAGAAAAAAAACTCACGCCGGGTGCGTGTGCGTGCGTGCCCAAGATCCCGAGAAGAGAATGGAGGAGAAGGGATTGCGGCATGGCCATCCCCCCCTGGGGGTGATTTCTCGCTTTCTGTCTCTCTCTGTCTCTCGGGCGAGCGCACGCGCCCTGTAGCAAAAACCTCTCCAAAAAAGAATACCAAGATTTTATTTAATTGAATTACAAATTAAATGTTTTTCACCCACAAATTCATCAATTATGATTCCCATAGTCTTTCATGTATTACTTAATTGTAGAGATATTACTTTTCATTTATAACGGTGAAATACTTCCCAAAAAGTTACATTAAAAAAAAAAAGACCTCTGGGGGCCGCCAGCAGGTGGAGTGGTGGTTAAGGGCGCTGGACTCCCACATGGCCGACCACGGTTTGGGTCCCGGACCTGGCGGCTTGCACTCTCTCTCTGTCCCTTTCTGGTCAAATTAAATAAGTAAATACATAAGTAAACAAATAAGTAAAATAATTCTTTTTTTTTTCTTTTTATTTTTTGGAGAGGCTTTTGCTATAGGGTGCATGCGTTCGCCAGACAGACAGAGACAGATAGATAGATAGAAAGTGAGAAATCACCCCCAGGGGGGATGGCCACGCCGCAATCCCTTCTCCTACATTCTCCTCTCGGGATCTTGGGCACGCACGCACACGCGCCCGGCGTGAGATTAAGCCACCGGGTCCGGGACTCGAACTGCAGTCAACTACATGGGAGTCCAGCGACATAGCCATTACGCTAACTGCTGGTCCCAGTAAAATAATTCTTAAAACAAAAGACCTTCTGGGACCAGCAGTTTAGCACAATGGCTATGTCCCAGCTGGCGTAATAGCCATGTCACTGTACTCCCACGTAGTCGACCACATTTCAAGTCCCGGATCCGGTGGCTTAAACTCACACCCGGCACATGGCGTGTATGTCCAAGATCCCAAGAGGAGAATGGAGGAGAGGGTATTGCAGTGTGGCCATCCCCACTGGGGGGTGATTTGTCACTTTCTGTCTCTGTATCTCTGTCTTTCTGGCAAGTGCACACACCCTATAGCAAAAACCAACCCCCACGCCCCCGAAAAAAAAAGGGACCAGCAGTTAGCGTAATGGCTGTCGCTGGACTCCCATGTAGTCGACTGTGGTTCGAGTCCTGGACCTGGTGGCTTAAACTCATGCCGGGCACATGTGTGTGCGTGCCCAAGATCCTGAGAGGAGAATGGAGGAGAAGGGATTGCTGCGTGACCATCCCCTGGGGGGTGGTTTCTCACTTTCTGTCTCTCTGGCGAGCGCACATGCCCTATAGTAAAAACCTCTTCAAAAAAAAGACAAGCATTATAAATTATTAATTCAATTTCAAAGAGTGTTTTTAGGGGCCGGTAGGTTGTGTGGTGGTTAAGGGTGCTGGACTCTCACATGGCCGACCATGGTTCAAGTCCCAGACCTGGCATCTTACTTTCTCCCACCCCCTCTTCCTTTCTCTCTCCCCCCTCTCTCGTCAAATTAAAATAAATAATTATTTTATTTAACTTTATTTCTCGCTTTCCCGTTCTCTTTTTCCTTTCTCTCACTTTCCCACCAAACAGAATAATTCTTAAAAAATAAAAAAAAATAGTGTTTCAAATTTCTAGGTTATAATGTGACCTCCAAGTTAGCTCATGGTCTGATGGTTAAGAAAGCTGGATCCCTGGGAACAGCAGTTGGCGCAATGGCTATGTCACTGGACTCCCATGTAGTTGACTGCAGTTCGAGTCCCGGACCTGGTAGCTTAAACTCACACCAGGTGTATGTGTGTGCGTGCCCAAGATCCCAAGAGGAGAAGGGACTGTGGCGTGGCCATCCCTCCTGGGGAGTAATTTCTCGCTTTCTGTCTCTGTCTCTCTCTGTCTTTCTAATGAGTACACACATCCTATAGCAAAAACCTCTCTTTAAAAAAAAAAAAAAAACAGTAAGCTGGATCCCTGGGGCCGGCAGGTGGCATGGTGGCTGGAGTGCTGGACTCCCACATGACCAACTGCAGTTCAAGTACCGGACATGGCAGCTTGCTTTCTTTTTTTGTTTTGTTTTGTTTTGTTTTGTTTTGTTCTTTTGGAGAGGTTTTCGCTATAGGGCGTGTGCACTCGCCAGACAGACAGAGAGAGACATAGAGACAGAAAGCGAGAAATCACCCCCCAGGGGGGATGGTCACACCGCAATCCCTTCTCCTCCATTCTCCTCTCGGGATCTTGGGCACGCATGCACATGTGCCCAGCGTGAGTTTTAAGTCACCGGGTCCAGGACGCGAACTGCGGTCAACTACGTGGGAGTCCAGCGACATAGCTATTACACTAACTGCTGGTCCCCCGGCAGCTTGCTTTCTTGCTTTCCCTCTCTCTGTTTCTGTCTCTCCCTGGTCAAATTAAAAAATAATAACAATAAATAAAATTAAATCAATAATTCTTAAAAAAAAAAAAAAAGAAAGCAAGCAAGCAAGCAAGCTGGATCCCACCTAGCAATCATGTGGTTTGAGTCCTAGACCTGATGGCTTGGAAAACACTCTGGGTGTGGATGTGTGCATGCCCCAACTCCTGACAGGATGGAAAAATGGGGAAGGGACTACAGTTTCACTGCTCTTTATAGGAAGGTGCTTTTTCTCTCTGTTGCTCTGTCTCTCTTTGCAGAAGGGAGCAAATAAATACACTAGCAAATAAAAATAAATAGGGCTAGCCAGTGGTGTGGGTGGTTAAGGAGGGTAAATCCCACAGGGATGACTCTGCAGTTCAAGTCCCAGTCCTGACAGTTTGAAATGGGGTGAATGTGTGCATGCCCAAAATTGCAACAGGAAGGAAAAATGGAGAAGGAATTAATATGTGATCATCCCTCATGAAGGGTTGCTTTCTCACTTTCTCTCCCTCTTTTCTCTCCCCAGTGAGCACATGTACCTCTGTCAAATAAATAAATAAAACGAATAAACACAAGATCTTCTCTCCAAAAAAAACATAGGGCCCAGCTGTGCTGTTTCAAGAGGTCGAGCGCCACTATGCGAGGCTGGAGCCACATGAGAAGCCTGAGTTCCATTCCCAGATCAACCAAAATAGGGCAGGCACAGTTACTGGGAAGCTGGGGAGGGATATTAAGGCAGAATGAGGCCATCAAATTACCTGTCTTTCTTCACCTGCGCTCACCAAGAAAAAATAATTGGGGGCCAGCAGGTGGCATGGTGGTTAAGGTGCTAGACTCCCATATGGCCACAGTTTGAGTCATGAGACCAAGGTTTGAGTCCTGGGCCTGGTGGATTGTTTTCTCACTTTCCCTTTCTCTCCCCCATCCCTGTCTCTCTCTAGTGAGTGCACAGGCTTTCTGGCAAATTTAAAAATAACTATTGGGTCATCAGGAAAGTCATGATACATTTTTGCATAGAAAAATACGTCATGACTTTTCTGATGACCCAATAATTGACACTGTCATCTAGTTTAGTTCATGAACATTTACTGAAAACCATATGCCCATATTCCAGGTCTAACCAACTTAGAAAAAAAAAAAAAAATATATATATATATACACATGTATATATATGTGTGTGTGTGTGTGTGTGTGTGTGTGTGTGTATAGGGGGCCAGCCAGTGGTGTCAGGTTAAGGCGCTGGATCCCACATGGCCAACTGCATGGTTTCAGTCCTAGACTCAGCTGCCCGAAAAACACGCCAGGCACCTGTGAGTGCCCAAAATTTCAAGAGGAGAAGGAAGGAGAAGGGGCTGCAACATGGCCATCCCTACTTCGGGTTGCTTTCTCACTTTCTTTCTCTCTTTCTCTCTCCAGAAAGTATATGTGCCTATAGCACAGCAAAACAAAACAAAACCACACACACACACACAGACACAGACACACACACACACACACACACACACACACACAGGTAGTCCACCTGCTCTAATATAATTTATTTAATTTTATTGTATTTATTATTATCTTTTGTGTGTGTGTGTGTGTGAGCACATGAGCTCACCATAGAAAGAAAGAGAGAGAAAAAAATCAAGCTGCCAGGTCCAGGACTCAAACTGTAGTCAACGATGGGGGAAGTCCAGCACTTTAAACACTACGCCACCTGCTGGCCAGATAGTTTAAAATGAACTGATTTACAATAGAATAGATCCAATTCATTTTTGAAATACATGTGATAAATGATAGGACAGACTGCTTCTTCCCCGCCCCCCAGAGGTTTTTGGTATAAGGCATGTGCACTCGCCAGAAAGAGAGAGACAGAAAGTGAGAAATCACCCCCCCAGCGAGGATGGCCATGCCAAAGGGATTCTTCTCTCAAGATCTTGGGCATGCACGCACACGTGTCCAGTGTGAGTTTAAGCCACCGGGTCCGGGACTCAATCCATGGTCGACTACATGGAAGTCCAGTGACACAGCCTTTATGCCAACAGCTGGTCCTAGGACAGTCCTAACCTTTCCTGTCTCGTTTTAACAACCCTGATCTATGACAATGTAGGAAAAAAGCAAACGCACTTTCATACATGACTTACTAATAATAACACAACAAACGGGTATGTTACAATATTAAAATATATTATATGCCGGGGGAACCAGCAGTTAGCATAATGGCTATGTCGCTGGACTCCCACGTAGTCGACCACGTTTCGCGTCCCAGACCTGGTGGCTTAAAACTCACGTCGGGCGCGTGTGCATGTATGCCCAAGATCCCGAGAGGAGAATGGAGGAGAAGGGATTGTGGCGACCATCCCCTCTGGGGGGTGATTTCTCACTTTCTGTCTCTATGTCTCTGTCTGTCTGGCGAGCGCACGCGCCCTATAGCAAAAACCTCTCAAAAAAAAAAAAAAATATATATATATATATTATATGCCATCCTTTCAAAAATGAACTTTTTAATCAAATGAGATATAAACATAAAAGTGTATTTAACAATATAAAAAGTAAAAAGTTAATCATTTGAGTATCAGAAACAATGTTTCCATAGAACAAGAAGTAAAAGTATCCAAAATACATTTAAAAGTGAAAGAAAAGGACAAGGGGGGGGGGGGAGTATATATCATTCCAGTAGTGTGAAATGACTGGGGCTGGCCAGTGGTGTGGTGGTTAAGGACGCTGGAGGCCAACTGCAGTTCAAGTCCCAGACCTGGAGGCTTGCTTTCTCCCTTTCTCTCTCTCTCTGTCTCTCTCTAGTCAAATTAAAATAATAATAAGTAATAACAAATGGAATTAAATAGTTTTTTTTTTTCAAAAAAGTAAATTATTTTATCAGACCCTATAATAAGACTTTAAATTCAGTAAAAGACAAAAGGTCAACAGTCAACTAAAGAGTCCAAAACTATATAACCTTGAGCAAATCCAGTTAATATTCTGGACTTCAGTTACCCAATCTGTTACATGGTGCTGGGAGGGTGTCTAGATCATAAACTCACTTTCAGAGGTCTCTTTCTATAATTCTGTACCAGAAATTAATATCTATTCTCAGACATAAGATCACAGCTCCATGATTGGTTGGGTTTTTTCCTCTTATATAATTTTCTTTAGAAATATTTTTAAAAATCTATTTCTTTTGATCATAAAAGCATCCACTACAGAGACAGTCACTTCTGCTGGCAGATTAACCAAATCAAGTCTGAATGCCAGTTTGACTTTTTAATATGAGGCATCTCATCTTTCACAAACCCTAAGAACTAATACCTAAAACGATCACCACTTACCGCAAACAGCACCCACTAAAAGTTGATGAAATCAGTAAGTTTATTCCCTAGCTATGCTTCGCACAGATTAACAATGAAATTCTCAATGAATGATAACAAGTCGCAACCTGGTGATGAAAACTTGACAGACCAGAGAACAGCTGCAGGGAAGCAGCTGGGAGAGGAGGTCACGGCAAACCGCCGGAGGATGAAGTAAATTAGAGCCGCCCGCAGTCGGCTAGACTAGCTGGATGGCAGGGCCGGGCAGGCAACCACCGGCCAGATCGAACAGGAAGCCTGGACCCCGCAGGTTACGTCCGCACCCCCTCCCACCCGGCGGCCGGGCCCTCCGGAAACACCTAGGGTCCCCACCTGGCTGGCCGCGCCCCTCCGGCGCTAGTCCGCCTGGGCTCAGAAGTGAGCAGAGGACAGTCGAGGCTGACAGGCTGGCAGTCCGGGCCTCGGCGGGCACTTTCTGCTGCCCACACCCGTCCCTCACGTCCGCCCTCAAGACGGAGCTCTGGAGGCCCTCGCCGCCTCAGCCAGACCGAGGCGCCGCGGCTCCGGAAGAGCAGGCCGGGCACCGGTGCCCCGTCCGCCTGCCGGCCGCCCTGGCTCTCCCCGACCTCCCCTCAGGGGCAGCCGGCTGCCAGGCGCTTGCACGACTCGGCACCGAGAGTCCCGGGGCAGGAAAGACGCGGAAACGATACCTGTGCTTTGGTGCCCGGCCTGTTTCGCCTCAGCACTGCTGTTCCCTCCGCCATGACCATAGTGCCAGAGTCTGGGCGGCTGGAGTCGGTACCCGGATGTAGAGGACGGCTGCCTGCGCGGGGGGGCGGGGCGAAGCGGCGTTCTCGGTCTAGACGCCAGGGAGGGACAGCAGGCAACGGAACAGCCGGAGCCGGCGCGGGGCAGGACGGGAGGGCAGGGAGGGGTTCCAGGAAGGCTGTTCGCCCAGGGGGTAGGGTGCACGCTGGAATAGCCGGAGATGCTCAGCCGGCGACTCCGAGCCTAGGAGGGGAAGTACGAGCGGGGCTGCCCAATGACCGCTTCGGCTGGTCAGCGGTCCAGCACGGAGGGTAGTGATCCGGGATGGCTGATTCGACCGTGCGTACCCCACCGTAATACGTTGTCGCTTCTCCCTGGGCTCTCGTTAGTTAATCTAGAAGGACAAAGTTTGCACAATGGCGACCGTTTCAGTAAACCCATGTGCAAGCAAATACCTAGCAAAGAAAGCATGCATGATTCTTTAACCAAATCCGCCTAGAGATAGAGAATAGAGAAACAGACCAGCGATTTTACCCAGAAAATTACACAGAATCTTCCTGAAATCAAGTCTGAAATCAGACTGGGAGTTTGAATGTCAAATATTATTTCCACCAACCACTGACTTCAAAGCCAAGGACCTTTTCAATGACAAGGGGGTTGCGGAGGATAGACTCAAACGCCAATTATCCGAGATAAAATGGACAACTTGTACGTTGCACCATTGCAGGATTAGGTCGTGTTTTTGTGAGTCAGTGCCGAAAAAATATTAGTCCTTGAAAAACGGTGGGAGGTTTACATCTTGCAGGAGTCCACATTTACTGTGTTGCAAGTTTTAAATGTTCTCAAGTCAGGAGAAACTTTTTTTTCTTGCTTAAAACCCTTAAGTCTTTGATCTGGGATGAGAGTGGCCCTGAATACCATGATAAGACAGTTCAAAGACCAAAGAGTACATAGGGGCCGGCAGGTGAAGCGGTTGTTAAGGGCGCAGTTCAAGTCATGGACTTGGATGGCTTGCTTTCTCACTCTCTCTGTCCCTCTCTGGTAAAGTTTAAATAAATAAATAAAGATAAAATAATTTTTTTAATTATTTTAAAAAGACTTAAGAGTACATAAGGAAGTATGATTTACAAACATGAAAACATCAGATGTCCCTAGATAAAGAGGTATTCAAAATGCTGAGAGAAGAGCCATGTAACAGCCATCAAAAATGGAAGCTAAGAGTAGAGTTGGTTAATTTGAGATTCTGAAGCTGAATAATTGTGACTTAGAATTTAGAAGAGTTTAACAACAGGAAGTTAGTTTGCATTTAAATAGGAGTCCTTCTTTCTGAAAGATGTATAGGCTAGGTAACAAAAGCAAGAGCTTACTTCTGTCCTCCCAGAAGTGGGGCCTAGATTTTTTTTTTTACAAGAGTTATTTAGTTTTATTTATTATATATAGTCTTTTCTTTTCTTTTGATCAGAAAAAGAGAAAGTGAGAAAGCAAGTGCCAGGTCTGGGACTAGCACCTCTGTCTGCCATGTGGGAGCCCAGCACCTTAACCACCCTGCCACCTGCCAGCCCAGGTCTTGATGTTTTTGTTTTTTAGGTTTTTGCCATAGGGTGGGTGTGCTCACTGGAGAGAGAGAGAGAAAGGAAAAGTGAGAAAGTTTCTCCCCTCAAGGCGAGATAGCCACACTGCAATCCCTTTTCCTCCATTCTTCTTGGGATTTTCACAAGCGCCAAGGGTCATTTTTTTCAAGCTGCCAGGTCCGGAACTCAAACCATGGTCACCCATATAAGAATTTAGCACCTTATCCACCACACCACCTGCTGACCTGGTCCTAGATATTAAAAAATTTGTTTAGAGTTCCGCGCGGGGCTGTCTGGGAGCCATGGCTGCCCCGAGAGAGAAACTGGTAGTCTGGGCAGATTCAAAGCATCTTTAAGGGAAAATGTCTTGGGGAGCCCCAGGGAACTGATGAAGTTAAGTGTGCCATCATTAGTTTATGCTGTTCAGAACAACAAGGCTTTCTTAGCCCTTAGCAATCTGGATGCAGCAGTGTACCAGGTGACCTACCAGTTAAAGATTCCTTGTACTACTTTATGTACGGTTTTAATGTTAAACCGGACACTCAGCAAGCTGCAGTGGATTTCAGTTTTTATGCTGTGTGGTGGAGTCACACTTGTACAGTGGAAGCCAGCCCAGGCCACAAAAGTTGTGGTGGAACAGAATCCATTATTAGGGCTTGGTGCTATAGCTATTGCTGTATTGTGCTCAGGATTTGCAGGAGTGTATTTTGAGAAAGTTTTAAAGAATTCAGACACTTCCTTGTGGGTGAGAAACATACAAATGTACCTATCAGGGATTGCTGTGACGTTAGTTGTGTCTACTTGTCAGATGGAGCTGGAATTAAGGACAAAGGATTTTTCTATGGTTACACGTATTATGTCTGGTTTGTCATTTTTCTCGCAAGTGTTGGAGGCCTCTACACTTCTGTTGTGGTCAAGTACACAGACAACATCATGAACGGCTTTTCTGCAGCAGCAGTCATTATCCTGTCTACCGTTGCTTCAGTGATGCTGTTTGGGTTACAGATAACACTCACCTTTGCTCTGGGTACCCTTCTTGTATGTGTTTCCATATATCTCTATGGATTACCCAGACAAGACACTACATCCATCCAACAAGGAGAAACAGCTTCAAAAGAGAGAGTCATTGGGGTGTGATTTTCAGCCTCAAGAGAGATTCCGGTAAGACTAAATCATCTGCATTAAACTAGAGCCTTAAGTCAATTCCAGAAGGTAGCCTAAACAAACAACAACAAATTAACATATGGCAGAAGAATTAAGAAAGCTATCTGAGTGAACTGCTAATATGGAAAGTTAATGTGGACCTGTTTGAGGTCAGACTGTATTGTTTTAGAATGAAGGAATTTTTGATCGATATCTCTCTCTCTCTCTCTCTCTGTCCCTCTCTGGTCAAATTGAAATAAATGAATAAATAAATAAATAAATATCCAAAATTAAAAAAAAAAAAAAAAAAACACTTAGGGAAAAAAAAAGAAAAAAAAGGAGCCGGCGAGTGGCGTGGTGGTTAAGGGCGCTTGATTCCCACATGGCCGACCATGGTTCAAGTCCTGGACCTGGCAGCTTGCTCTCTCTCTCTCTCTCTCTCTCTCTCTGTCCCTCTCTGGTCAAATTGAAATAAACAAATGAATAAATAAATAAATAAAAATCCAAAATTAAAAAAAAAAAAAAAAAACACTTAGAAGAATGAAGGAATTTTATTACGTACATAACAAGTATGGAGTGATAGGGAATTTGAAAAATCATGTGAGGCTACAGTATACAAGGTTCAGGACAATGTTTAAGGGTAAAAGTGCCAAAGCCATTTCTGTACTATCTGTTCTCTTGTTCAGGTACCAGGAGAGAAGGATGACTCCTTGTTCTCCCAATTCATGTACAGTATTTTGTCCCAGCAGTAGTAAAGACCTAACTCTGTTCTTAGGAAAGAAAGACAAAAATAAGACAGGCTAGTTCAGAAATGAGCTGAATGTGTAACTTCTTTTTTTTTTTTTTTTTTTTTTTTTAAAGAATTATTTTATTTAACTTTATTTATTATTATTATCATTATTATTTTCCAGTTTGATCAGAGACACAGAGAGAGAGAGAGTCAGAGACACAGAGAGAGAGAGAGGAAGTGAGAAAGCAAGCCACCAGGTCCAAGACTTGAACCGTGGTCGGCCATGTGGGAGTCCAGCGCCTTTAACCACCATGCCACTTGCCGGCCTCAAACTGACTCGATTCCATAACTCAGACGAGGTTTCTGGGTGGTGACTGAGTACTCTGTTAGTGCTGTCTTTGTGCCATTCATTGTCTGGTTCATATTTCTTTGCTGTTAGAGGGTATACTTTTCTTCAAAAAAATTTCTAATGTCACTTTTGTACCTTTTTTTTATAAAGTATGTTTAACTGTTGGGCTCTCAATAATCTGTGAAATTTCAGTGTTTTTAAAAAATTTCTATAATGTTAATAGGGAATAAGCAATAAACTTTATTTATATGAAAAAAAAAAAAAAAGATTTGTTTAGGGTCAGCGGTGGTTAAGGTGGCCAGATCCTACATGGCTCACCACAATTTGAGTCCCAATGTGGTGGCTTAAAAAACAATCCAGACACGTGTGTATGCATGCCCAATATTCTGAAAGAAGGGAGAAATGGAGAAGGGATGGCAGCATGACTATCCCCCCTTCAGGAGTGCTTTCTCACTTTCAACCCTTTCTAACTGTCTCTGGCAAGTGCAGTTAATTTCTAGCAAATTAAGGGGGAAAAAAAAGATTTACTTAATCTGGCCAACTCCACGGCCTTGTGGGTAAGGCAGCCGGATCACTCATTACCAATTGAGCTGTTCAAATCTGGGCCCTAGGACTTGAAAAATACACTGGGCATGTGCCCAAGATCCTAACAAGCTAGAGAAATGGAGGAGAGGGGGTTACAGTTTGATCATGCCCCATTGGGAGATGTTTTTTCTTTCTCTCCCTCTTTTTCTGTCTCTTTGGTCAAAGAAAAAAGGAAAAAAAAAATCAACAAATACTCATTAAGCTCTACTATGTGGAAGTCATTGAGGTATAAGTATGAAAAGGCCCAACCCTTTACCAAAAATTGCTTAGATTCTGACAATGGATACAGATGTGCAAATCCCCAGTTTGTACTGCTAAATACAGTAAAAGCCTAGGACAAGCAGGACAAGTGACACCAAATTGTTGCCTCCCTATGAGAGGCCAGTGGGGTCTATGAGAGAGTAGACTTCTAGAGGCAGACTTCTCTGTTAGAGATAACCCCACCTCACTTACTCCAAGGACTAAGTTTAAATTTCCTGTTTATTCATTTCCCTGAGCTGTAAATAGCAGTTATCTATAGCTGAAGAGAATCATCTTAATATTCTCTAAATTCCAGATTTGTTTTACTATTTTAGCTCATCTGGAAAAAAAAAAAAAAAAAAAAACAGTAGATGAATAGTTGTTAAATTCAGTAACAAAATATGCATTAATTCTCTTGGGAAAGTCCGGTAAAGTTGCATTGTGATGTCAACGCTGGCCTTGTTCTCAGGAAGAACTTTGTTCTTGAGGGCTGAAATGTTCTAGCCCATAACCTTCACATTTTCATTCCTCTGTAAGCCTGCAGATTATGACCTCAAAGCAAGAACAGTTTTATAACCCAGGGTTAATTTGGACTGGTAGAGTAGGGGGGAAAATAAATTTAAAAAGCACCATCAATAATAACAGTTATATGTAGTAATGAGTAACTTAATTATTTTAATTATTTCAGGTAAATGAGTAATAGTCTGTTTAAAGGCAATATGAGGGCCAGCAAATGGCATGCTGGTTAAGGAACTGAACTGTAACATGGTCAAATATGGTTCAAGTGCCAGAATTGGCAGTTTGCTTTCTCTCTCTCTCCTGGTCAAATTGAATAATAACAAAATTAAATAATTCAGGGCCAGCAGGTAGTGTGGTGGTTAATGGCGCTGGACTCTCACATTGTAGAGTTCGAGTCCAGGACTCAAACCATGAAGTCAGTCATGTGGGATCCAGTCCCCTTCCTTAATCTCTTAAGACACTTGCTGGCTCAATCATTTCCTCTTTTCAATAGATCTAGGGAAAAAAGCAAGACCCTGTCTAAAAACAGGCTAGGGACCAGCAGTTGGTGTAATGGCTATGTCTCTGGACTCCCATGTAGTTGACCACAGTTCGAGTCCCGGACCCAGTGGCTTAAACTCACGCTGGGTGCATGTGCATGTGTGCCCAAGATCCCGAGGGGAGGATGGAGGAGAAGGGATTGTGGCGTGGCCATCCCCCCTGGGGGGTGATTTTTCGCTTTCTGTCTCTGTCTCTCTGTCTTTCTGGTGAACACACATGCCCTGGAGCAAAAATCTCTCCCCCCCCAAAAAAAAAAAAAAAAAACAAGCTAGAAGTGGTGACACATGCCTGTCATCCCAGCTGAGAGACTAAATCAGAGGATAACAAAAATGTTGATCCCAATTTTTTAACAATTAAAAACTTTTTTTTATTTAACTATTAATTATTATTTTCCAATTTGACTAGAGAGAGAGGGAAAGTGACAAAGCAAGCTGCCAGGTCCAGAACTCGAACCGCTGTGGGCCATGTGGAAGTCCAGTACCTTTTTATTTTTTTGGTAGAGGTTTTTTTTTTTTTTTTTTGCTATAGTGCGCGTGCGCTCACCAGAAAGACAGAGGGAGGTTAGTATCAGGGGACCAGCAGTTGGCCTAATGGCTATGTCGCTGGACTCCCATGTAGTTGACCGCAGTTCGCGTCCCAGACCCGGTGGCTTAAAACTCACGCCGGGCGCGTGTGCGTGCGTGCCCAAGATCCCGAGAGGAGAATGGAGGAGAAGGGATTGCGGCGTGGCCATCCCCCCTGGAGGGTGATTTCTTGCTTTCTGTCTCTCTGTCACTCTCTGTCTGGCAAGCACATGCACCCTATAGCAAAAACCTCTCCAAAAAAAAAAAGAGAGAGACAGAAAGTGAGAAATCACTCCCCAGGGAGGATGGCCATGCCACAATCCCTTCTCCTCCATTCTCCTCTCAGGATCTTGGGCACGCACGCACACGCACCCTGCATGAGTTTAAGCCACCGGGTCCGGAACTCGAACCACAGTTTTGACTACATGGAAGTCCAGTGACATAACCATTACACCACCTGCCAGTCCCCTGATACTAATTTTTATTTTTTAAAAGAAATTACTTTATTTATTTATTTTTAATTAGATCAGAGAGGAACAGAGTGAGAGAAAGAGGAAAAGTGAGAAAGCCAGTTGCCAGGGACTCAAACTGTGGTTGGCCATGTGCAAGTCCAGCACCTTTAACCACCATGCCACCTCCTGACTCCTGATCCCAATTAAAAAAAGAAAAAAAGTTTTATAATGTGTACACTTCTGAAACAATAGGAGAAAGTTAGAATAATATAATGGTAATACCTATACAATGCAATAGCTCCCTAGTAGGTTTTTTGTTTGGTTTAGTTTTCGTTTTTTGCCCCAGGGTGTCTGTGCTCACTGGAGACAGAGACAGTGAGAGGAAAAGTGAGAAATCACCCGTAATGTCCACACTGCAGTCTCTTCTCCTCCATTCTCCTCTCAGGATTTTGGGCATGCATGCACGTGTGCCTGGAGTGATTTTCAAGCCACTATGTCCAGGACCCAAACCAGGGTCGGCCATGTGAGAGTTCAGTGATAAAACTGCTACACCATCTGCTGGTCCTGGTCACTGGTAGTTTTAGTTTTCCTTTCTCAATTTCCAAAACATTTTGTATGGACTAATGGAATGCAGCCTTGGAAGTTGGACAAATCTTAACTTCAGACCAACTCTATTATTTAAAATTTGGGCCACCTTAAGCAATTTAACTCTGTGAATCTTTATAAAGCTGGAACATTTGCCTGAAAAGATTAGTGACTACATGCAAATAAGGTTATTCAAAGTGCCTAACAGGCTTGGCAAAAGCTCAAAATGCTAGTAAATATTATCACAAAAATTTCAATTACTGGGGGACCAGCAGTTGGCGTAATGGCTATGTCATTGGACTCCCATGTAGTTGACTATGGTTTGAGTCTCAGACCTGATGGCTTAAACTCACACCGGGCACATGTGCGTGTGTGCCCAAGATCCCAAGTGGAGAATAGAGGAGGATTGCAGCGTGGCCATTGCCCCCCACCCCCGGGAGGGGGTGATTTCTCACTTTCTGTCTCTGTCTTTCTGGTGAACTCATGTGCCCCATAGCAAAAACTTCTCCCCAAAAAAAAATATATATATATTTTTCAATTACTGGGACCAGCAGGTGGTGTGGTGGTTGGGGGCACTGGATTCCCACGTGGCCGACTATGGTTCAAGCCCTGGGCCTGGTGCCTTGCTTTCTCACTTTCTCTTTTTCTGTCCCTCTCTGGTCAAATTAAATTTAAATAAAATAATTATTTTTAAAAAGAAAAGAAAAAGAACAATATCTTAAAAAAAAAAAAAAAAAAAAAACACTTTCAATTAGTATTCTATGTTTTGGGGCTAGCAGGTGGCATAGTAGTTAAAGTGCTGGATTCCCATATGGCCAACTGTGGTTCGAGTCTGGGACCCAGCAGCATGACTCTTACACCAGGCACCTGTATGCAGGGATATCCAAAATCCTGAGAGGAAAATGGAGAAGGGATTACAGTGTGGCCATATCCCGGGGGGGTTATTTTTCACCTTGTCTCTGTCTTTTTAGTGCGTGCCCTATAGCGAAAATCTCGCTCAAAACAAAAAGTATTATGTTTTACTTACCTTCTTCCTTCATAATTATGGTTCTGCTGAACCAAAGGCCAATGGCAACAAATTAGTCTGAAACATATTTCACAATCCCAATGCCCTAAATTTCTTGTGGCAAAATTCTTTTTTTTTTACTTATTTAATTCCATTTGTTGTTATTTTTTAATTTTTGAATTATTTAATTTTCTTGATTCATTGATTTATTTTAATTTGACCAGAGAGGGACATAAAGAGAGAGAGAGAAAGAGAGAAAGCGAGAAAGCAAGCCACCAGGTCCAAGATTCAAATGGTTGTTGGCCATGTGGGAGTCCAGAGCCTTTAACCACCATGCCATCTGCTAGCCCTATTATTATTTTTTAATTTGACCAGACAGAGTCAGAGGTAGAAAGAAAGGGAAAGCAAGACAGCAGGCTGCCATTTTCAGGATTTGAACTTCAGTCAGCCACGTGGGAATCCAGAGCCTTTAACCACCATGCCACCTGCTGCCCCCCCTTTTTTTAAGAGCTATTTTTTGCTATAGAGTGCATGTGCTCACCAGAGAGACAGAAGGTGAGAAATTAGCCACTAGTGGGGATGGCCCTACCACAATCCCTCCTCCTCCATTCTCTTCTGGGGATTTTGGAAGTACACACACGTGCATGGTGGGAATATCAAGCTGCCTGGTCCAGGAATCAAACCTTGGTCGGCCATGTGGGAGTCTAGCAACATAACCATTATACCATCTGCTAGTCCTATCTTCTTTTTTTTTTAAAGAGAGATTTTTGCGGGACCAGCAGTTAGCATAATAGCTATATCACTGGACTCCCATGTAGTTGATTGCGGTTCGAGTCCCAGACGCGGTGGCATAAACTCACGTCGGGCGCGTGTGCATGCGTGCCCAAGATCCCAAGAGAATGGAGAAGGGATTGTAGAGTGGCCATCCCCCCTGGGGGGTAATTTCTCACTTTCTGTCTCTCTCTGTCTTTCTGGCGAGCGCACGTGCCCTATAGCAAAAACCTCTCCAAAAAATAAAATAAAATAGATTTTTGCTATACGCACATGCACTTGCCACAGAGACAGAAAGAGACAGAGAGACAGAAAGTGAGAAATCACCCAGCCTGGGGAACAGCCACGCCCAACCCCTTTTACTCCATTCTCCTCTCGGGATCTTGGGCACACACACCCGACATGAGTTTTAAGCTGCTGCGGTCCATCAGGGACTCAAACCACAGCCAACTACATGAGAGTCAGACAATGTAACCATTACGCCATCTGGTAGTCCCTTTTTTTTTTTTTTTTTGTAAAGAGAGACTTTGCTATAGGGCACATGAACTCACTGGAGAGCCAGTGAGAGAAAGGAAGAAGTTACCCCCCAGGCGGGATGACCATACTGCAAACCCTTCATTCTCCTCTCTGGATTTTGAGCAGCTACACACATGCCTGGTGTGAGTCTCAAGTTGCCTGGTCCAAGACTTGAACTACGATAGGCAATATGGGCGTCCAGTGATATAACTGTTGTGCCATCTGCTGGTCCCATCTTATGGCAAAATTCCTTTTTTTTTTTTTTTTTTGGAGAGATTTTTGCTATAGGGCGCGTGTGCGCGCCAGACAGACAGACAGAGACATAGAGACAGAAAGCGAGAAATCACCCCCCAGGGGGGATGGTCACGCCGCAATCCCTTCTCCTCCATTCTCCTCTCGGGATCTTGGGCACGCACGCACATGTGCCCGGCATGAGTTTTAAGCCACCGGGTCCAGGACGCGAACCACAGTCGACTACGTGGGAGTCCAGCGACATAGCCATTACGCTAACTGCTGGTTCCCGCAAAATTCTTAACATAATCCTACAGTCTAAAATTTTTTAGAAATTCAGCAAGCAAGTGTCACAGTAGTAATGAATATTTGTGTAGTATAAGTTTCCTCATCCTTCTGTTTTCGGTGGTTAGGATGAAGGCCTCAAGATTTAAGAATACCGTGTAATTCAGAGGATGATTTCAGGTTTAAGAACAATTTCCTTAGAACTCAAAACTCATTTTCCTAGGTCTCTGAAAAACAGCCTTGGATGGGGCCAGCAGGTGGCATGGTGGTTAAAGGCGCTGGATTCCCACATGGTCAAGCACAGTTCGAGTCCTGGACCTGGCAGCTTTCTTTCTCACTTTCCCTTTCTCTCTGGCTGGTCAAATTAAAAAGGAATAATAACAGTTGGAATGAAATAAATATTTAAAAAAAAAAAAAACAGCCTTGGAGAATGCTGAGACAGCCATGGCCTCTGAAATGGATCACTAACTCTGCAAGTTAACCACCACACGGCCTTGAACAAGTTTTTACATTAATTTTAAAAACTTAAGGGAACCAGCAGTTAGCGTAATGGCTATGTCGCTGGACTCCCACGTAGTCGACCACGGTTCGTGTCCCGGACCCGGTGGCTTAAAACTCACACCGGGCGCGTGTGCATGCGTGCCCAAGATCCCGAGAGGAGAATGGAGGAGAAGGGATTGCAGCGTGACCATCCCCCCCGGGGGGGGTGATTTCTCGCTTTCTGGCTCTATGTCTCTCTCTGTCTGGTGAGCGCACGCGCCCTATAGCGAAAAAATCTCTCCAAAAAAAAAAAAAAACTTACAAGGTTATGATATGCACAGCACATTGTTTAGCTATGCTTGGGGCAGAGAATGAAATTAATGACCCACTTAGATAATGTCAAGAGTTTTTAGACATTAATCTAGTATCTGAATTTCACAGAGATTAAACCTTAGTATAATGAAGATTGTTTTTTTCTTTTTTTTGGAGAGGTTTTTGCTAATAGGGCGCGTGCGCTCGCCAGAAACAGAGAGATAGAAAGCAAGAAATCACCCCCCAGGGGGGATGGCCACGCCGCAATCCCTTCTCCTCCATTCTCCTTTCTGGATCTTGGGCACGCACGCACACGCGCCCGGTGTGAGTTTTAAGCCACCGGGTCCGGGATGCGAACCACGGTCGACTCCGTGGGAGTCCAGCGACATAGCCATTACGCTAACTGCTGGTCCCAGTATACTGAAGATTTTAACACATGAATAGATACAAATACATACTGCTTTACAAATCAAAAGTCGAGTGTTCTATGCCATTTAGAACTTTGTTCATAATTTAATTATATTCCAGATAAACATAGAACATAACCTGTAAGACTAATGTAGGGGACCAGAGGATGGTATGCAACTTAAAGTGGCTGAATCCCACATGGTCAGCTGTGCAATTTGAGCCCTGGACCCAGTAGCTTGAAAAACACACCAGCCATATGTGAGCGTACCCTAAATCCCAAGAGAACAGAGAAGTGATTGTGGAGTAGCCATCCTCCCTTGGGGGTGACTTATCACTTTTCCTCTCTAGCAAGGGCACACTCCCTATAGCCAAAAACGAAACCAAGAAACTATTGTATAAAGAATTAAAACTAGGGTCAGCAGATGGTATAGTTATTAAGGTGCTAGACTCCCACATGGTCAACTGTGGTTCAAGTCCTGGGCCTGACGGCTTGAAAATCACGCTGGGCTTAAGTGCATGGGTGCCCCAAATCTCAGGAAAATGGATTGCAGCATGGCCATCCCCTCTGAGGGGTGATTTCTTACTCTCCCTCTCACTGTCTCTCTCCAGTGAGCTTACATACTCTATGGCAAAAAAAAAAAAAAAAAAAAAATTAAAACTAGAAATGCGACCAAGAAATAGCAGGTAGCTAAATGTTAGTAAATAACTCTCACCTAGGATCGTCTGGGTTCACATCTTAACTCTTCATCATATTGATCTACATTAAGCTATTCATTCCTTTTCTGTAACTGTTCCCTTATTAAAATTAACAAATGATATACTGGGATGCCAGATAGTTTTGGCTATCTCTAGGACTGATATGTGTATTAAGTTAGGCCAGCTGGTGATGTAACTGTTAAGGCTGGAATCCCACAAGGTCAACTGTGTAGTTCAAGTCCCAGACTTAAAAAACACACTGGAGGGACCAGCAGTTGTCATAATGGCTATGTCGCTGGACTCCTGTGTAGTCTACTGCAGTTCTAGTCCTGGACCCAGTGGATTAAACTCATGCCGGGTGTGTGAGCGTGCATGCCCAACATCCCAAGAGGAGAATGGAGAAGGGATTGCAGCGTGACCATTTCCCCTGGAGAGCGATTTCTCGCTGTCTGTCTCTTTCTAGCAGACACAGGCACCTTATAGCAAAAACTTCTCCAAAAGAAAAGAAAAACACACTGGGGGGACCAGCAAGTGACATGGTAGTTGGGATGTTGGGACTCCTACGTGGCCAACCATGGTTCAAATCCGAGACCCGACAGTTTGCTTTCTCACTTTGTCTCTGGTGAGGTGAGTACAAGCCCTATAGCAAATTAAAAATAACAACAGGGGCACTGGACTTGCACATGGCCAACTGCGGTTCAAGTCCCAGACCTGATGGCTTGCTTTCACTTTCCATCTCTCTCTCTTACTCTGTCCTTAAATGTTCAAATTAAAACAAAGTTAAATAATTCTTAAGTAATAGGATCAGCAGGTGGCATTGTGGTTAAGGCGCTGGACACCCCCACACAGTTCAAGTCCCAGACCTGGTGGCATGCTTTCTCACTTTCTGTCTCTCTGATCAAATTAAATGAATAAATAAAATTATTCTTAAAAAAAAAAAATAGGTATCAACAGATGGTGTAAGTTATGTTGCTGGAATCCCATGTATTTGACCACGATTTGAGTCCTAGACCTGGCAGCTTAAACTCACACCAGGTGCATGTGCATGTGTGCCCAAAATGCTGAGAGAATGGAGATGGGTGGTGTGGCCATCTTCTCCAGGGTGGGGGGGGGTGATTTCTTTCTTTCTTTCTCTGCCAAGTGCATCCACCATATAGCAAAAAGCTCTAAAAAAAAAAAAAAAAAATTAAAGTTCACTAATTCTTTTAAATACACACACACACTGGGTAAATGTGTGTGCATGCCCCAATCCCAAGCCATTTCCCCTTCTGAATGTGTTTCCCTCTGTAGCTAATGCCAAGTGCCCTGTAGCAAACTTAAAGTGTATTGGAGCCAGCAGGTGACATAGTGGTTAAGATGCTAGACTTCCATATGGTCGACCAATGAATCCTGGCAGCTTAAAATACACAGGGCACGTCTGTGAATGTGTACCCAAAATCCCAAGGAGAGTGGAAAAGGGATTGCAATGTGCCTATTCCCTCTAAGGGGTGATTTTCTTGTGATCTTTTGCTTTCTGTCTGGCCAGTGCATACACCTTATAGCAAAAACCTTTCCCCCAAAAAATAAAGTGTATTAAGTACCCAGACACATGTAACAAAGTAGCATATAGAGGCCATAGTTTTAGAGGCTAGCAGGTAGCATGGTAGTTAAGGTACTAGAGACTCCCACATGGCAAACTGCAGTTCAAGCCCCAAACTTGGAGGCTTAAAAAAAAAAAATCACACTTGGCACTACATGTATATGCTTAAAATCCCAAGACACTGAGGCATGGCCATGTCCACATGGGGGCAACTCCTCACTTTCCCCTTTTCTCTCGTGAGCACATGGGCCATAGACAAAAAATAAATAAAAGATACTGTGTTGTTAGAAAAGTCATGCAGTTACTTTTTTTCTATGCAAAAATGCATCACGACTTATCCAACAACCCAACAGTTTTAGACGGGAGTTAACTGGAGGTATAAAGCCAAATCCTGGCTTTGCCATTCTAAGTGACCTTGATGTTATTTTGTGTCTCAGCTTCCTGATCTACAATATGAGACTAGTACCTAACTCCAACTAGCACCAACTAATGTACGTAAATCACATACAACAGTAGGCAGCATCTGGGAAACGCTACTGAAGTAGTAACTATTAGGCTATCAGGAAAGTCATGATGTATTTTTTCTATGCAAAAAATGCATCATGACTTTGCTGACAACTGAATATTACTTACCACAGTGACTACAGTGGAAAACAAGGTATCAGCTAATATTAGCTATTTTACTTTGCCTTGGATGTTATTCTGTATAGTAAAGGCTGTATAGGTAAGTTTTGAAAACTGGAAATGCTCATTCAGAAAGTAAATAAACCCTAAAACCACCTTAAATCACTAAATAAAAGATTAACCACTCATTTACATATTTTATTTGGAAATGTTTATACCACTACAGCAAAATTAAATCTCAGAGACAGTGGATATCATTACGTTAGATATCATTAGTTTATTATAAAAGAGAAACATGGAAATTATTTACATGATGAAAGATTTCACAACTTCAGTGGAATGGGCAGCTTCATGTGATGCCATTTCAGTAGTGATTATTTCAGTCGACATACTTTCCAAGAATGTCACCATCTCTAAATATGAAATAATCCTGCAAATAGTCAAACCATTAGTTAAGACAGTTAATAGCAAATGAACTTTTTTTCTTTAAGAGGTATTAAGCTTACACACCTTGTCATCTAGAACTACTTTGGTGCCTCCATATTCTGGAAGAAGAACTTTATCTCCGACTTTCACACTAACTGGTTGTATCTCTCCACCCTTAAAAAAATAAGAATGCTTATTACCAAAAACATTTAGATCACTACTATACAAATACAGTTAGTTTTTAAATCACTACAATTAGGGACCAGCAGACGACGTAATGGTTATGTCGCTAGGCTCCCACACTGTGGACCGTGGTTTGAATCCCAGACCCTGCAGCTCCCAACTCACGCCAAGCATGTGTGTGCGCATGCATGCATGTGTGCCCAAGATCCCTAGAGAAGAGACTGGGGCGTGGCCATCCCCCTTGGGGGGTGATTTCTGTCTTTCCAATGAGCACATGCACCCTACAGCAAAACTCTCTTAAAAAATAATAATAATTGGGACCAGCAGGTGACGTGGTGGTTAAGGTGCTGTACACTCCCACATGGCTGACCATGGTTCAAGTCCTGGACCTGGTGGCTTGCTTTCTCACTTTCCCTCTTTCTGTCTCTCTCTGTGTATCTCTCCGATCAAATTAAAATAAAATGAATTAATAAAAGTAAATAATTCTTTAAAAAAATAATAATCACTACAATTAATAAAATGTGCTCACTCAAATCTAGTACGTTAAACATGCACTTAGTGGGCTAGCAAGTGGTATGGTGGGTCAGGCAATTGGATCACACATGGCCAATTATGTGGTTCAAGTCCCCTACACAGTAGTTTGAGAAACACACCAAGCGTGTGTATGTGTATGTGCACACATGCACTTTCAAAAGCCTAAGAGGAAAATAGTGTAGATGGGATTGTGTGGTGTGGCCATCCCCCTTGGGGGTGCTCTCTCTCCTACCCACTTTTTCAGTCAAGTGCATGTGCCCTATAGCAATTTTTTAAGAACAATTTTATTTAGCTTTATTTATTATCCTTACTATTATTTTCCAGTTGGATCAGAGAGAGGGAAAATGAGAAAGCAAGCCACCAGGTCCAGGACTTAAACTGTGGTCAGCCATGAGTCCAGTGCCTTCAACCACACCACCTGCCAGCTCCACTCTATAGCAAATTTAATTAAGACGGCAAAAAATAAGCACTTAGTGGCCAAGTGATGAAATTTGTAATGGTAACCTTCACTCAGAATACCATTATAAGCTATTGGTCAAAGAACACATAGTACATTAACCTAAAACTTGATTTCAGTGTAAAAGTTCAAGAACTATACTTAAAAGCTAACCATAGCTAACTAAAGCTGTGTAATTGTTAAATATTAACATAAACTATCCACTATATGAAATAAACTAATTTTCCAAAACCACATACGAAAGATTATTTTGTTGACTTTGTATTTTAAATTTTGCTATGGGGGTCCTGCAGGTGGCATAGTAGTTAAGGATGTTGGACTCCCACATGGCCAGCTATAGTTTGAGTCCCAGACCATGCGGCTTGCTTTCTAGCTCTCTCTCTTTCTCTCTCTCTGTGCCTCTCTGGTAAAAAAAAATTTTTTTTCAAATTTAAATTAAATAGGGACCAGCAGTTAGCGTAATGGCTATGTCGCTGGACTCCCACGTAGTCAACCAGGTTCATGTCCCAGACCTGGTGGCTTAAAACTCACGCCGGGCGCGTGTGCACGCGTGCCCAAGATCCCGAGAGGAGAATGGAGGAGAAGGGATTGCGGCATGGCCATCCCCCCTGGGGGGTGATTTCTCGCTTTCTATCTCTCTGTCTGTCTGGCGAGCGCACGCGCCCTAAAGCAAAAACCTCTCTAAAAATACAAATTTAAATAAAATAATTCTTAAAAAATTTCTTTTGCTATAGGGCTTGTGAGCTTAACATAGAAAGAGAGAAAGCACCTTCCAAAGAGATAGCTATACCACCATCCCTTCTCCATTCTCCTCTTTGGATTCTGAGCATGTATGTGTGTGTCCAGTTTGATTTTCAGGTGGTAGGATCCATGCAGTTGGCCATATGGGATCCAGCCACCATGCCACCAGTTGGCCCAAAAATTCAAGATTTTCTTTATCTAGAATATATGTTTCACCCATAACTCACTTTTCTTTCCTCCAAAGTTCAGATTTGGGTAGAGGGACTAAAGAAAGCATAAATCCCTCAAAACAGCTTCCTAGAGCTTTCTTTGAAGCAACTGGAAAAATAAAGTTCAGGTACTCAACCCCGAGGGCATCTGTTGTGTATTCTGTCTCATACTTTTAGAGACCTGGAAGAATGATTCACCTGTTCCTTTGATAAGTATATTAAATCCCCATGTGGTTCTAAGATTAAGGCAACTTCAGTGTTAAAGGTTAAACTAACAGTCCAAGTTTCCTCTCTATTCTCAAAAGCTGCCCCTACCCCCAGTTTATCTCAAAGCATAATCTTGTCTTATCAGGCAACTCTGGAAATCCCTATCCTATAAAATAAGCAACTTTATTTTACATCACTTTTCTTAAAAAGGCAGATTAGTGGTGAACAAGGGAATGACTGTGAAGACAACAGGAACTACTTAAAAGCCTACTTTTGATAACCCGAGATTTCTAATTATTCATTTTCACTCCACACATAAAAACATTTGCCTGTAGCCCCTATTTACCTTTCCTCTAGATCCAGATCCAACAGCTACTACTGTAGCTTGCAATACTTTTCCTTGAGACTTTTCTGGAAGCATAATACCTCCTTTGGTTACTGTTTCGGCAGCACTCCTTTCAACCAATACTCGGTCAAAGAGTGGAAGAAACTTCCTAAATGCCTGTCCCGCCTGTAGGAAAAGAAACGTTATGTTGAAACAAAAACTGTGTGTCACCATAAATACTCAACAGGCAATGTAAGCATTACATCTCTAATACCATGTTTTGGCTTTCTAATTTACGGCAAAACTGATTTTCGTTCACGAAACGCATGTGAATGTTCACCCAACAGCCACTGTATATTCCAAGTGCAAAGCACCACTGTGGCTGTTAGGGGTCGTAGTTGCTTCTTTGGTCGGCAAACAGACCAGAGCAACCTTTCGGTATTCCAAGGTCAAACATCTCCCTTCCTCAGGTTTGCCTGGAAAATTTCAGGACACGCTGGAGTCGGTCTTTCTCATCTGGGGCCATGCTCTTCTTCCAAGACAGCACACCCACAAAGGCTCTGCAAAAGCAGGCGGGCCGCCGTGTGCACGTCCGGGTTCCAACCTCTGCCACACACACCTGTGGCACGCGCGCGTGCAAGAACCCTCGGCAAAGGACGGGGTCGGACAGGCCTCGCCTCAAGAGTACCGGAGGGCATGGGCCAGAGTGTCCCCCCACTCCTCCCGCGAAGCGAGGTAAGGGCCCGTCCGGGGTCCCAACAGGCCCACTGGGGCCCACCGGCCTCCAGCCCACGCGGGACTCACCATGACTCCCGCAAATGCAGCTCGTACTCCGGTCTCGCGCAGCCGCCGCAGCAAGTGGAGAGACCCGCACTCCGGCCTTCGGGACACGTGAAACGCTGGCCCAGCGCGCAGGCGCACTCGCCACCGCCCCCCACCACGCGAGAGAGGGCGGCCGCACCACCGCGCGCAGCGATTAGCCCCAAGGGCTCTGCGCAGGCCACTGACGCCAGGACCGGGAGGCGGAGGAAAGGAGGAGCTCTTTCTAGGCTATTCCAGGTGGCCCGCCGAGGTGAAAGAACGGGCCCTTCGTCCTTGCCCGGAAATGACGTGATTTGACCTTTGACCCGCAGGGAGCGTGGAGCTTTCCGGAAAGTTCTGGAACCGAGGGCGGCCCGGGAACTAGCCTAAGTTGGCCAGCGCGGGCTGAGCCCAGCGGCCTGGGCTTGCGCGGGTATGGAGAGGCGGGGCCCCGCGCGCGCTACGTGCAGATTGCCGGGCCCCGGGCGCAGGGAAGGGGCGGGAGCAGCCTGCGCACGCGGGCCGCGGGCGGGGGAGCGACCGAGGGAGGGGACACGGGCTCATTGCCGTGTGCGCCTTGCACTCTGTCCCTCACTCGCCGCCGACGGGCTGCCTTGCCGCGCGCACGCCCTGCTGCCGCCCCGCAGGTACGCGGCCGCCCTTTTTTGCTTCACCGTGGTGCCTGCAACCCGGAGCGGGCTTTCTAATCCTACTCGGCCCGGCTCGAGGGCGGCCGGCGAGAACCAGGACTTCCCCCACGCGCTGCAGGCCCTGGTCCGTTTGTCCAGGCCCCGCGGATCCAGGCGGGTCTCATCACGTGTGGCGCGGATCGCGGTGCTGGGCGCGGGAGGGAGGGCATGCCCAGGGGACGGTATCTGGGGGGTTGTAGCCGCCTGCGCCCCCGGGTGCAACCCTAGCCTGGCAGACTGCAGGACGCTGGGGTGCGTGGTCGTATTCTCCAGCGAACCGCTTTTTGCCCCGCGGGCAGCGGGGGTAAGACCCATGACCTTGCTGGAGGCGTACTGCAAAACACGTGGGACTGCGCGGAGTGGGCCGGGCCGCGGTTCTCAGCCTCGAGGCCTTGCGGACTCCTCTGAAACAGTAGCCTCGGGTCGATACATGGAGATACTTTTTGTTGAGCGGGTGTTTTCCCTGTCTAGAATTATTTTACTTTCGTGGTCCCCTGATTTTGTAGTATCTCCGCAAACGTGCTTTTTCAGGGACTCATTTGGAGTGGGTCTGTTCTCAAGGCCATTTTAATGGTGAAAGATTAACCCGCTTTAGGCAGCAGGGGCTAGTGGCCTTGGAGAAAGAGCTGCGTGTGCTTTGTGCTGGTGCTGTAGGTCAGGCCTCAGGGCGGCCTCTTTAAGTTTGCGCTAGTGGCTCATATTCTAAAGCCGCAGCGCATTTTGTGGTTGGGGCGTGGAGGCTGGTGGAAGTCAGCCAAGCCCATGTCTAACATTGCACAGGTGGGCATTTTTGTGCCGAGACATGTACTAATCTTTTACTCTCTTTCCTCCACTAGAAATGCTTCGGTTACCCACAGTCCTTCGCCAGATGAGGCCCGTGTCCCGGGCACTGGCTCCTCATCTCACTCGGGCTTATGCCAAAGATGTTAAATTTGGTGCGGATGCCCGAGCCTTAATGCTTCAAGGTGTAGACCTTTTAGCCGATGCTGTAGCCGTTACAATGGGGCCAAAGGTATCAGTATTGTTTTGTTGTAATTACGGTACCATTAAGGAATAACGTTTTACTGGTGCAGATAGTCCTACTGAACTCTTGAACGGTATTGTAGTATCCATTTTGGGGTGTGCCCAATTTACATAAGAGTTTCAATTTTTTTTTTTTTTTTTGGCTTGGACATAATTGTCTTAAAATTTAAACTGTTTTAGCCAGAGTCTAAAAACTTTTTTTGTACAATGTATGATGTAACTCACACGTAGAATCAATCTTGCTTGGATACTTGAGTTAAATTTTGGATCCTTTCCACGTAGTTTAGTGCCAAGTATAGAAGAAAAGGTTTGATTTCTCTCCCATAATACCTCAAGTACATTGTTATAGGTACTGGCTTTTGTGTGTTTTGTAGTAAAATACACATAACACTTATTTTTAAGCATACTTATGGTTCACAGGCATTAAGTACATTTAGATTGTTGTACAACCATGCCATCCATCTCTGGAACTTATCCATTAAATGATAGACTCCCATTCCTCCTCTTCTGGTAGGTGGTAGTTTTACTCAGTGTTTTCCTGCTGCATATTTAAAATTGTCATTTAATGATGAGAGGTAATATGTTGAGGAGGCCTTTGGAGGTGGAGCACAATCTGGTGATGCTTGGATCCTGACTGTTCAAATGCCCAAGTTGCCTGAAGAAGTATATAAACTAATTGCATTTACATGCCTGAAGTATAGAAAGTACCAGTTTTGGTTCGAATCCAAAAGCTGGCAATGCTGTTTGTGTTGTCAGGTTTGAAGTTTTGAGTGAACCTGGAAGAGCACACTGTACTTGCCTTGTTTGGTCATTGTTTTAGTAAGTTAATTTTACAGTAAGGCACGTTGCATTCAGAGATAATAGGCACTAACAAAACATAGGTATAAATAAATAATGCTCTAGATTTTAATGTTTTGCCTTGTGTTTTTGTTCATTTGTAAACCGTGACATCTTTTAGTCCCTAGGATTTTCATCTTTTGGAATACCTAGAGTTAGGCTTTTGGCCAAGAAGCAGGAGAGATCATTTTATCTGTAAATGGACTGTCGATGAACTTGCCCTTGGTTCATTCTCTGCAGGATTGATAAAAATGATAACTTGTGTTGGGGTTTCCCATAGTTTTGTCTTGTTGAAAAACTTGCTCATTTACAATAAGATAACTACTAAATAGTCCTTAAGGTGTATGATCTTCTCATCCTTTTTTTTTCTCGCAATTATAGGGAAGAACGGTAATTATTGAACAAAGTTGGGGAAGTCCCAAAGTAACAAAAGATGGTGTGACTGTTGCAAAATCAATTGACTTGAAGGATAAATATAAAAATATTGGAGCTAAACTTGTTCAAGATGTTGCCAATAATACAAACGAGGAGGCTGGAGATGGTACCACCACTGCTACTGTACTGGCACGCTCTATTGCCAAGGAAGGCTTCGAGAAAATTAGTAAAGGTGCTAATCCAGTGGAAATCAGGAGAGGTAGGAATATCTCTTCATTGTCACTTCAGTGTTCTAGACCTCACTGTTTCATAAGGCATTGGTTTCTTGGACCTATAAAGAAAGTGTTATTTTAGGAAGTTGATTCTTATATTCCATGTATGGCCTGGAAGTAGTCTTTAAACAGTTTTTCTTGGCAGATAGATATAAAATGCCTAGCCGTGTGTTGGATACTGTGCTAGAAATTAAGAAAAATGCGATTAAAACACTCCTGTCCCCCAGAAGCAAGCAGTTTATTTATTTAATTTTTTTAGAGGTTTTTGCTATAGGGCGCGTGCACTCACCAGACAGAGACAGAGAGTCAGAAAGAGAGAAATCCTCCCCCCCTCCAGGAGGGATGCGCAATCCCTTCTCCTCCATTCTCCTCTCGGGATCTTGGGCACGCACGCACACGCGCCCAGCGTGAGTTTAAGCCACCGGTCCGGGACTGTAACCGCGGTCGACTACGTGGGAGTCCAGCAACATAGCCGTTACGCTAACTACTGGTCCCAAAGCAAGCGGTATATTTGAAGATAGAGAATGCAGTGTGTAACTTGTAAACAGTAAACTTGTACGGCTAAGAGGAGAATGAGTGTACAAAGAGAGAAATGAAATCATCCAGGATAAAGACAAAAGGCAATGTAGCTCTTTTTCCCAGCACAGACATTTATTGACTTGTGTTTATTATTGCTTCTTTTTTTTTTTTTTTTTGAGAGTTACATTGAAGCCGCAATCCCTTCTCCTCCATTCTCCTCTCGGGATCTTGGGCAGATTTTAAGTCCGGGACTCCTTGATGTTAGCTAACTCATTGCAATGCAAGATATAAATTCTAGCCCTGTCGTAGTCATTTTTTAGCTGTGTGCTCTTAGTTTTCCTAGCAATACAACGGAATTGCTGTATATATGTTTCTAGGGTAGGTTATTGTCCAAACTAGGACACTTGAGAGTGGAATTAGATGCTGTTGATCTGATACTGAGCAGGGCCAGCAGGTGGCGTGTTGGTTAAGGACATTGGACTCCCATATGACCCTCTGCAGTAAGTAAGTAAAGTTAAATAACTCTTTTAAAAAAATCTTAATGACCTGGCTCCATGGCACAGTGGTAATGTTCTGTTCACAAGAGGAGCTGGATCCCAAGTGGAAAGCCTGCTGTGTGACTCACCAGTCCAGTCAGCCTGAAAAATGCCAGACAATTGCCAGGATATGACAAGAGGATGCTTCTCTCTGCCTTTCCACTGTCTCTTTCTCTCACATGTGCATGCTTGCACAAATTCTATCATAAATTGTTAGCATTTGCATCCTAGGCATACTGGTGTATCATCACCTATCTATTTCAGTTTTTGAGGTCCAGCTGAATGCATTGCATTAAAAAGTTTTCTTGGGACCAGCAGTTAGCATAATGGCTATGTCGCTGGACTCCCATGTAGTCAACCACGGTTTGCGTCCCGGACCCGGTGGCTTAAAACTCGGGCCAGGCATGTGTGCGTGCGTGCCTAAGATCCTGAGAGGAGAATGGAGGAGAAGGGATTGCGGCATGGCCATCCCCCCTCGGGGGGGCGATTTCTCGCTTTCTATCTCTCTGTCTGGCGAGTGTACACACCCTATCACAAAAACCTCTCCCCCCCCAAAAAAAAAAAAAAAAAAAAAAAACAAGTTTTCTTATGCCAGCCAGTGACATGGTGATTACGGAAACTGGATCCTAGTGATTGACTACCTGGTGGTTTGAGACCTGAATCTTGGCTTGAAAAATGCACTGCAGTGTGACCATTCCCCATGGATGGAGCTTTTTTTACTATCCATTAAAGTCATTAAAAGTACTTCCCTGCACCTTGCCTTGTATTCTTTTCATGAAGTACCATTATTTTTTTAAAGAATTATTTACTTAATTTTATTTATTCATTCATTTATTTTAATTTGGCCAGAGAGAAACACACAGAAAGAGAAAGAGAGCAAGTGACAAAGTCAGCCATGTGGGAGTGTCCAGCACCTTAACCACCACGCCACCTGCTGGTCCCCAGAAGTAACATTTCTTAAAGGAGGTGAGCATTAGCACCACTCCCAATTGAACAAAATGAGGCTGTTAAAATGGATTTAAGTGCTGGCTCTTTGGCCTGATGGTTAAGGCAGCAGGATCACATGTGGTTGACTACACAATTAAAGTCCCAGCCTAGCTGGTTTCAGTCCTGGTGGCTTGAGAAACAAGACAAGTACCTGCATGTGCGCACGCTCAATATCCGGAGGGAACGGATTATGGAGGGGCCTAGTAGCTTGAGAAACACTCTGGGCATAGATACCTATGTGCCTCAGATCCCAAAAGGAACAAGAGACGAAAGAGAAGGGACTACAGCTTATTCAATCTTTATGGAGGAATACATTTTCTTATCTGTCTCTGGCAAGGTTACTAACAACAACAACAACAACAACAAAACCACCACCACCAAAACAGACTTGAAATAGTTTGTCAGTTCATAAATACATACTAAATTAAGTGAGGTTTTGTTTGTTTTTCCACAAGGCACATATGAGAGATGGAAAGTGAGGAGATGGCCATGCCACAATCCCTTGTCCATTCATGTCAGGATTTGGGGCACACATGCACATGCACCCAGCATGAGTATTTCAAGCCATCAGGTCCTGGACTTGAACCGTGGAGTCAGCATGTGGAATCCAGCACCTTAACCACCATGCTGTCTGCTGGCCTCTGAATTTATTTTTTTTTTAATAACATTTTTTAAATTTTGCCAGGGGGTATGTTTTCTCATCAGAGACAGAAAGGGGAGAAAGCACACACACACACACACACACACACACACACACATACACCATGGGGAACGATCACACTGCAGTTCTTATTCCTTCATTTCTGTTTTTAGGATTTGGGGCATACATGTACCTGCATGGCATGATTTTCAAGCCACTGAGTCCATGTCTCTACACAGTTGGCCATGTGGAATCCAGCTTCTTTAACCATCAGGCCATGGGCTAGCACAAGTGAGGCAATTTCAAATAATTAACACCTGCAGGGACATAGCTGTGATAAATTTTATTGCTGGGAAATATAGTTATTGGAAGTAAGAGAGTCTCTTCTTGTGTGTTGTTTAATGGAGGTGAGAAGTGTTTGATGACACGTTCTTATTTCACTGCAGTCCAACTCCATCTGATTAGGAACAGCACTGGCACAGAAGCTGTGTATAGACTTAATATTAAGGCATTTAAACATTTGTTAGGAATCTCATCATTTCTACTTGACCATGGAAGCCATCAGAGATTAATTATAATGTGTATTCTTTAACTAGGTGTGATGTTAGCTGTTGATGCTGTAATCGCTGAACTTAAGAAGCAGTCTAAACCTGTGACGACCCCCGAAGAAATTGCTCAGGTAAGGACTTTTTTAATTTTAAAAAGGTTTTGTTTTTAATTTTTAATGTTTGTTTTTTGTCTTTGAAGGATTTATTCTGTAAGGCATATTCTCTTGACAGAGGACGAGAAATTACCCCCAGGTTGGGGATGGCCACTCTGCAATACATTCTCCCAGGTTTTAAGTTTGACCAGAGAAACAAAAGAGGGAAAGTAAGAAAGCAAACTTACAGGTCAGGTCTGGGACTGGACAAAACAGCAGTTGGCCATGTGGTAGCTCAGCACCCTAACCACCATACCACCTGCTGACCCCATAACATAAACTTCTAAATAGAATATGTGGTTTGATTCCATGATCACACATCAACATCACAAATACAGTATTGACCAGGCGCCAACATTAGGAGCACTTTTTTCCTTTGGAATTTATTTAGTTTTATTATCATTTTTTTTTAAATTTGGTATAGAGTACATGTGCTTACCAGAGAGTGAGTGAGTGAGAAAGCAAGCCACCAAATCTGGGATTCGAACAGTGGTTGGCCATGTGGGAGTCTAACACTTTAACCACCATGCCACCTGCTGGCCCTGGGAGCATTTTTTTTCTTCTTGCTAAAATGCTAGAAAGGATTCAGTGAGCATAATTCGAATCCTAATGGGCTATCATTGTAAGCTTCAAAATGGATTTTTATATATGTGAAAATACTCTTAGCCATTGTTAAAAGAACATAATTTTTGTTGTTTGTCTAGGAAAAGAGGTCAGCTTTTTTTCCTTAACTTTAAAAAAAATATTATCAAATTTTATTTATTCATTTACTTTATTTTTTTAAAAAATTTGACCAGAGAGAGAGAGACACACACACACAGTGCACGAAAACCACCAGGTCTGGGACGCAAACTGGTTGGCCATAAAATTTTGCCAAATAATTAATTGCCAAAGAATTGAACAAAGAACCCATATTTTGTTAAAGTGATTAGATCATAAAGTTCCCTCTTTATGTCTGGAATTATCAGTGTGGATGGAAGTTACTCTCTGAAAGGGAGGTACTTGATTGAGTACACAACTTGATGTTTTGCATTTTGAAAAGTTAACTTGATTATTTCAGGTTGCTACAATTTCTGCAAATGGAGACAAAGAAATTGGTAACATTATTTCTGATGCCATGAAAAAGGTCGGAAGAAAGGGTGTCATCACAGTAAAGGCAAGTGTGTTTGTACCAGTGTGTTTGTACCATTAGCCTGAAGGACTGTCTGATGATCCAGACTGAGTTTCCTAATAGAAAAATTCTACTTAGACATTCCAAATAGAATGTTAATATTTTATTTATGTGTATTCTCAGTACTTGTAATACAGTGCTTAATGTGTTTTGTGTGAATTAGCCCTTAGTTCCAGAAAGGATTCCATTCTCACTTAGTGATTCTGTAATCTATCTGTAAACATATATATGTATGTATGTATACGTATGCATGCATACATGCGTATGCATTTATTTATTTGCTTTTTTGCTTATGTAGAGTTGGGTGCTCTGGGGTATTTGCATCCTCTTACCTGAATCTCTTATGGATAATAGGGTTTATATTTTTAAACCTAGTGTTTAATTTCTGTTGCAATCTAAATAATTAATTCTTTTACTTTTAGGATGGAAAAACACTGAACGATGAATTAGAAATTATTGAAGGCATGAAGTTTGATCGAGGCTACATTTCTCCATACTTTATTAATACATCAAAAGGTAAAAGCAAATCCGTAACTGAAAATTTAAAACTATACAGACCAGCTGGCGTGTGATTAAGGCAGCCGGATCTCACATGGACAGCTATATAGTTTTGAGTTCCAGACCCGGTGGCTTAAAAGTCACTCTGGGCACGTGTGTGCATACATGCTGTGTAGCAAAGAAAAAAAAATACTAGTATGTGTCAAACTATACTTATTAGTTGGTGTCAAAACTCTAAAAAATATATTTATGGGACCAGCAGATGGCATAATGGTTACATCACATAGCCAACCACAGTTTGAGTCCCAGACCCAGTGGCTTCAAACTCAGACAAGGCATATGTGTGTGCCCAAAATCCTGAGAGGAGAATGGAGAAGGAATTATAATGTGTCTGTCTCTGGGGGTGATTTCTCACTTTCTCTCACTCATATCTCTCCAGCGAGCACATGCACCCTATAGCAAAAATTCTCACTACATTTGTATGACCTAGTAGTTGAAGCAGCATATCTTACATGGCTGACTTCATGTTTCAAGTTCTGGACCCTGTGGCTTGGAAAATATGCTGGTGCATTTGTGCCCAGAATACCAAAAAGGAGGAGAAATGGAAGAGAAGGGATTGAAGTGGTACCATTTCCCTTGTGAGGGGGCGATGCTTCCCTCTGTCCCTGGCAAGCACATGTGTCCTCTAGGAAAGAAAAAAAAGTATATTACAAAAATGTAATATGTATGAGAGGAAAAAACGGTAACTCTGGTCACTTAGTTAGTTCCACTTGTTATTATTTTAAATTTGACCAGAGGATACAGAGAGAGAAAGGGTAAGGAAGCCGCCAGGTCCAGGACTTTAACCGCAGTCGGCCATGTGGGAATTCAGCACCTCTATCCACCATGCCACCTGCTGGCCCTGTTTAGCTTTTCATTTAAATAAATTGTCATATTCTCAGTATTGTTCAATTTCGATTTAAAATGTTAAATATTTTTGCAGGTCAGAAATGTGAATTCCAAGATGCCTATGTTCTGTTGAGTGAAAAAAAAATTTCTAGTGTCCAGTCCATTGTACCTGCTCTTGAAATTGCCAATGCTCACCGTAAGCCCTTGGTCATAATTGCTGAAGATGTTGATGGAGAAGCTCTAAGTACACTTGTTTTGAACAGGTAAATAGGTGGTTGTATCTGAGGGTTTCCATTTCTAGGTGAAAGTCATTTATACTGCAATTTGAAATTTCCATTATGTGCCTCCTTATTTGATGATCTACTTGTGTTTGTATCTAAACTTACAGTGTATATAATACTGGTATACTTGGTGTATCCTTATGGCTCTTTTTTCTCCCTAAGGAAACCCCTCCTTATTTTGTGCAACTTTCTAGTAAGATAAGCTAAAACAGTCTGAAATAGAGAAATTTACACTCAACCTAAAATGGAGATGTGTTTACTTAATATTATAAATGTGTGCTTTGATCTATAGTTTAAGCTTCAACTTTACAACTGGTAATGTTAGTTCATTTCATAAGCAGAATCTTGGGGCATTATTAACATGTATAGCATTCTTAATAAAATTAAGGACTATCACAAGTGAATCTCAATTACAGTGGCACAAATATAATAGGTTATGTTTGGAGATTACATACCTTGACCTGACCCAACAGGTCTAAATGAGTTTGTTTGGTCTTCGGATGTTTTTCTCACCTTGGCTTTTGTTTGAGGGAAGTTAGGAAAAGTGACATATCCACAAAGAAGCTTGAAGATTGTGAGATTTGAAGCAGAAACAGACACAACAATAGGCTGTTTTATCGAGCCATTTTACTGTTAGCTGTAAAGTTAGATGTCCGGTATACTTGGCTGATCATAGTTTATCCCTATAATTGTAATTTGGTCCAATAAAAAAAAAGGCTAGCAGTTTGAAATTTGAATATTTCTTCTGTTTCGTAAGCCGCCTTAAAGTGAAGGCAGCTTAAAATGAAGCAACATCGGGAACCAGCAGTTAGCGTAATGGCTATGTCGCTGGACTCCCACATAGTCGACCGCGGTTCGCGTCCTGGACCCGGTGGCTTACAACTCACGCCGGGCGCGTGTGCGTGCGTGCCCAAGATCCAGAGGAGAATGGAGGAGAAGGGATTGCGGCGTGACCACCCCCCCTGGGGGGTGATTTCTCGCTTTCTGTCTCTATGTCTCTCTCTCTCTGTCTGGCGAGCGCACGCGCCCTATAGCGAAAAACCTCTCAAAAAAAAAAAAAATGAAGCAACATAATCATTAAGCCATCTGCTGATTGGATTTTTTAAAGAAGGTTTTTATTTAACTTTGCTTCTTTATTTATTTAAATTTAACCAGAGAGGGACAGAGTGAGAAAGCAGGAAAGTGAGAAAGCAAGCTGCCAGGTCTGGGGACCAAAACTATGGTCAGCCATGTGGAGTCCAGCATCTCTAACCACCATGCCACCTCCCGGCCCATGTATTTTTTTTTTTTTAATGTGTTTGCCATAGGGCACGTGCACTTGCCTGAGAGAGAAGCGATAGAAGGAAAGTGAGAAATCACCCCCACTCCCCTTGCAGTGGGGATTGCCATACTACAATCCCTTCTCTATTCTCCTCTCAGGATTTTGGTCATGCATGTACATATGCCCAACATGATGTTCAAGCCACCTGGTTTGATATTCAAACTGTGGTCAGCTATGTGGGAGTCTAGTGCCTTAAACACCTGCTGGCCCCAATTGTATGTTTTAATTATTAATTTATCTGATAAAATTTTAGGTGAGTTTAATACTGCTGTTAGCTTTATATTGTAACATTTTATAATGGAGCTGAATTCACCATGTTTGAATGTTGTTCAAATTAAGCTGAGGTTTGGGAACCAGCAGTTAGCGTAATGGCTATGTCGCTGGACTCCCATGTAGTCGACCGCGGTTCGCGTCCTGGACCCGGTGGCTTAAAACTCACGCCGGGCGCGTGTGCGTGCGTGCCCAAGATCCCGAGAGGAGAATGGAGGAGAAGGGATTGCGGCGTGACCATCCCCCCTGGGGGGTGATTTCTCGCTTTCTGTCTCTCTGTATGTCTGGCGAACGCACGCGCCCTATAGCAAAAACCTCTCCAAAAAAAAAAAAAAAAAAATTAAGCTGAGGTTTAGTAACTATGAAATTGGGGACCAGCAGTTGGTGTAATGGCTATGTCATTGGACTCCCATGTAGTCGACCACAGCTTGAGTTCCAGACCCAGTAGCTTAAACTCAACGCCGGGCACGTATGTGTGTGTGCCCAAGACCCTAAGAGGAGAATGGAGGAGAAAGGATTGCAGTGTGGCCATCCTCCTGGGGGGCAGGGGGAGGAGGGGATTTCTCGCTTATTGTTTGTCTGTCTGTCTGGTGAGTGCATGTGCCTTATAGCAAAAACCTCTCCAAAAAATAATAACTATGAAATTGAACTCATGAATTGGATGTAAGGTGACCTTCATTTGTTACTTATTAATTACTATTTTCTCATCATTCATAAAATTACTACCACTGTATCCTTTAACTTATCCAGGGGGGCTGGAAGGTGGCATCATGGTTAAGGCGCTGGGCTCCCACATAGCCAACTGGTTTGAGTCCCCGACCCGGCAGCTTGCTTTTTTACTTTCTCTTTCTCTTTCCCTCCCTCTCTGGTGAAACTAAAATAAATAAAGTTAAATAAAATAATTCTTAAAGAATAAAAATAGAGTGCCAGCAGGTAACACGGAAATTAATGTGCCCGAATCCTACATGGCCAACTGCGCAGAGTCCCAAACCTGGTAACTTGAAAGTTAGTGCGACTGTGTGTGTGCCCAAGATTGCCACAAGATACTGGAGAAGGGATTGCAGCATGGCATCCTCTTCTGAGGGTGATTTCTCACTTTTCCTTCTTGGTAGGTACATATGCCCTATAGCAAAAACAAAAAAAGTAACTTACCAAGATGAGAGCTTTCCACTCCCGGGTCTAGCTGTTTAGTTGGAAAGTAGGACCAGGGATTTTTTAAAGAAGGTACTCAGGTATGGGCAAGTATAGGTGAATAGAAAATAAGCCTTGTCTCATGCATTTTCCATCTTGAACAAAAGTTGATAGAAGGCAAAAGAAAAGGGGTACGAGGTTCAAAGTAGTCTTCGTAATACCAGGAGTTAAAGAGAGAATTGGACTGGCATTTTTATTCAGTTTAAATTTTATCACCTATTTTTAACAGGCTAAAAGTTGGTCTTCAGGTCGTAGCAGTAAAAGCTCCAGGTTTTGGTGACAATAGAAAGAACCAGCTAAAAGACATGGCTATTGCTACAGGTGGTGCGGTGAGTATAAAAATAAATGCTATAGTGTTGATTTGCTGAGTATAATTTAGTACTTATTTCCAGGTTTAAAATTTATCAGTAGAATTTTTTTTTCCTCTCAATTGGATACAATTGTCTATTTCTACTCACTATTTGGGAGGGTGGGAGGTTAGTTTTAAGATCCCTTTTATCCATAATCCTGCGGATAAACTCTAAGCACAGTTCAAGTCCTCGACCTGACGGCTTGCTTTCTCCCTCCTTCTCTCTCTCTGTCTGGTCAAGTTAAATGATGATGATGAAGATGAAGATGAATTAAATAAATAATTAATTCCTTTTTTAAATGATTCTTTTTGGGGGACCAGCAGGTGGCATGGTGGTTAAGGCACTGGACACTCCCACATGGCTGAACACAGTTCAAGTCCTGGACCTGGCGGCTTGCTTGCACTTGGCGCGTGCACTCTCTCACTGTCATTCTCTCATCAAATAAAAATGAATGAATGAATAAAACCAAATAAAATAATTCTTTTTGAAAAAAGAATTATTTGGGACCAGGAGTTGGCGTAATGACTACGTCACTGGACTCCCATGCAGTCGACAGCAGTTTGAGTCCCAGACTTGGTGGCTTAAATTCACACCAGGCATGTGTGCGTGCATCCCAAGAGGAGAATGGAGGAAAAGGGATTGTGGCATTACCGTCCCCCCGGGGGTGATTTCTCACTTTCTGTCTCTGTCTTCCTGGTGAGTGCACATACCCTATGCCAAAAGCCTCTCAAAAATAAATAGAAAAATAATAAATTAATTTAGAGGCAAGCAGAGGTGGCATGGTGGTTGAGGGTGCTGGACTCCCACATGGCCGACAGTGGTTCGAGTCCCGGACCTGGCAGCTTGCTTTCTTGCTTTCTCAATCTCTCTCTCGCTTGCTTGCTTGCTTTCTCACTCTGTACCTTTCTGGTCAAATTATAAATAAATAAGTAAAGTTTTTTTAAAAAAATTATTTAACTTACCTATTTGTAATTTGATTAGAAAGGGACAGAGTAAGAGTGGGGGTGGGGGGTGAGAAAGCAAGCCACAGGTGCAGGACTAAAACCTTGGTCAGCTGTGTGGGAATCCAGCGTACTTCACCACACCATCTGCCAAGCCCTGAACTAAATATATTTTCTACTTTGAAAAACAGAAGAGTATAGTCAAAATGATGTAGGTCTCACTGAAAACTTTAAAACTATGTTCTGGTGGTTCTGGTGCAAGTTCTCCAATAAGTGTGCCCTTTGGTGTTTTTTTCCTTTAAAAAAAATATATACGTTTATTATTTTAATTTGGTGTAGGTTACGTACACTCACCAGGGAGGGAAAGTGAGAGAGCAAGCCATCAGGTTTCAGGGACTTGAACTGTGGCCGGCAATATGGGAGTCCAGCACCTCAACTAAACCATCACACCAAATGCTGGCCCTGGTGTTTTCTTTTTCTTTCTTTCTTTCTTTTTTTTTTTTTTTTTTCTTCTTTTTTTTTTTTTTAAAGAATTATTTAACTTGGGACCAGCAGGTGGCTTGGTGGTTAAGGCACTAGACACTCACTCCCACATGGCCAGGCATGGTTCAAATCCTGGACTTGGCTTGCTTTCTCACTTTACTTCTGTGTGTGTGTGTGTGTGTGTGTGTGTGTGTGTGTGTGGTCAGATTAAAATAAATGAATGAATAAATGAAATAAATTCTCATTTTAAAAAGAATTATTCACGGGAACCAGCAGTTAGCGTAATGGCTATGTCGCTGGACTCCCACGTAGTCGACCGCGGTTCGCGTCTCGGACCCGGTGGCTTACAACTCACGTTGGGCGCGTGTGCGTACATGCCCAAGATCCCGAGAGGAGAATGGAGGAGAAGGGATTGCGGCGTGACCATCCCCCCTGGGGGGTGATTTCTCGCTTTCTGTCTCTATGTCTCTCTCTCTCTGTCTGGCGAGCGCACGCGCCCTATAGCAAAAAGAAACCTCTCCAAAAAAAAAAAAGAATTATTCACCTTTTTTTTTTTTTTTTTTTAAAGAATTGATCAGAGAGGGCGAGAGGGAAAGTGAGAAAGCAAGCTGTCAGGTCTGGGACTTAAACTATAATTGGCTATGTGCCCTTAACCACCACGCCACCTGCTGGCCCTAGTTGTTTTCTTTCTTAAACAAAGTTAATACTAATTGGCGGAGTTGTTGAGGATTAAGTAACAAGTTGGAAATTCGGTGAAAGACTGTATTCAAGCCTGTTCTGGACTAGCAGTGGTCTTGGAATCTCTCATTTCTAGGAAATAACAGTATTCCAAGATGTGTCTCTTGCTGAAACCATCCTGTACAATTTTTAATAAAGTTGATAAAATAGAAGAAACTGTAATCTGTAGCAGGTTTACTTTTTTGTAGGTGTTTGGAGAAGAGGGGTTGACCCTAAATATTGAGGATGTTCAGCCTCATGACTTAGGAAAAGTTGGAGAGGTCATTGTGACCAAAGATGATGCCATGCTCTTGAAAGGAAAAGGTGACAAGGCTCAAATTGAAAAACGTATTCAAGAAATCATCGAGCAGTTGGATGTCACAACTAGCGAATATGAAAAGGAAAAACTGAATGAACGTCTGGCAAAACTTTCAGATGGAGTAGCTGTGCTGAAGGTGAGAATAATTGTTGTGATTAAGCTTTTGGAGTTTTTAGCCCAAAAGTGATTTTGCTTCTGTTGTATTCCCCACTAATACCATGGAACTAAACAAATATTTGCAGAACTTACTTTATGGGAATATTTATTTGATTACTGAAACATTTCTGTCTTAATTCAGAGTTGAACCTGTACCAGGAGAAGTTGCCGTGGGAAAAAAGCTGTTTTGCTAATGGGACTAGAGTGTCATTCTAGAGTCTGCCTTCCATGGGTCACTAAACTCACTGTTTAATCATGCATTTATAATGAATAGGAAACCTTTTTTATAGCATTGCCTTTTAATAAACTAGGTGCTTTTTAAGTGACTTGGTAGTTAGCATCTTGAATTAGAGGCCATGCTAACTAGGATACTTGTAATCTTCAGGTTGGTGGGACCAGTGACGTTGAAGTGAACGAAAAGAAAGATAGAGTTACAGACGCCCTCAACGCTACAAGAGCTGCTGTTGAAGAAGGCATTGTTCTAGGAGGGGGTTGTGCCCTGCTTCGGTGCATTCCAGCCTTGGACTCACTGACTCCAGCTAATGAAGATCAAAAAATTGGTAAAAAGATGCCTTTCAAATGAATTTATCTGTGGCCTAGTTTTCCTCTTTCTCTCAGAATAGTGTTGCTGCCATCCTAATGAAATAACAAATGACAGTTTCCTGAATAACAAAAGGAGAATAGTGCTGATGTCAGAGTGAGTTAGTAATGCATCACATCTTTCAGAGGGAATTACTTGGCCTGTGGTAGGACCAGGATTTCTCTATATCAGCTCCCTCACAATTAAGAATTGTGTTGCAGTATTTACAAAAGAAGTAAAATTAACTTGCTGAAATTTTGATTTTTTTTTTGTGTAGGTATAGAAATCATTAAAAGGACACTCAAAATTCCTGCAATGACCATTGCTAAGAATGCAGGTGTCGAAGGATCTTTGATAGTTGAGAAAATCATGCAAAGTTCTTCAGAAGTTGGTTATGATGCCATGCTTGGAGATTTTGTGAATATGGTGGAAAAAGGAATCATTGACCCGACAAAGGTAAATAGTAAAACCCTTTCTTTTACAAGTGAACTTCTAAAACTTTCATAAAGTCTTGTTCATACTTCACTGAGGGAAACATAATGTTCATTAAATTTTTTTCTAGGTTGTAAGAACTGCTTTACTGGATGCTGCTGGAGTGGCCTCTCTGTTAACTACAGCAGAAGTTGTAGTCACAGAAATCCCTAAAGAAGAAAAGGAGCCTGGAATGGGCGGAATGGGCGGGATGGGAGGGGGTATGGGAGGCGGCATGTTCTAACTTCTAGAATAGTGCTTTACCATTATTCACGAACTGTGACAGGAAGCCCAAGGCAGTGCTCCTCACTGCATAACTTCAGAGAAGTCAGTTGAATGAAAAAAAAGTGAAGTAAAGGCTGGCTGATGTTTAAGAAAATCACTATAACCATCAGTTACTGGTTTCAGTTGACAATATATAATGGTTTACTGCTGTCATTGTCCATGCCTACAGATAATTTATTTTGTATTTTTGAATAAAAAGACATTTGTACATTCCTGATACTGGGTGCAAGAGCCATGTACCAGTGTACTGCTTTCAACTTAAATCACTGAGGCATTTTTACTACTGTTCTGTTAAAATCAGGATTTTAGTGCTTGCCATCACCAGATGAGAAGTTAAGAAGCAGCCTTTCTGTGGAGAGTAAGAATAATTGTGTACAAAGTAGAGAAATATCCAATTATGTGACAACCTTTGTGTAATAAAAATTTGTTTAAAGTTAATACTTGTGCTAGCCTATCCATGAACTTTTAAATAATGAGAAATTAAAGTTTTTCCTGTAAGGTGCATGCACTTAACCAAAGCAACAGAGAGAGGGAAAGTGAGAAGACACCAAACCCCTCCCCCCGGGAGGTGGCTATGCTGCAGTCCCTTCTCCGTTTTCCTCTCAGGATTTTAGCTTTGCACACAAGTGCCCAGCATGTTTTTTAAGCCACCTGCTTCAAAACATTGAACCATGGAGCAGGCTGTGTGAGGGGTTCTGCATATTCACCATCATGGCACCTGCTGACCCTATAATGGGAAATGTTAAAAAGCTGTAAACCCTCTGAATCCTACAGGAATGATGTGGCTGTGTTGAGGCTGGGTCATAAAGTAAAGGGTACCCCAGAGTCTTTTTTTTTTTTTTTTAATTGAACTTTATTATAATTTGACCAAAGAGGGACAGAGAGAAATGAGAAAGCAAGCCAGCAGATCTGGGACTCAAACCATGATCAGCCATGTGGGAGTCCAGCATCCCCGACCACCACACTGCCTACATCCCCACCCTGTAGTGTCTTAATAGAAGCTATGGTTATGGTTCCAAACCCTCAGTCTAGTAGACAAGGTAAAAGTCTTGATGAGTGCTCACAGATGTAAAACCAAGTCTCGAACAACTCAGTGTGCTGTAGTGGCAGGAGTGGTATGCCATCAGGCATGGATAGTGGGAAAGGGCAGCCATAGCTAGATAGGCCCAACCCAGTGTCTTAACCATTTTTTAAATATTTCGGTTTTTGTTTTGTTCTTGGTATAGACAGGGTATCCATTTAATACCCAAGGTGACCTCAAACTCTTGATAGTCTGCCTCAGCCTCTAGTACCTGGGAGTACGGGCATGTGCCATTGTGCCTGGCTTCTTTACCAATGTTTTCAGTGACTTACAGGGAGTTCTGGGTTGGCTCTGTGCCCAGGTGGTTAAGGCAGTCAGATCCCACATGGCCAGCTTTATGATTTGAGTACCAAACCTAGAGGCTTGAGAAACATGCAGAGGTGCATATGTGCCAAAAATCCCTAAATGAGAGAGAAATGAAGAGACGCAACAAGACCATTTCCCACAGGGTAATTTCTTTCTCCTCTGTCTCTGGTGAACAAGACACACCCAAGTGTCATATATTGACTGGTGAATGGGCTTAGGGTATTTTCTACTCCAAGATTTCTTCTAAGTAGTGATACCACTGGGAAGAACAGGTGGAACAACATGAATATCAACTATATGATTTGTCATTTTTGTTTTTATTTAAGAGATTTTTGATATAGGGCGCACGTACTCAGCAGAGAGACGAATAGAAAGCGAGAAATTACCTCTCAAGGGTGATGGCCACACAGCAATCCTTTCTCCTTTCTCTCAGGATCTTGAGCACACAGGCACACATACTCATTGTGCCTTTCAAGCCATTGGGCCCAGCCAGGACTCTCAACTGGTCAACTGTGGGGGTCCAGTGACATAAATATCATACCATCTGCTGGTCCCCGTATGATTTATCTACATGGACTCCATCTGAAGTGAGCAGGAGACATGAGAGCACTATTTGCATTCCAGAAGCTCTGAAGGGCACTGGCTAAGTGTAAGCTATTTATGCATAGCTCACATGTGTTCCCTGTACAACACAAAAACTCCCACATGGCCAACCATGGTTTGAGCCCCAGAACTGGTGGCTTGAAAAATCATACCAGGTGAGTGTGCATGTGTGCCCAAGATCCCAGGAGGAGAATAGAGAAGGGATTGTGGCATGGGCATCCCCACAGAGGTTGATTCCCTTTCTCACTATCTCTGGCCCTTCAGATCTCCCCCTCACCTACAAACACACCCTAAGGCAAAAACCTCTAAACAGACAAAAACAAACTATCCTAGAAAAGCAATCTTAGAAGAAATAGAAATAATAACCTAAAAGAGGTGAAAAGTAACCCTCATAGGCTCTTAAAAAGATTTATTTCTTTATTAATTCCATTTGTTATTTTTAAATTTGACCAGAGAGAGAAAAGGAAAGCAAGAAAGCAAACCTCCAGGTCCAAGACTTGAACCATGGTCAGTAATGTGGGAAACCAGTGCCTTTAACTACCACACCACCTGCCAGTATCCCTTCATAGGCTTTTTACTAGCAAATAATACTACCTAGTTATATAATCATATTACAGGACTTCTGGCTTTGAAGGTGTTTAAAATATCCAAGAAATGTTGTTCTATTACATTTGCTGTTTTATATATTAACTATATTTTATTTTTAGAGAGATTTTGCTATAGGGTGTGTGTGCTCACCAGATAGACAGAAAGCAAGAAATCACTCCCACATATACGTAATTATAATCCATGTAAATAATTATTTTAAAGAAATAATATAATACGTGAGACCAGCAGATGGCATAATGGATACGTCTCTGGACTTCCATGTAGCCAACCATGGTTCAAGTCCCGGACCCAGGAGATTAATGCCTAAAATCCTGAGAGGTGAAAGGAAGAGAAGGGATTGTGATGTGGCCATACCCCTGGATGGTGATTTCTTGCTTTCTGTTTGTCTCTTGTCTCTCCGGTGAGTGCTCTTGCCCTATAACAAAAACCTCTTTAAAAAAATAAGATTTTTTTTTTTGAGAGGTTTTTGCTGTAGGGCGTGTGCACTCGCCAGACAGAGAGAGATAGGGAGACAGAAAGCAAGAAATCATCCCCCAGGGGGGATGGCCACGCCGCAATCCCTTCTCCATTGTCCTCTTGGGATCTTGGGCATGCACGCACACAGGCCCGGCGTGAGTTTAAACCGCCGGGTCCAGGACTTGAAACGCGGTCAACTACACGGGAGTCCAGCGACATAGCCATTACGCTAACTGCTGGTCCTATAAGAACTTTTTTTTAAGAATTATTTTATTTAACTTTATTTATTATTATCATTGTTATTTTCCAATTTGATCAGAGAGAGAGGAAGTGAGAAAGCAAGCTACCAGGTCCAAGACTTGAACCATGGTCGGCCTTGTGGGAGTCTAGCGCCCTTAACCACCATGCCACTTGCCAGCCACAAGAATTATCATTTTTTTAAGAGTGTTTTTGCCTTAGGACATGTGCTCACCAGAGACAGAGACAGAGGGCAAGAGAAATCACCCCCCAGGGATATGGCCATGCCACAATCCCTTCTCCATTCTCTTTTCGTGATCCTGGGCACACATGCACATGCATGTGGTATGAGTTTGAAACCACTGGGTCTAGGACTTGAATCAGTTGGCCATGTGAGAGTCCAGTAACGTAACTGCTACACAATCTGCTGGCCCTAGAATTCTTTCTTAATTTTATTTATTATTATTATTTTTAGTTTGTGACAGGGCTTGTGTGTTCACCAGAGAGACAAAGAGACAGACAGAAAGGCAAAGTGAGAAAGCAAGCTGTCAGGTCAAGGACTCAAACATGTCAGCCATGTGGGAGTCTATACACCTTAACCACCATGCTACCTGCTGACCCCATAAATTTGCTATGTTAATGAAATGTTTAGATGTCACATAAATTTTGTAATATTTAAATTTTTGGGAAAGTTCATTTTGTTATTTATTTAAATTTTTAATTTTTAAAAATTCTTTTTTTTTTTTAAGAGGATTTTGCTATAGGGTGCGTGCACTCACCAGACAGAAAGCGAGACATCACCCCCCGGGGGGGATGGCCATGCCACAATCCCTTCTCCATTCTCTCGGGATCTTGGGCGTGCACACACATGCACCTGGCGTGAGTTTAAGCCACCAGGTCCAGGACATGAACTGCAGTCGAGTACATGGGAGTTCAGCGACATAGCCATTACGCTAACTGCTGGTCCCAAAATTTATTACTATTTCTTAATTTGACCAGAAAGACACAGAGTGAAAAAGTGAGAAAGCAAGCCAGCAGGTCCAGGACGTGAACTGTGGTCAGCCATGTGGGAGTCCAGCATCTTAACCACCATGCCACCTGCCAGCCCCTATTTACTTATTTTTAAGATTTTTAACATATGTCATGTGCTTCTCCGGAAAGAGACAGAAACAGTGAGAGGGAGAGTGAGAAATCACCCCCCAGGAAGATGGTTATGCTGCAATCTCTTCCCCACCATTCTCCTCTGTGATTTTGGGCATGCACACAAACACCTCCAGTGTGAGTTTCAAGCCAGGGTCCAGCATCTTAGCCACTATGCCACCTGCTGGCCCCAATTCTTTATATCGATTAGTTATATGCATAATATGTGAACAATTAGAGAAATGTTCTTTTTTTTTTTTTTTTTTGGGGGGGGGGGGAAGGTTTTTCGCTAGAGGGCTCGTGCGCTCGCCAGACAGACAGAGAGAGACATAGAGACAGAAAGCGAGAAATCGCCCCCCAGGGGGGATGGTCACACCGCAATCCCTTCTCCTCCATTCTCCTCTCGGGATCTTGGGCACACACGCACACGCGCCCGGCGTGAGTTGTAAGCCACCGGGTCCGAGACGCGAACCGCGGTTGACTACGTGGGAGTCCAGCGACATAGCCATTACGCTAACTGCTGATTCCCGAGAAATGTTCATTTTTAAAAGAAATGTTATTACTAAAGTCATAAGATTAATAATATTAAAATTATTTTAAAAAGAAAAAAATAGGCAATACTTTGCACACAACTTTTATTTATTTATTATTAAATTATTTAAATTTATTCATTAATTAATTTCAATTTGATCAGAGAGGGATAGAGAGAGAAAGCTGCCAGGTCCAGGACTCGAACTGCAGTCAGCCATGTGGGAGTCCAGCACCCTAACCACCAAACCACCTGCTGGCCTCTCAACTTTTATGTTTTAAAGAATTATTTTATTTTAACTTTATTTATTTATTTTAATGTTACCAGATAGTGAAAGAGAAAGTGAGAAAGCAAGCTGTCAGGTCTGGGACTCGAACTGTAGTTGGCCATGGGGAAGTCCAGCACCCTTAACCACCACACCACCTGCCGGCCCACTTGCACTCAAATTAGTAGACCAAAAATATGAAACTGAAGTTTAAAAAAATGACTATGAATGCAATAAATCTAATAGTATATTTATCAGTTTTTTTTTTTTTTTCTGAGAGTTGTTTTGCTATAGGACAAATGTACTCCCCAGAGAGACAGAGAGACAGAAAATGATAAATCACATCCTGGAGGGATGGCCATGCCACAACCCCTTCTCCTTCATTCTCTTCTTGGGATTTTGGGCACCCACACACACTTGCCTGGCATGAGTTTTAAGCTGCTGGGTCTGGGACTCAAACTATGGTCGACTGTGGGAGTCCAGTGATGTAATCATTATGCCTCTTGCTGGTCACTGTTTTAACACATTTAATATTTATTCTCAAAATCTCACTGAAAAGAGTAATCAAATCAATTACAAAGAAAAGGAGAGGAGACAATTGCAAAAGTAAGATACCAACAAACTGTGGAAGTTAGAAAATGGTTGGCAAGTGATGACTAGTAAAGTTAGGGAAGTTAAAATTCTAAGAGCCTGGGCAAGCAGATGCCAAGGTTTGAGTCCCAGACCCTGGCTTGAAAAGTGCCAGGCGTGCATGTGTGCATGCACACGCACGCCAAAACAAAAAAAAGACCAACTCTAAGAGCCTATAAGAAATGCAAGAAGCAAGCTAATTATCTCGGAACTTCCTAAGATTTTGCACTTGGACTCTAGATACTGGAGAACAGGAAAGGTCAAGTATGGAATCGAAAACGAGGGTCTGAAGATAACTGCTCCTCCCGGGTCTCCTCTCCTTTCCCATACCAGCAGGTAACACACTTGCCTGTCCTAGGAAACTGAAGGTTAATTCTCCCAGGAATAGGAAAGAATCTGGGCCTGAGACACCAGTGGGAACAGAGCTAGCATAAAACACTGCTAAAAATAAATTAAGGGCAAACCTACATGCCAAATCATGGGGCCTCTGCCTCTAACTGCTACTGTCTATTCCCTCCAATCAAGCATGAATATAAAACGATGACATATTTAGACACTTTTAAAGACCAAAAATTTAGTTTCATTTGCCCTTTCATTTTTTAGAGATTTTTCCTATAGGGAGTCCAGCGACATAGGCATTACACCAACTGCTGGTCCCCATTTGCCCTTTCTAAGGAAGTCACTAAAAGATTTCCTTTAGAGGGACCAGCAGTTGGCGTAATGGCTATGTCGCTGGACTCCCATGTAGTCGATTGTGGTTCAAGTCCTGGACCCGGTGGCTTAAACTTACGCCGGGCGCGTGTGCGTGCGTGCCCAAGATCCAAGAGGAGAATGGAGGAGAGGAGAAGGGATTGTGGCGTGGCCATCCCCCCCCTCGGGGGGGGTGGTAACTTCTCACTTTGTCTCTCTGTCTCTCTCTGGTGAGCACACGCATCCTATAGTCTAAAAAAAAAAAGATTTCCTTCAGCATTTTGAGAGAATAAATCAAAACCTACCGAATTTGAAAGATCCAGGAAACAAGGGGCCACAAAGAGGAAAGAAAAGGTTAACCCTAGGAAGAGTGCAGGGAAGACCTGGGTGACAGCCAGACAGCATCGTAGGGGGCAACCAGTCCAGACGGAAATAGGGTAAGGATGGCTGCAAGTAACCAAATACCCAACCCAAAGTGACTTTCAACATGAGAGCCCTGTTATCTCATAACCAAAAGTGCAAAGTTACCAGCTTTAGAACTAGTTCAACTTGTGATAATGTTAAGGGTTCCGAGTCGGCTTCTCTGAAGTGATCTTGGCTCTCCCCCCATCTCCGCAAACTTCATGTTCTCAGATGATCAAGCAAAAATCAAAGAATTTTTCTTCCAAGTTTCCCTACACCGAGAAAAAGATCTTCTCTAGTAGCTTCATCCCAATAATCTTTCCCCTATATTCCACATTCAAGAAGAGCTTCTAAAGGTAGTATTGTTTTCCTCCTTATTATGTGCAAAGCATAGATGACAAACTTTGTTTTTCTTTTTGATGTGGTACGTGCATTAGCCAGAGACAAGAGAAGAGAGAAAGCACCCTACATGGAGAATTGTCAAGGGATTATAATCCCTTCTCCATTTTTTCTTTCAGGATTTTGGGCACACATGCAAACGCATCCAGCGTTTCTTTCTTTCTTTCTTTTTTTTTTTTTTTTTTTGAGATGTTTTTGCTATAGGGCGCATGCGCTCACCAGACAGAGAGAGAGACAGAGAGACAGAAAGCGAGAAATCACCCCCCAGGGGGGATGGCCACGCCGCAATCCCTTCTCCTCCGTTCTCCTCTTGGCATCTTAGGCACGCACGCACACACGCCTGGTGTGAGTTTTAAGCCACAGGGTCCAGGACACGAACCGCGTTTGACTACATGGGAGTCCAGTGACATAGCCATTACGCTAACTGCTGGTCCCCATCCAGCATTTCTTAAGCTGCCAAGTCCCAGACTTGAACACGCTGTCCACCGTATGGGATCCAGTTCATGTAACCACCAGACCACAGGCTAGTCTGATGGCAAATTTTAAATCCATAGGTCATGGCCTTAACACTGTTAAACTCAATAAAGCGAACATGAGAGAATAAATATTGGAGCCAGAATGTGTGGGTTACTATTTTTACCACGTATTGTGATTTTGGAAAAGTTATTATTTTTTAAGGTTTTTGCCATAGGGACCTCACTAGAGAGAGACAGAGAGAGGGAAAGTGAGAAATCAGCCCTTGGGGGATGGCCACCCCACAATCCCTTCTCCTCCATTTTTCTTAGGACTTCGGGTGCACACACACACACAGCGTGAAATTCAAGCTGCTGGGTCCAGGACTGGAATCATCGTTGGCCATGTGGGAATCCAGTGCCTTAACCACCATGCTATCTACTGGCTCCAACTTTTTTCAAAAAATATTTTGCTATAGGTAGGGCACATGTGCTCTCCAGAGACAGAAAGTGAGAAATCACTCTCCTGTTCCCCGGGGGAATGGCCATGCAACAATCCCTTCTCCTCTATTCTCCTCTTTGGATCTTGGGTACACATGCACCAGGAGTGATATTCAAGGTGACAGGTTTGGGATTCAAATAGTAACCAGGTAGGTTGCAGTCACCTTAGCCACAACACCACAGGCTGGCCCTCTCTCTCTCTGTATGTTAAAAAGAGATAAGGGGTCAGCAGGTGGCATGCTGGTTAAGGCACTGGATTTCCACATGGCCAATGGCAGTCTGAGTCCTGAACCTGATGGCTTGAAAATCATGCTGGGCACATAGGCATGAGTGTCCAAAATCCCAGGAAGAGAATGGAGAGGGGACTGCAACGTGGCCATCCCCCCTCAGAAAAACTGGCCACATCAGTCTCCTTGGAGGGGCTGAGCATAGAATGCCACATAGAATCAGATGAGTGCCCAAAAGACACATAAATTCTGAAGCTCTAAACTTGGGTTTAGGAACCTAATGAGTTCCAGGATCCTTTTACTATTTATTTAAGTTTTCTTTTTTCCTTTGTCAAAGTTTCTATAGAGCAAATGCCCATAAAGCAAAGACAGAGTTAAAGAGGGAATGTGAGAAATCTAACCCCAGGAGGGGATGGCCAGTCCTGCAACTGTCTTTTCTATTGAAAGAATTACTCAATTTTATTTATTATGATTTTTAAATTCATTTAGGAAACATGCACTCACCAGAGAGAGAGAGGAGGTGAGAAAGAAAACTGTCGGGGGGGGGGGGGGGGCAGCAGGTGGCATGGTGGTTAATGGTGCTGGATTCCCACATGGCCAACTGTGGTTCAAGTCCCAGACCTGACGGCTTGCTCCCTTGCTTTCCCTTTCTCTCTATCTCTGTCTGGTCAAACTAAAAGTAATAATAATAACAAATGTAATTAAATAAATAATTCTTTAAAAAAAAAAAAAAAAGGCAAGCAAGCTGCCAGGCCCAGGACTCAAACTGTGGTCAGTCATGTTGGAGTCCAAGACCTTAATCACCATGCCACCTGCTGGCTCCCAAAGATCTCTTTATTAGTATCCCACATGAATAGTCATTGTATTTGCTGTATATATAAAGAGAGCACTGAAGTTAAAATAAGAAAACTACCATAACCAATTTCTAGGACTTGAGAGACCTGATCAAGCAACTGAGTTTATTCTCAAGTTTATAACTTCCTTAAAATTCAGCATAAATTGGGACCAGCAGATGGCATAATTGTTGTCACTGGACTTTCACCTGTTTGACTATGGTTCAAGTCCTGGACATTGCAGTTTAAAATTCATGCCGGGTGTGTGTGTGCATGCCCAAAATCCTGAGAGGAGAATGCAGGAGAAAGGATTGCAGCATGGCCATCCCTCTGAGGGGTGATTTCTCACTTTCTCTCTGTCTCCCTGGTAAGTGCACACACCCTGCAGCAAATTTCTCTTTAAAAAAAATTTTTTTTTCAGCATAAATTAAGAGTACTCTGGCCAACCTGAAGTCAATACTGTCTTTTTTTCCTCTCTCCTATTCTTTGCCTATCCTGCCCATGCTTGGGGGAAACTCACACATCTATGGGAAGGCAAGATCACAGTAGTAGTTGGGTATTCCTGAGTTCTCTGCACAAAATATCATCTACAGGGGCTGGCAGGTGGTGTCATGGTTAAGGGTGCTGGACTCCCGTGTGGCCAACCACAGTTTGACTCCCAGACCTGGCAGCTTGCTTTCTCACTTTCCCTCACTCTCTAGCCCTCTTTGATCAAATTAAAATAAATAATGTTTTTAAAATGTCATCTACATGCTATCATAATATGAGCCATTACATCCCAATGACTTAGATTCTGAACCTAGTTTACTTATACCATTTGTAGAAGTAGTAGTAAATTATGTCTTTTTTTTTTTTTTTTTTTTTTTTTGAGAGGTTTTTGCTATAGGGCATGTGTGCCTGCCAGAAAGAGAGACAGACAGACAGACAGAAAGCAGCAAAAAAAACAAAAAAAAAAACCCACCCCCCAGGGGGATAGCCACACTGCAATCCCTTCTCCTCCATTCTCCTCTTGGAATTTTGGGCACACACCATGTGCCCGGTATGAGTTTAAGCCACTGGGTCCAGGACTCGAGCCACAGTTGACTACATGGGAGTCGAGCGACATAGCCATTACGCCATCTGCCAGTCCCATTATGTGTCTTTGTTTCCAACAAAAGAGACATAGTACAGGGCCAGTTCAGTGGCATAGTGGTAAGGGAGCTGGATCCCATAAGGCCAAACACACAGTTTAAATTCTAGACCTGGGGTCAGTTAAGGTGCTGGACTCCCACATGGCTGACTACAGTTTGAGTTCCGGACCTGATGGCTTGAAACTCACACCAGGCGTGTGTGTGTGCGTGCCCCAAATCCCAAGAGAGTAGAGAAAAAGGGATTGTGGTATGGCCATCCTCCTGGGGGTGATTTCTCACTTTCTCTTTCTGTCTCTCTGATGAGTACATGATGTGCCTGATAGAAAAAAAAAAAAAAAAAATCAATCAATCAAACAATAAATCCCGGGGAGACCAGGTGTAGTGGTTACGTTGCTGGACTCACATGGCCAACTGTGGTTTGAATCCTGGATCTGGCCACTTAGAACTCACGCTTGGCGTGCGTGCGTGTGTGTGTGTGTGTGCCTAAAATCCCAAGAGGAAAATGGAGAAGGGACAGTGACATAGTCATCCCCCCCCGGGGGGGGTAATTTCTCACTGTCTCTCTCCATCTCTCTGGAGAGCATGCGTGCCCTACAGCAAAAATCTCTCAAATCAATCAATCAATCCTGAACCTAACAGCTTGGAAAACATGCCACACACATCTATGTTAGAGGTGGAAATCTGATGAGATGGAGAAATAGAGAAGGGATTGCAGCATGGCCACATCCTATTTGAGGATGCATTTCCTCTCCTTCTAACTCTCCATGGAGACCACACATGCCCTCTGGCAAATTAAAAAGAAACATGGGACCAACAGGTGGCATAGTGGTTAAGGTACTGGACTCCCCCTACATGGCCAGCTGTGGTTTGAGTCCTGGACCTGGCAGTTTGCTTTCTCTCTCTCTCTCTCTCTCTGGTCAAACTGAAGAATAACAATAAAAAATAAAATTATTCTTTTTGTTTTTTTTAAGAGGCTATTGCTATAGGGTTTGTGCGCTTTCCAAAAAGAGACAGAGAGACAGAAATTGAGAAATCACCCCCCAGGGGGTTGGCCACACCGCAATCCCTTCTCCTCCATTCTCCTCTTGGGATCTGGGGCACGCACACACACACGCCTGTTGTGAGAGTGAGAGAAAGAGGTAAAGTGAGAAAGCAAGCCATCAGGTCTGGGACTCGAACTACAGTCGACCATGTGGGAGTCCAGCGTCCTTAACCACTACGCCACCTGCCAGCCTCTTACTTTAATTTGACCAGAGAGAGAGAAAGAGAGGAAAATAATAAAATAAAAAAAAAAAAAAAAGAAAGAAAGAAAAGAAAGAGAGGGAAAGTGAGAAAATAAGCTACCGGGTCCAGGACTCAAACTGTAGTTGGCCATGTGGGAATCCAGAACCTTTAACTACCACACCACCTGCTGGCCCCTCTATTTTTCTCCTTCTGTTTCTCTCTCTCTCTCTTTTTTTTTTTACAAGAATTATTTGGGACCAGCAGTTGACATAATGGCTATGTTGTTGGACTCCCACGTAGTCGACCGCGGTTTGAGTCCCGGACCCGGTGGCTTAAACTCACGCCGGGCGCGTGTGCGTGCATGCCCAAGATCCCGAGAGGAGAATGGAGGAGAAGGGATTGCAGCGTGACCATCTCCCCCGGGGGGTGATTTCTCGCTTTCTATCTCTCTGTCTCTGTCTGTCTGTCTGGCGAGCGCATGTGCCCTATAACAAAAAAAAAAACCTCTAAAAAAAAACTCTCAAAAAAATAATAATAGTAACAATAAAGTTACATGAAATATGTATAAAAATAGTACAGAACAAAAAATAAAATATTGAAATTTTAACTTTGTCATTTAAAAAGTTTTGTTATGGGCCAACAGGTGGTGTGGTGGTTAAGGGCACTGAATTCCCACATGGCCAGCCGTGGTTCAAGTCCTGGTCCTGGAGGCTTGCTTTCTCTCTCTCTGTCTCTCTCTCTGGTCAAATTAAAATAAATGAATAAATAAATTTTTAAGTTTAAAAAAAAAGTTTTGTTATCTATTTATTTGTTTTTTAAAATAATTAATTCCATTTGTTATTATTATTTTTTCAAGAATCATTTTATTAAACTAACTAACTTTCTTTCTTTCTTTCTTTCTTTCTTTCTTTCTTTCTTTCTTTCTTTCTTTCTTTCAATTTGACCAGAGAGGGACAGAGTGAGAGAGAGATAGAAACAGAGAGAGAGAGGGAAAGAGAAAACAAGCCACCAGGTTCAGGACTTGAACTACAATCAACTATGTGGGAATCCAGTGCCCTTAACCACCATGCCACCTGCTGCCCCCTGTTATTATTTTTTAATTTGACCAGAGACAGAGAGAGAGAGAGGGAAAGGGAGAAAGCAGGCTGCTAGGACCAGGGCTCCAACTACAGTTGGCCAGGTGGGAATCCAGCACCTTTAACCACCATGCCACCTGCCAGTCCCCAGTTTTATTTAAAAGCTACATAATTATATGCAAACTATTTGTGCAGTGGGAAGATACTTCATCTAAAAGTGAACCAATTTTTCTGTTTGTAAGTGAAAGCACAACCAAGCTTCATGTGAATGGACCAGTATGAGTCCTTCACCTATCTAGTGTCTGAGAGAAAGCTGTTATTCAAAGCAGATGTATTCATACATATACTTACTTGTGTATAGAGCTAATTACTAAGATTCCTTGTTGATCTGAGAAACTAAACTAAATAGTGGCTGGGGCCAGCAGATGGCATGGTGGTTGGGATGCTGGACTTCCACATGGCTGACCAGGGTTTGAGTCCCAGACCTGGCAGGTTGCTTTCTCATGTTCCCCCTCTCTCTTTCTGTATCATTCTCTGCTCAAATTTAAATAAACAAATAACAACGATGAATAAAATTAAATAATTCTTTTAAATAAATAGATAGATAGCAGCTAGAAGTTTAATGCCAGAGGGTTATTTGGTACAGAGTCACAGGGGAGAGGGAGATCACTATTGATAAAAGAACGATGGGATTTTGCCTACAATTGTCTAAGTCTGTTTCTATGAAAGTATTTTTAAGACATGAAAGGCTATATCATCATTATTCTATGTCTACATAAATATACATTGAAACAATACAGGAAGATTTCAGTAACCAAAGTAACTGTACAAAAAATAACAAATTAACTTTATTAAGTTACTACTTTAGTCCTTACATTGATTTGTTTTTAAAAATATCAGTTTGAAATACATTATTGAAAGTGAGTACACACAATAAATAGAAAACAGGGATGCACAGTGGTAGAGACATTTCAACCTGCTTGTCTTCATCTGTTGCCTACTATTGTAGACAAAATTTAATGAACAATTAGCATTATTGAAACAGTACCCAGGGCAGCAGGTGGCATGGTGGTTAAGGTGTTGGATTCCCACATGGCCAACCATAGTTTAAGTCCTGGACCTGGAGGCTTAGAGGTCACTCCGGGCATGTGTGTATTCTTGCCCAAAATCCCAGGAGGAGAATGAAGAAGGGACTGTGGAGTGGCCATCCCTCTGGGGGATGATTTCTCACTTTCCCTCCTTCGATCTCTGTATCTGGCAAGTAAACATGCCCTTCAGCAAAAACCTAAACGTAAAGGAAGATAGAGTAGCCAAAGTACCTGAAAGAAGGTTGCAAACTACCGGGAAAGTAGCTTAAAGCTCTGGACCACTCGTCAAAAAAAAAAAAAAAAAAAAAAAAAAAATTCACCTTTTCTGGGAGCTAACCTCACTATAGTACTGAATTATCTACTACTACTCATTAAAAAAAAAAAAAGTATCAAAAGTGTCAGAAACCCTTCATTAGCAGTATTTTTAAATCAAAACTTTTACATCAAATATATAATGATTATTAAAATATCCTAAGGCATATGGTAGGCCCTATAACAATAAGTTACAAATAGTCTGAATTTAATAACTTAAATGTGATATGGTTAATAAAATACATATTGTGTGAATATCTCAACTAACCTCTATCATGTAAGATGGTAAGTAAAAGACTGAAATTTATAGTTTTAATTTCTGCTCAGAGGAATGATGTCAGTTTTCTGGCAATTGCGATGACATCCCATTATTGTAAGTGCACAATATAATCATGTACATATTACTGTGAATTACACTTGATTAAAGAAATAATTCTATGTACAAGTGGGTCCACATTCTATGTGCAAATTTCAAAGGTGCAGGTTTATAGTCAACGCTGGGTTTAACAAATGCTTTCTGACTTCTGAAAATCATGAAAGCACTTCCTAAAGTTAACTGAAGTTAGAAATAGGTGACACGAGTTCTTTTTCCTCTTTATGTGTGATGAACTTCATGAAGCATTAATTCCCGAGGTATATTTGTTTCTGGACCATACAGCTTACATGCTCTTCTTTCAAAGGCAGCAACCATTTGCTTTACAACTTCATCAAAAAATAATGTGGCAAGTTGAGAGTGCAGAAGTGAGCGAAATTCAAATGAAACCTGTAGGAAAGTGTTAAAAAATGATTTTAGAAAGACCTTAAATTGGGCTATCAGGTGGTTAAAGTGCTGGACTCCCACATGACCAACTACGGTTCAAGTCCCAGACATGGCAGCTTGCTTTCTCACTTTCTCTCTTTCTCTTTCTCTCTGGTGAGCTCACATGCCCTATAGCAAAATTAAAAATAATTAATTAATTTAATTAAATAAATAATTCCTTTTTTTTTTTTTTGCGGGGGGAAAAATTTTTGCTATAGTGTGTATGTGCTCACCAGAAAGACAGAGCAGACAGAGAGATAGAAAGCGAGAAAACATCCCTTGGGGAGATGCCCATGCCGCAATCCCTTCTCCTCCATTTTCCTCTCAGGATCTTGGGCATGCAGGCAGATGCGCCCGGCGTGAGTTTAAGCCACTGGGTCCAGGACTTGAACTGCGGTCTACTACACGGGAGTCCAGCAACATAGCCATTAAGCTAACTGCTGGTCCCCCTAAATAAATAATTCTTTAAAAAAAAAAAAAAAAAAAGGCAGACCTTCCACTGGGTCCAGCAGGTGGCATGTTAGTTAAGATGCTGGACTCCCACATGGCTAACTGCAGTTCAAGTCCTGGACCTGGTGGCTTGAAGATCATACCAGGTACAGGTACATACATGCCCAAGATCCCAGGAGAAAAATGGAAGACAGATTGCACCATGGCCATTCCCCCCGGGGATTGATTTCCTACTTTCCCTCTCACTGTCTTTCTCCAGCAAAGACAAGCATGCATCCTATGGCAAGAAAAACAAAAAACAAAAAACTCTTCATTTACTAAATTCCCACCTAGGACAGTGTGGTGTTTATACTGTGAACTGGGTATAGCTGTGAGTGTATCAAGATGAGATATTTTTGCACCCCTCAGAAGTGAGAATCTTTCCTACTCTGCAGAAAGCACAACTGCTGGCACAGTAAGCTTAAGAAAACAAGATCAATGAATCTCTCTCATGACAGTCTGCTTCTTAATATTAGGTCATCGCATGACATGTTTTTCTATGCAAACACGAGTCATGACTTTCCCCCCAGGACCCAATAAATTAGAGAAGTCTAGGAAAAACCTTTGCTGAAAACCACAATCATCACTCCAGCTTCTTAAAATGTGCACCTTTTGGGACCAGCAGATGGCGTAATGGTTACGTCACTGGATTCTCATGCAGTTGACCACATTTTGAGTCCTGGACCTAGCAGCTTCAAACTCCCACTGGGCATGTGTGCATGTGTGCTCAAGATTCCTAGAAAAGAAGGGATTGTGGTGTGGCCACCCCCTTGGAAGGTGATTTTTTTCACTTTCTGTCTCTCTGTCTCTTTCTGTCTGTCTCTCTCTCTGGAGAGCACATGCACCCTATAGCAAAAATCTCTCTTAAAAAAAAATCATAAAAAAAAAAAAAATCATGTGTACCTTTCAAATCCATCCTACCCCAAAAAAGGAGCTAAGGGAAGGAATCTTTCTCCCAAATATCATTCCCAAGAGAAGATGAGATTGCGTGTGTACATGTTCATGCATACTTGACTCACAAGGCAGATGAGGCAAGTGGTTCAATCTTAAAGTAGTCAAATGATTTAGAACTTTATAGTCCCTCATTGTTCCAGATAGAAACCAAGCAACTGGTTTTAGGGATAGTATTGTATTTTAAGGAGAAATATTCTACAAATCTTGTTTTTATTTTTCATTCTGAAGTAACTTCATTTTGTTTTAATAGAGATGTTTGTTATAGAGCATGTGTGATCGCCAGAGAGACAGAAAGCAAGATATCGCCCGCTGGGGGGATGACCACACTGCAATCCCTTCTCCTCCAGTCTCCTCTCGGGATCTTAGGCACACATGCACACACGCCCAGCGTGAGTTTAAGCCACCAGGTCTAGGACTTGAACCGCGATTGACTACATGGGGAGTCCAAAGACATAGCCATTACGCCAACTGCTGGTCCCAATCCCTTCTTCCCTATTTCTCCTCTTGAGATTTTGGGCACACACTGACATACTCCTGGCATGTTTTTGAAGTCGCCAGGTCCGGACTCAAACCACAATTGACCATAGTTCCAGCTGTTTTAACTACCATGCCACTGGGTGGCCCAATAATTTCATTTTTATAACAAAGCTGCAAAAAGAGTACAAAAAATTTCTATGCACCTATCACTCGAGTTTCCCTATTTTGATGTCTGACATAACCACAGGGCAATTATAAAAATCAGCAAATTGGGACCAGCAGGTGGCGTGGTGGTTAAGGCGCTGGACACTTCCACATGGCTGACCAGGGTTCAAGTCCTGAATCTGGTGGCTTGCTTTCTCACTTCCTCTCTCTCTCACTCTTACCCTCTGTCTCTCTCTGGTCAAACTAAAAAATAAATGAATGAATGAATGAATAAAATAAAATAATTTTTAAAAAATCAGCAAATTAACAGAGGAAGTTACTACTACTAGATAATAATTCTATTATTTGACCAATACAGACCTTATCCAAATTTCTCCAGCAGTCCTATTAATGTCTAATATATATATATTTTTTTTTGGAGAGATTTTTGCTATAGGGCATGTGCGCTTGCCAGAAAGACAGAGACAGAGAGACAAGAAAGCGAGAAATTACCCCCAGGGGGGATGGCCATGCCACAATCCCTTCTCCTCCATTCTCCTCTCGGGATCCTGTGATGCACACACACGTACCCAGCGTGAGTTTAAACCACTGGGTCCGGGACTCGAACTGCAGTCGGCTACATGGGAGTCCAGTGACATAGCCATTACTCTGACTGCTGGTCCCAATAATTATTTTTTTTAAGAGAGATTTTTGCTATAGAGTGTGTGCACTTGCCAGAGAGACAGATAAAAACAGAGACAGAAAGCAACAAATCACCTCTCAGTCAGGCCATGCTGCAATCCCTACTCCTCCAGTCTCCTCTCAGGACTGGGCACACGTACACACATGCACTAGCATGAATTTCTTTTCTTTTTTTTGGGGGGGGAGAGATTTTTGCTATAGGGCATGTGCGCTCGCCAGACAGACAGAGAGAGACATTAGAGACAGAAAGCGAGAAATCACCCCCCAGGGGGATGGTCACGCCGCAATCCCTTCTCCTCCATTCTCCTCTCGGGATCTTGGGCACGCACGCACACGCGCCCAGCGTGAGTTTTAAGCCACCGGGTCCAGGACGCGAACCGTGGTCGACTACATGGGAGTCCAGCAACATAGCCATTACGCTAACTGCTGGTTCCCACACTAGCATGAATTTCTAAGCCACTGATCTGGGACTTGAACTGTGGTCAACGATGTGGGAGTCCAGCAACATAACCATTATGCCATCTCTAGGTCCCAATGTCTACAAATTTTTAAATGAAAACTACTCAAGAGCTAAGAATAGCATTCAATTATTTATTTATTTGAGACAGGGAGGTCTCAAACTTGTGATCTTCCTTCTCAGACTCCCAAGTAGCTGGCATTACAGGTGTATACCACCACACCCTGTGCCAGCATGTAATAATTTAGTCAAAATCACCACCATGTCTTAAGAATCAATGACTGAATTGCTAGCATGGAAAATACCTCATATATTACCTGTCAGCAAAGAAAAAAACCACAGGTTGGGACCAGCAGTTGGCATAATGGCTATGTCGCTGGACTCCCATGTGATCGACTGTAGTTCAAGTCCCAGATCTGGTGGCTTAAACTCACACCGGCGCACGTGCGTGCATGCTCAAGATCTTGAGAGGAGAATGGAAAAGGGATTGTGGCATGGCCATCCACCCTGGGGGTATGATTTCTCGCTTCCTGTCTCTCTGTCTCTGTCTTTCTGGCAAGCACATGTGCCCTATAGCAAAAACCACTCCAAAAAAAAAAGAAAAAAACACAGGTAGCTTTAAACTTTCTATAGCTGAAGTGATATGAACAAGAAAATCACCTGTCTCAAATTGTAAAAGCAAGTTTTCTCTTTTTAATTTTATTTCTGCATCTTATATTCAATGCATAGACTTAATTTGGTGTTATCTTTAAACTGCTATTGAATTTAAAATTATTTATTTTTTGCTATAGGGTGCGTGTGCTCGCCAGAAAGACAGGGAGAGACAGAGAGATAGAAAGCGAGAAATCATCCCCTGGGGGGATGGCCATACCACAATCCCTTCTCCTCCATTTTCCTCTCGGGATCTTGGGCATGTACACACACGTGCCTGGCGTGAGTTTAAGCCACCGGGTCTGGGACTCGAACCATGGGTGACTACATGGGAGTTCAGAGATATAGCCATTACGCTAACTGCTGGTCCCCAAATTTAAAACTATTATTAAACTGGAAGTAAAGTCAATGGCATGTGCTTATAATTTATGGACTCGTACAAATTAGAGATTAGAGAAGAGAGGCCAATAGGTGGCATGTGGAAATCTAGTACCTTGACCACTATGCCATCTCTTGGCCTCGAGTTTTTTTTGTCATTGTTGTTGTTGCTATTCTTCAATATAACCAGAGAGAGAGAAAGGGAGAATGAGAAAGCAAGCTGCCATGTCTGGGACTCAAACTCCCATCAGCCTTTTGGGATTTTTGTGCCCAAAATCTCTGGAGGACAATAGAGGAGAAAGATTGCAGCATGGTCATGCCCCCTGGGGATGATTCTTACCCCCAGGGGGTGATTTCTCAGTTTCCCTTTCTTTTTCCGGTGAGTGCACACGCCCTATGGCAAAAAAAAAAAAAAAAAAAACACACACACACATAAAAACCACCTTTATGCATGTAATTATGGCATCTGGATTCTAAACAATGGAGTATTAATTCTTTATCAACTTCACCTTATATGTGAAACAAATCAAGAGCTTTATAAGAGACTTACTGAAAAATCCAAAGTACAAGTTCTCGGGTAGCCAGGAAGACCTGGGCTAAAACGCCAAATAGTCTCCAGATGATTGAAAAGTTTCCCATCAGTACAAGATGCCTAGAACAAAACAAGTAAAATAAAAGCAGAGTTAAGTACCTTTGGCATTGGCCAGAATTTACCATGATTGAGACTCATTTCTTTGAAACAAATTGTTTTTTGGAGAGGTTTTTGCTATAGGGCGTGTGCGCTCACCAGACAGAGAGAGACAGAGAGACAAAAAGCGAGAAATCACCCCCCAGGGGGGATGGCCACGCCGCAATCCCTTCTCCTCCATTCTTCAGGAGCTTGGGCACGCACGCACGCACATGCACCCGGCATGAGTTTAAGCTACCAGGGCTGGGACTTGAACTGTGGTCGACTACATGGGAGCCCAGCGACAGTCGTTACGCTAACTGCTGGTCCCCATTATTTTGTTCATTTTTTGTTGTTGCTGTTACTCAGACATGTTATCTGGTCTTACTAACAGTAGAAACTTGATATACTGGACCCAAAAGGTGGTGTGGTGGTTAAGGCACTAGACTCCCCCATGGTAGACCGTGGTTGGATTCCTGGACCTGATGGCTTGCTTTCTCATTTTCTCGCTTTCTTTCTCTCTCTCCGTCTCTTCCTATGAGCACACAAGTCCTATAGCAAAAGAAAATTAAAATATTAAATTTTTTTTAAAATTTGATTTACTTATCACTGTGGTATCTGGTCATTGCTTTGGCATTTACTTTATGGCACTTATATATGTCCATTCTTCTGCATAGGCCATAGTGAATAGTAAGTTATGAGTCATGCAGATTCTGTGAAGTTTCATGGGATGACCCTGTCCATAGTAGTAATTTCCAGTACTTCTAATACCACCATCATAGTAACAGCAAACTTTCTTCTTGCTGCCTCCTTGACTATATGCCATGGGCTGCCCAGTTATTGACACCTCTGGGTTTCAGCTCCTCTTCCTGCTTGGTGGGGGAGAAAAAAGGGCTGTGGCGGGGGAGAGTGGGGTGGCAGTCCTGCACAACGGACAGGTACAAGGAAGGACAGGAGGCAGCACTGGGAGGACTTGGTACCCAGCTGAGGGGGACAGGAGTGTCATGAGGTGGCACCACTGCCACCTCATGACACTCCAGAAGACCATTTAAATATTCCTGTCTTAGAGCCAGCCAATAAAGTGGTAAGGTGTTGGATCTCAAAAGGCCAACTATATGTTCCAGTAGCTTAAAAGACACGATAGGTACATGAAAGAAAGAATGGAGAAGGGACTGTGGCAGGGTCACTCCCTGTGAGGGGTGCTTTCTCACTTCCCCCAATCCAATGCACAGTAAGTGCACATGCCCTTTAGCAAATTTTAAAAAAGGAAAAACAACTCACTTTTGTGGCCCGAGGAAGCTTTCTTATGGGTAGACAGTCCTCAACAGAAGGGAGGGGAAAAGAAAGTTTTCCACTTCTATATTCTACGTTCTACTTAAACTTCTATTTAGAAACAATGCTAACACTGTATAAACTAACATAATTAGGGGATATAATACTGATTCATTTTTACCCTCCTTCTGTTGATTAAGATAAAAATTTTAAGTTTTTTTGTTAGAGAGTGTGTGTGTGCACGCCAGAGAGAGAGGCAGAGAAAATGAGAAGTCACCTCCCTCCTCCCAGGGGAATGGCCACATCACAATCCCCTCTCTTTCAGCCTTCCCTCTGAACTTGGGGTATGCATGCACACATGCTGGAGTGATCTTCAAGCTACCGAGTCCAAGACTCGAACCACACAGTTGAGCCATGTGGAATGCAGAGCCCCAACCTCAACACCACTTCCTGGCCTAAGAGAAAATTTTTTTAAGCTCTTACAATTTAACTCACTTGATACCATTAATACTTGGCAATATTTAAAAACAACAAAGCACAAAACTATTACCTTTACCAAATGTGGCTTCACCAAAGTTACTACTGATGTGTATCGCTCCAACACAGGTGGAAACCCAATTTCTAATCGTGTTTTACAGTATCCAGATCTCTTTGATATTACTTCTGATTTTTTGCACCAAGGAACGAAATGCTTGTAATCTTCCATTCCCGATACTACATCGTACATTTCCTGCATTGAATAACTTTAAAAAAAAAAAAAAAAGAGTGTTAATTGCATCTAGTTATATAATAGATACATATTTTAAGTTGAATATGTTAAAACTTACCGTGTATGAGGGAATAATCATTTGACACAAATATTGAACTATAGTCTGGAATGAACAACTTCAAAGCAACACAGAAAATAAAAGACTAAATATGCAAATACCAATAAAGGTCATGATTTGGCAGTTCATAAGTTGGAGCTGGCTTACAGAAGTAGCTTGTAAAATTTTTAAAAGTTTTTGTTCTTTTGAAAGAGACAGACACACACACTCAAAACACACGAGTACCTGCCCACAGAATCTTTTCATACCACTATTCTCCCTGTAGCTTCCCTGACAGCGAAGGTCACAGGTGCATATGGGTGTACCCAGCATATTCAGGTTGACATAGGATCTTAACCCAGACCTCCCATTTGGCTTCAGCACCTCATATCACTACCTTACCACCTAAGCCACTGTGCTAGGCTTCTTTATTAAACTTTTAATTAGTTGCCGACATTTAAAAACTGAGAGTTTGGGACCAGCAAACCATGGCATAATGGTTATGTCACCGGATCCCCACCCCCCACATGGCCAACATTGATTCGAGTTCTGGACCTGGTGGCTTGAAACTCACACTGGGCATTATGTGTGCATGTATGACCAAAATCCCAAGAGGAGAATGGAAGCAGAATGGTCATCCCCCCAGGAGGTGATTTCTTGGTTTCTATCTCTCTGGCTAGTACATGTACCCTATAGCAAAAGTCTCTCAAAAAAACAAAACCAAAAAACTGAGAATTTAAGAGCAGTCAGGTGGCGAGGTGGTGAAGGTAGCTAGAGTCCACGTGATACTCGAGAGAACGAAGATTTTAGATAGCAACACAATTTTTTTTTTTTTTTGGAAAGATTTTCGCTATAGGGCGCGTGCACTCGCCAGACAGACAGAGAGAGACATAGAGACAGAAAGCGAGAAATCACCCTCCCGGGGGGATGGTCACGCTGCAATCCCTTCTCCTCCATTCTCCTCTCGGGATCTTGGGCACGCATGCACATGCGCCCAGCGTGAGTTTTAAGCCACCGGGTCCGGGACACGAACCGCGGTTGACTACGTGGGAGTCCAGTGACATAGTCATTACGCTAACTGCTGGTTCCCGGCAACACAATTTAAATACACGACCCGGTTGGGGCCAGCAAGTAGCCTGGTGGTTAAGACACTGGACTCCCTTAGGGCTGGCAGGTGGCATGGAGGTTAAGGTGCTAGACTCCCACATAGCCAACTATGGTTCGAGTCCCAGACCTGGTGGCTTGCTTTCTCACTTTCCCTCTATCTCTCTGTCTCTGTGGTCAAATTAAATAATAATAATAATAATAAATAAAATTTTTAAAAAATTTTTAAAAAATGACACTGGACTCCCATATGGCTGGGCATGTGTGTGTGCAAGCCTAAAATCTCAAAAGGAAAATGGAGGGAACCAGCAGTTAGTGTAATGGCTATGTCGCTGGACTCCCATATATTTGACCGCGGTTCATGTCCCGGACCCGGTGGCTTCGAACTCACGCCGGGTGCGTGTGCGCACGTGCCCAAGATCCCGAGAGGAGAACGGAGGAGAAGGGATTGCAGCGTGACCATCCCCCCTGGGGGGTGATTTCTCGCTTTCTGTCTCTATGTCTCTGTCTGTCTGTGTGGCAAGCGCACGCGCCCTATAGCGAAAACCTCTCAAAAAAAAATAAAGGAAAATGGAGAAGGGATTGTGGTGTGGCCATCTTCCCAGGGAATGATTTTTCACCATCCCTGCAGAGAACACACACACCCTATAGTAAAAATACACATACATATACATATATACATACATACATACATGGCCTGGTCAGCTTCAAACATGCCAGGCATGCAACTGAATGTCCAAGATCTGATAGGCTGAAGGACAGGAGGAAGGGATTGCAGAGTGATCCTGTGGAGGAGCTCATCTCTCGCTCATCCTCTCTCTCATGTATACACATGTATTCTACCATGAATAAAGAAAATAATCTTGACCCAGACACACAGCCTACTGGCTAAAGGCGTTGGATCCCACATGGCCAACTGCATCCTGGCTGGATGACTTGAAAAACAAATCAGGCATATGTACATGTATGCCCAACATCCGAATATGATGAAAAAATGAAGAAGGGATTGCAGTGACTATGCTCCATTAGCTGGTACTTTGTCTACTTCACTCCCCCTGAATCCTGCCACTCTTCGGCAAGTGTGCATACCATCTTGGCAATAAAAAAAAACCTCGGGGCCAACAGGTGGTGTAATGGTTAAGGCACTGGACTCCCACATGGGTGACTGCAGTTCAAGTCCTGGAACTAACAACTTGAAACATGCTGGGTACATGTGTGTGCATATATGCATGCCCAAAATCCCGGGAGGAGGGTGGAGGAAGGCAGATGGCAGTGTGGCTACCCCCTCTTGGGGGGAGGGTGATTTCTCACTGTCTGTCTCTGTTTCTCCAGTGAGTACATGCGCCCTACAGCAAAAATCTCTCTAAAACAAAACAAACAAAAACAAACACGGGGCATCTGTGCACATGTGCCCAAAATCCTAAAAGGAGAAATGGAGAAGAGACATGGCATGACCACCCCCCATGGGGTGCTTTCGCACTTTCCCTCTCCCTTTCTCATTGCCTCTCTCTAGCAAGCACAAGCACCCTCTAGCAAACATTTTTAAAGATTCAGACTGTTAAAATGATTCACCACAAAAATCATATAGTCATTTAATAATTACAATCGAAAATTTTTAAAGAATTATTTAATTAATTAATTATTATTCAATTTGACCAGAGAGAGACATATTGAGTGACAGAGGGAGAGAGAAAGTGAGAAAGAGAGCTATCAGATCTGGAACTTGAACTGTAGGTGACCATGTGGGAGTCCAGTGCTTTAACCACCATGCCACCTACTGCTCCCTAAATTTTTTTTTAAATAATTATTTATTATTGGATCATCAGGAAACTCATGACACACTTTTGCATAGAAAACCATAGAAAAATACGTCATGACTCTCCCAACAGCCTAATAATTTTATTTATTATCATTATTCATCAATCTGATAGAGAGAGTTAGAGAGATAGCAAGTCACTGGGTCCAGGACTAAAATCATGGTCAGCCATATGGAAATCCAGCATCTTAACTACCATACCACCTGTTGGCCTCCAGAATCTAAATTTTAAAGGATATTTTTTTAAATAGGCGCCACATGGTGATACAGGAGTAATACAACTGGACTCATATGGGAAGGGTCCTGTGTTCATTTCCTGGGGCCTCCCTGAGCACTTCAGACACGTACCCATAACCAGGCTGGCTGAGGCTGGAGATGGATCATGAAGACCTTGCTGAAGTAGCTGTCTCTGTCTCTTTCTCTTAGAAGTAAATAAAGTTTAAAAAAAAAAGTATTTTTGAAATATAAGAGAGAGGCCAGCAGATGGTGTAATGGTTATGTCGCTGGAGTCCCACCTAATCCACTGCAGTTCGAGTATCAGACCCAGCAGCTTAAAACTCATGCCAGAAACATGTGCATGCATGCCCAAAATCCCACAATGAGAAGAGACTGAGGCATGGCCATCCCCCTGGGGGGTGATTTCTTGCTTCCTGTTTCTGTCTCTGTCTCTCCAGCAACCACATGTACCTTCTAGCCAAAAAACTCTCTAAGAAAAAGGAATACAATAAAATGAGTCCTTATGCCTGCTTAAGTTAATCTTTATAATCATGAAATGAAGCCCTAATTGGGGTGAATGGTATGGAAAGTACCTATTCTCCCCAGGTTTTCAGACAAGGCTTAGCCACAGTAGCATATGATGCTAAGATACTGTGCAACATAGGCTGGGACCAAATGAGAAGGCACATGTTCTTCAACAAAATTAAAACAAAACAAAACAAAAAAAAAAAAAAAGAAGGAAAAAGAAAATTCAAGGCAGGCCTGAGTGGGCAACAAAGCGAGACCTTATCACATTTCATTTTTTAAAGAATTATTTATTTATTTTTATCATCATTATTATTTCTATTATTTAATTTGTTACAGGGCATGTGCACCACCAGAGAAAGAGGAAAAGCAAGCCACCAGCTCTGGAACTTAAACTGCGGTCAGCCAAATAGGAGTCTAAAGCTCCTTAACCACCACACTATCTGCTGGCTCCCACCCCTTTTTGTTTTTTTAAAGAATTATTTAATTTTATTTATTTATTCATTTATTTAATTTGACCAGAGAGAGGCAGAAACAGAGAGGGAGAGGAAAAGTGAGAAAGCAAGCCACCAGGTCTGGGACTCGAACCGTGGTCGGCCATGTGGGAATAACCAGCGCCTTAACTACCACACCACCTGCTGGACCCCCCACCCCTTTTTTATTTGCTATAGGCATGTGTACTTGCTGGAGAGACAGGGGTGGGATGAGTTATAGGCTTGGGGTGGGTGCATGTGGTCACGCCTCAATCACTTCTCCTCCATTCTCCTCTGGATTTTGGGTACAAACGCACATGTATCCAGTGTGCTTTTTGAGCTAAGTCTAGGATTTGAACTGCACCATGGACCACATGGGGTCTAGTCATCTTTACCACCATGCCACCAGCTGGCCCCTGAGACCCTGTCTTAAACAACAAAACAAGGGCCAGCAAGTGGCATAGTGGTTAAGGCACTATACTCCCACATGGCCGACCATGGTTCACGTTCCAGACTTAGCGGCTTGAAACTCATGCTGGGCACTTGTGCATGTGTGCCCAAAATCCCAGGAGAATGGAGGAGAAGTGATCATAACGTGGCCATCCTCCCAGGCAGTGATTTCTTACTCTCTCTCCATCTCACCAGTGAGCACACATGCCCTATAGCAAAAAACTCTCCAAAACAAAACAAAAAATTAAGCTGGATCTGGTAGTCTTCCCAGCTAAGGAAGGAGGAAGGTGATATGACCTAACAAATTTAGTATTTGGTCACTTACAGAAGAATTTTATCAACCTCCACTCTAGACTAGGAGGCTTAATATGTATACACTTATCCATGTTTTGTATGTATGTATGCAAAGGAGCTATATAAACATATGGCCCAATAAAGAGATCAGTAGTGTTGATATAGAAAAGAACAAAAGCTACCATACAATTACAGTCATTCAACAAATATTTATAGGACTGGTCCCATAGCTAAGTGGTTAAGGGAGCCAAACCTCACATGGCTGATCACACTTCAATCCCTGGCCCTGGAGGCTTGAAAAACACACCAGGCATGTGTGCATGTGCACGTTCATCCAAAGATTCCCAAAAGATGGAGAAATGGAGGGGACTGCAGCGTGACCATGCATTGTCTGGGGGTGCTTTCTCCCTCTCCCTGTCTCTCTGGTAAGTGCATGCATCTTTTGGCTTATAAACAAAACAAACAAATATTTATAAAACAGTAAGAGCAATGGAAAGGCCAACCTATAAAAACCTGAGTTTAGTTTACAAGAAGATAATCCAGAAAGAGGCATGAGATTCCACAGAAAATTGTGACGTGCTCTTTTAGTAGAATTATTATTATATACAAACCCTATAATTCTCCTCTCTGAATATTCTTTCCTTTTGTTTATTAATGGCGCAGCAATTTTGAAGAAAGTTCTTGCATATATCTCCTTAGGCAAAATTGAGGTATATAGTGGAAGAGCTCTGCTCATCAGTATACCACAGGAAGCTAAATACCTAAAAAGACAAAAATTACCTGTTTTAGAGTGACAGTGAAAGTTAAGAGGAAGCACAAATTATAGAGATTGGTAAATAACTATCACATTTTAGGCAGCTTTGCAACTTTAGAATATTCTTGAAAAAATACACACACACACATAAAAGCACAAAGAAAAAAATAAAGCTTCTTAAGCATGGTAAAAAAAAAAAAAAAAAAAAAAAAAAAAAAAAAAAAACTAAAAATAATGGCTTACAAGTTAGGTTAGAAGCTTCTGGCACAAAAAGGTATCTCTCCCAGAAAGTTGGCTTTTAGTCTGTAGTCATGTGTTAACAACACTCTTGCCATAAGCTTGCTAAACTAGTCATCATCTATTTTTCAAGTCATTTTACCTACCCAGGTTTTCCCAGTTGGATCCACAGTGGTTCCTTATTCTTGATCCATTCCAGTAAGACTTGAAAATAGGTCTCATTCTTAGATAAGAGATCTCGTGTCCCTGTCAGAACTGTTGCTCTGTTCTCTTTTACCTGCCAATCTCCATTTTAACACAATATATAAAAATATGTCTAGTAATAAGAATGTTGAATGTTTCATATACTTCTATGCCTGATATACTCTTGTTAATTCAAATATTTTTTAATCTTTCCCTAATAAAATTGTTACATAATGATTTTACATTACTCATTAGTCCACATACTTAACAAGCTTCTATTCTGTGTGTTAGTTAAGACTGTGGCAGGCACTAAGAATATCACAACAAACAGAAGTTTTAAAAGATTACATTCTGGGACTAGCAGACAGCATAATGGCTACATCACAGGACTCCCATGTAGTCAACCACGGTTCAAATCCCAGACCTGGAGGCTTAAAACTCACACTGGGCACGTGTGCATGCATGCCCAAAATCTCAAGAGGAAACTGGAGAAGGGACTGCGGTATGGCCATCCCCTCTGGGGAGGTAATTTCTCACTTTCTGTCTCTCTGGCAAACCCACACGCCCTATAGCAAAAAAATCTCTTTCTGAAAAAATAAAAAAGATTACATTCTATTGAGTTGTCAGAAAAGTCACGACACATTTTTATATAGAAAATATGTCAAGATTTTTCCGATAACCCAATAGTTGAGGATTCAAAAGAAATGCTAGAAGGGGACCAGCAGGTGGCATGGTGGTTAAGGCACTGGACATTACCACATGGCCACCCACGGTTTGAGTCCCAGACCTGGTGGCTTGCTTTCTAACTTTCCCTCTGTCTCTCTCTGTGTCTCTCTCTGGTCAAATTAAAATAAAATGAATGGATAAATAAAATAAAATAAATAATTCTTTAAAAAAAAAAAAAAAAAGAAGTGCTAGAAGAGGGTTGTGTGTGTATACCCAAAATCTGGAGAGGGGAATGGAGATGGGATTGCAGCGTGGCCATATCCCCAGGGATGGATTTCTCTCTCTCTTAGAAAAGAAATGATGGTGAGGACATGTAATTAGAACCTCTACTAGATGGACTGTCTTAAAAAGTCCTCTGAGGGCTCCAGAGCTGGGCCGGGACCTGAGAGCTGCCAGATACCATTACCATATGAAATTAAGCATGGCAGAAAAAGAGGATCATATGTCTGACTCCTTCATTAATGTCCAAGATGATATCAGACCAGAATTGCTAATGCTGAGGCAAATCAGAGAAGCCCGTTGAAAAGAAGAAAAACAACAGGAAGCTAATTTGAAAAATAGGCAGAAGAGTTTAAAAGAGGAAGAACAAGAGAGACATGACATTGGATTGAAGAATGCACTTGGCGGGGACCAGCAGTTAGTGTAATGGCTACGCCGCTGGACTCCCATGTAGTCGACCGCGGTTCCAGTCCTGCTGGCTTAAACTCACGCTGGGCGCATGTGCGTGTGTGCCCAGGATCCCAAGAGGAGAAGGGAGAAGAAGGGATTGCGGCGTGGCCATCCCCCCTGGGGGGGTGATTTCTCGCTTTCTGTCTCTCTGTCTGCAGCCCTGTAGCAAAAACCTCTCTCAAAAAAAAAAAAAAAAAAAGAATGCACTTGGCTGTGAAAACAAAGGGTTTGCTTTACTCCAAAAGGTGGAATATAAAAGTGGTCAGCCTCTCGGCAAGAGCAGAAATGGTATTGTTGAATCAATTCCTCTCAATGTCAAAACAAGGAAAAGTGATATAGGTTATTAGACATTAACACGGAAAGCAGAGATAAAATGAGAAAGCTACAGAAGAAAGATTCACATGAAAAACCAAGCTGAAGAGAAAGCTGCAGAGCAGTTTCGAATGCAACTTAAAAATAAGCAAGATGAAATGAAGCTAGAAGGAGATCTTAAAATAAGCCACCGAGCCTATCAACAGTTAGATGCCCAGAAGAATATTCAGGATCCCAAGGAGGTATGGTACTGATTAAAACTTGAAGAGGAGACTGAAGAAGAAGAAGAGGAAGAAAAAGAACAGGATGAAGATGAATATAACAGTGAAGGTTTAAGTGTACTGGAAAATTACAAATATTGACTAGTTATTTAAGAGAAGAACATCTGTATTGTATTTGGTGTGGAACAGCGTATGAAGATAAAGAAGACCTATCTTTGAATTGCCCGGGACCAACTTCTACAGATCATGACTGAGAGATTCCCAAAAAAAGGGAAATGTTAACCATGTTACCATCTCCCTAGACACAGACAATTCAGTAGTTGGAATTCCTAAATTTTTTACTCCAGTAAAGAAAGAGGGCCTTTATACAATGTTTTATTTTTTTAAAAGAATGATTTTATTTAACTTTTTTTATTAAAAAAAAAAGAATGATTTTATTTAACTTTATTTATTTATTTACTTATTTTCATTTGACCAGAGAGGGAAGGACCAAGAGAGCAAGAGAGAGAAAATGAGAAAGCAAGCCACCAGGTCTAAGACTCGAACCAAGGTCAGCCATGTATAAGTCCAGCACCCTTAACCATTATGCCACCTGCCAGCCCCAGCCAGCATGAGTTTTAAGTGACCGGGTCTAGGACTCTAACTGAGGTTGACCACATGGGAATCCAGTAATATAACCATTATGCCATCTGCTGGTCCCAAAATCTGCAATATTTAAAAAATTTGCCAGAGGGTCATGCACTTGTCAGAGAGAGAAACACAGGGTGGAGAGGGGCAAGAAAGCACCCTCCAATGAGGTGTGGTCATGGTGCAAGCCCTTCTCCACTTCTCCACCTTGTGAGAATTTGGGGTATGCTGTGCATGTGAGCCCAGCACGCCTGTTTCTCAAGCCGCCAAGGACGAGATGTGAATGGCACAGTTGGCCATGCAGGATCTGGCTTCCTTAATCACTAGGCCACACAGCCAATCCCAAAATTGTCTGAACCCTGACACGACACACAAGTGAAAAATCCATATCTGACCTCATGTGATAGGCACAGCTAAAACAAAGCAATGCTAAAACTTTGTACAAAATTATCTTCAGGCTATATATTAGGTGTATATGAAATATATGATAAATAAATTTAAGAATTATTTAATTTTATTTCTTATTCTTAGTTTTCAATTTGACTAGAGAATGTAAGAGGGAAAGCAAGAAAGAGAGCTGTCAGGTCTGGGACTTGAACTGCGGCCAGCCATGTGGGAGTCCAACGTCTCAACCACTACGCCACCTGACAGACCCATATGGTAAATGAATTTCATGTTTACACTTGGGTCTCAAGATATCTCATTATGGGGACCAGCAGTGAGCGTAATGGCTATGTCACTGGACTCCCATGTAGTCAATTGTGGTGCGAGTCCCAGACCCAGTGGCTTACTCAAACCAGGCACATGTATGTGCGTGCCCAAGAGCCTGAGAGGAGAATGGAGGAAAAGAAATTGTGGCGTCACCATCCCCCCGAGGGGTGATTTCTCGCTTTCTGTCTCTCTGTCTCTCTCTGTCTTCCTAGCGAGTGTATGTGCCCGATAGCAAAAACCTATCTCCCCCCCCCCCAAAAAGATATCTCATTATGTATGTGCATATACTCCACAATACAGAAAAATCCAAAATCTGAAATACTCTGGTCTCAAGCACTTTGGATAAGGGACAGTCAACCTGTATTCATCTGTATTTATAAATAAATTGGGGAGGGGGGTTAGGAGACAGATATGGGCATTCCAGACAGAACAATAAAAGCTTGGTAGTATTCAGAGACTAAAAAGACTTTAGGGGACAGCAGGCCACACTACATAGCCGACCAGGGTTCAAGTCATACTTCCTCTCTCTCTCACTCTCACCCTCTGTCTCTCTCTGGTCAAATAAAAAAATATAAATGAATGCAGTCATTTAAAAAAATAAATAAATAAATAAATAAATAAATAAAAAGACTTTACAAGGCCAACTAGGTAGCATAGTGGTTAAGGCAGCTTGATCCTACATGGCCAATTTTGCAGTCCGGGTCAGTTCCAGTGGCTTTTTTTTTTAAAAAGATTATTTTAGGGACCAGCAGTTGGCATAATGGCCATGTCATTGGACTCCCATGTAGTCGACCGCAGTTTGAGTCCTGGACCTGATGGCTTAAAACTCATGCGGGGCACATGTGCATGTGTGCCCCAGATCCCGCAAAGAGAATGGAGAAGAGATTGTGGTGTGGCCATACCCCCCGGGAGGGGGTGATTTCTCACTTTCTGTCTCTCTGTCTTTCTGGCGAGCGCACACACACTATAGCAAAAACTTCTCAAAATAAAAGAATTATTTTAATTAAAAAAAATTTTTTTTTAATTTGACCAGAGAGGAACAGAGTGAAAGAGAGAAAGAAGTGAGAAAGCAAGCCACTAGGTCCAGGACTCAAACCGTGGTCAACCATGTGAGAGTCCAGCGCCCATAACCACCATGCCACCTGCTAGCTCTAATTAACTTTTTTATTATTTACTTATTTATTTTGATTTGATCAGAGAGGGACAGCGAGATAGAGACAGAAAGAGAAAGAAAGTGAGAAAGCAAGCCCTCAGGTCCCAGACTTGAACTGTGGTTTGAAGTCCAGTGTGCCCAAGCACCACGCCACCTGCTGGCCCTCCAGTGGCTTCTGAGAAACACTCTGGGCGCGTGTGCATGCCCAAAATTCTAACAGGAAAATCAAGAAGATTGCTGCATGATCATCCCCTGGGGGGGATGCTTTTTCACTTTGTAAGCCAGGAGAACTGTACTAAGAAATGTTAGAGACAGCCCTGTGTATAGGCCTGCCTAAGATCCCAGGAGAATGGAGAAGGGATTACTGCACGAACATCCTCAGTGGAGAATGATTTCACACTTTCTGTCTCTGTCTCTCCAACAAGCACACATGCCCTATAGCAAAAATGTCTCCAAAAGAAAAGAAGAATAAATAAAGTTAAGTAAATAATCTTTAAAAACCCACAGTTAAACCATGCTATGAAAACTGGATCACAAGGACAGTTTTCTTTGGTCACTAGTCTTCCAATACTACTCTCAAATACATTATAACGGCCAGATCTGTTAATACTTCAGACTTGCAATTAACTCATAAAAATAATGAGCTCATAAACTCCTTCACTCTTTATCATAGACAGTAGTTATCTTATAATTTAAGCTTTAATTTGATCACAAAAGCAAATACATTTTTTTCTCAAAACCGTTTTAATGGCGGGACCAGCAGTTAGCATAATGGCTATGTCACTGGACTCCCAAGTAGTCCACCGCAGTTAGAGTCCTGGACTCGGTGGCTTAAAACTCACACCGGGCGCATGTGCGTGCGTGCCCAAGATCCCAAGAGGAGAAATGAGGAGAAGGGATTGCTGCGGGGCCATCCCCCCTGGGGGGTGATTTCTCGCTTTCTGTCTCTCTGTCTCTCTCAGTCTGTCTGGCGAGTACATGCACCCTATGGCAAAAGCCTCTCCAAGAAAAAGAAAACAAAAACGTTATAATGGCAAGTTAACATTTAAGAGTAATATAAGCAAATAGAAAGGGGTGATGTCCTACTTGCAACTACTTTTCGAGGTTATTTCCTAAATGAGTAAAAGATATAATTTTATTTGAATTTCATCAAATATTTATTGAAATAGATTTGAAGTTGGCCTAATTGCCGCTACTATAAAAAATTCTTCGTGGAATCTAAATGTCCTTGGGTTCAACCAGATTTGTGCTCCCTCGCCCTACCAATGTATAAACCTAAATTCACTTTAAACACTAACTTTAATTTTCAAAAATAATTTAGTAAATTATTAGCAAAAGAAGACTAAGTAGTAAAAGTATGGCATCCTTGACGTTTTCATCTCCCCCAACCCCAATCACCAAAATAGAACCAGTCAGCAAACTCAAAGCAGGCTGTGGTTCAAGGTTACATGATCTCTAAGTTACAGTGGAGTGAACAATCCGAGTCCCCTAGGTCGCTAGGAACTTTACCAGAAACTAGAAAAGCGCATCTGGCCAACTGAGACGGATAAGGAACAAAAGGCGGCTCTCTGCCAGGCCGCCAACTCCCGTACTCCCAGCAACCGGCGAACCTTCGGCGCAAAGCTAAAACTTTCCGACAACAGGCCTTAGGGGAGGAGACCGGAAGAACCCAAAGACGCCGGTGACCAAGTTGCTTTATCAGCTGCTTCCAAAGTGGCTTCGCGATGATTCACCGCATCTCGCGAGGGCAGCGAGCCACGAACACAGTTGGGACGACCCCGGCAGGCCCCGAGTGATGCGCGCCTTATCCAAGTCCCGCAAATGCCACACACTGATCTTTCTCCTTCGGGGACTCAGAAACGCACCCGACTAGGCTCTGCCTCACCCCAAATCCTCCCGGTCCCCCAACTTAGCCGAGCAGAGGCGGAAAACTACTCTTATCAAGGCGCCCCGGTTGTTTACTACCTGACGTTCCGTGCAGGCTCCCGCGCCGGAAGTAAGGCTCCAGCTGCTGTCGCCGACGTCGGCCGGCATCCTGAAACCACCCTTCTCAGAGCTCTCTGACCCGTCCGAGCTGCCATGATCGTCTCTCCGAAGCCGGTCGCCACCTCCAGGACCAGGCCCGCGGTACCGCCCTCTTCAGGCTGGGCGAGGTGGCCCGGCTCCGGCGCCTTCCAGCCAATCGGCGGGCCGCTTGAGCAACCAGGCACGCCCCCTCTGCCTTCCCGATTGCATAAAGCTGACATACGCTCCCACTGGCGTATGGCCGACTGTAAATGCCCGCGTCATCCTGCCGGCCAATCAGAGGGGGCACGGGGCGCCGGGACACGCCCCTCTCCCTTGAACGCCTCTTGCTCCGGCTTGCGCAGGCTCGCTTTACGTAATGCTCGTGGTGGTGGCTGGTGCCACCTCATGAGCTGGACCACTTCCCTGGCTGTCGGCTGCGCTTCCCTTGGGGGCTGCTTCCGGTCTCAAGGCCAGGCACGTGAGCCCAGTCCAGGGGTGAGAGAAAGCCCTAGGGTCTAGATATTAATTATGTAACTGTGCAAACCTCCGAGTGCGGAGGTGGACTTGCTCTGTCTCCTGGCAGTGAGGCCTGGCCATCAGAGTCCTGCTTGTTAATGGTTGTCTAATACAACGCCTGCTGTGCTTTCACTGGGTTGATGTGAGGACAGCATAAGGTCATGTCATTAGGGAAGAGACTGAATTACCTAACAGCGGTTCTGATTCTGCCTGCCAGGCCAACATTTTAATTGATATATGTATAGTTTGGGTACGCCTTACTTCATACAAACATGGTAATTACAGGAATCAGTCAGTCAAGTCCTGACTTCTTTTTTCCTCCTTTTGTTGGGAGGTCCTTATTAAACCTTTGTACATCACAACTATTTTCCTAAATATTGTAAAGATAATATTATTGGGGCCAGCAGGTGGCATAGTAGCTAAGGGGCTGGATCTCACATGGCTGACTGTGGTTTGAGTCTGGGATCCTGACACTTGTCCTGGAGGTGTGTGCCTAAAATCCAGAGGGGAACATGGAAGAGAGAGGACTGTGGTGGGGCCACGCTCACTGGGTGTGTGGGGGGAGGGTGATTTCTCACTTTCCTCCCTCTCTACAGTGAACTCACTGCCCTATGGCAAAAACAAAATTTTTTTAAAGAATTATTTAATTTTATTCATTATTATTTTATTTTTTTGAAGTTGACCAGAGAGAGACAAAAGGAGAAGGAAAGTGAGAAAGCAAGCTGCCAGGTCCAGGACTCAAACTGCAGTCAGCCAATGTGGGAGTCCAGTCCCCTTAACCACCACGCCGCCCGCTGGCCCCCTTATGGCAAATCTTTAAGAAAAAAATACTGTTAGGGACCAGCAGTTGGTGTAATGGCTATATCGCTGGACTCCCATGTAATCAACCATGGTTCTATTATCGGACCCAGTGGCTTAGACTCACACTGGGCGCGTGTGCATGCATGCCCAAGATCCTGAGAGGAGAATGGAAGAGAAGGGATTGCGGTGTGGCCATCCCCCCTGGGGGGTGATTTCTCACTTTCTGTCTCTCTGTCTCTGTCTTTCTGGCGAGTGCACATGCCCTATAGTAAAAACCTCTCAAAAAAATAATACTACTATTTAATATAGGTTTGGAGAGTAAATGAGATTATTGGGGGCCAGCAGGTGGCATGGTCGTTAGGGGCACTGGACTCCCATGTAGCTGACTGCAGTTCAAGTCCCAGACCCTGTTGGCTTGCTTTCTCACTTTCTCTCTCTCTCTCACTCTGTCCCTCTTTGGTCAAATTGAAATAAATAAGTAAATACAGTAAAATAAAAATAATTCTTTAAAAAAATTAATGTAAATGTAGTCACATATTTTAGGGGCACCTACTAGTGATAGAGAAGTGAACAGACTACCTCAGTTTATATTCTAGTGGAAGGAAGAAACCAATTAGCGTATACTGTTATACAATGTCAGGTAATATTTTTAGAGTTATTTTATTTCATTTTATTTATTATCATTATCTTTTTTTAATTTGCTATAGGGCACGTGCTCACCATGAAAAGAGAAACTGAGAAAGTAAGTCGCCAGGTCTAGGGCTTGAACCATGGTTGGCCATGTGGGAGTCCAGCTCCATAATCATACCACCACCTCCTGGCCCTCAGTGTCAGATAATTCCATGTCCTGTAGAATTAAAAGATAGAGCAGGGGAGAGCTGGTTCTATGGCTTAGCAGTGATGTGATACATTGCTGCTTACAGGAACCTAGAGCCCATATAGCCGACCACAGTTCAAATCCTGACCATAGTGACTTGAAAAATGTGCCAGGCTCATGTGCATGCATGCCCTAAATTCTGAGAGGATGAGAATACAGAGAAGAGGTTGCTTCATGACAAGGCATCATTGTGCGGTACAGCACTTTGTCCCTCTCCTTTTCCCTCTGCCTGCCTCTCTGACAAGTTCACATGCCCCTGGCAAAAAAAAAAAAAAAAAAAAAAAAAAAAAAAAATAGCTTCACCCAGAAATGGTTGTCTAGGAACATTGCTGATGTGAGTCCTTAGGAACCAGACTAGCACCTTCCTGTGGGTTCCAGTATGCAGCAGATTGGTACCTGTGTCTCCTATCCAAGGACTGGAGGGTAGGACACTGGTATTTGCCAATGGCTCTCAAGCATGTGTTGGATCAGAACAGATTCCTGAAATAGACATACAGAAGAGTTGGAGGAATCACACCACAAACAAGCTTCCTTCTGTCAAGGATTCTCCATAGCCTGTTTTTTGTTTTGGTTTGCTTTTTGAGAGGTTTTTGCTATAGGACATGTACGCTTGCCAGAAAGACAGAGACAGACAGAGAAACAGAAAGCAAGAAATCACCCCCCAGGGGGGATGGCCATGCCGCAATCCCTTCTCCTCCATTCTCCTTTTGGGATCTTGGGCACGCATACACACGTGCCCAGCGTGAGTTTAAGCCACCAGGTCCAGGACTCGAACCGTGATCGACTACATGGGAGTCCAGCTACATAGCTATTATGCCAACTGCTGGTCCCATCCATAGCCTGTTGAGAAGGTTGGTACCCTCACAAAGATAATAGAAGCCATGGGATTCACAGGACCTTTGAAATACAGTAAATGGAAGATTAAGGTTGTGGCCCTGTGCATGTATTCTAGTAGTCTGGAGAAAACTGACTTTGAGAAATTCTTCCTAAGGTGTCAGATGCCTGATACATTCAATTCATGGTTTCTTATAACCCTACTTCATGTCTAGTTTAGGCAGAGAGGAGTAAACCACAGCTAAGAAACCACATTGTTCCTTTCAACTCTGCAGACAGTGTTGTCTTCCTACTTGTCTGTGGGGAGCGGCCAATCTGAGCAAACATGGTGACCTTTAGACGCATGAGCAACTGGCTTTGCATTCCATTTCCTCTTCCCCCATTTTCTACCCTTTAAAAGAATAAACCTGAGGCTGGTTCCTGGTCATGGCTTTCTCCATCAGAGAAGTCAGGCCCACCCGATTCTTGCTTTTCTATACTTGTGTGTCTTTGTGTGTGTTTGAGATTTTGAGCATGCTCCCTTAGGACTAGCCATGGGGCTGGCGCCTCTCCACCAAGGTGCGAATAATCCAAATTCTTCCTTTCATTCCCCTAGCCTCAGAGTTATGTGCAGTAAAGTTAGGCCTAACTGCTATCCTTTTGAAAGACTTGCACCAGGCCACAGAGCTAGCCCTATGACCAATGTTTTAGTATTATAGAAATAAACCAAGCCAGCCCATGGCATGATGGTTAAGGCAGCTGGATCCCATATGGTCAATTATGTGATTTAGTCCCAGATCTAGTGTATATAAAAACAATGCCAGGCACATGTAGAAGTGTGCCTAAAATCCCAAAAGGAGAAATACATGAAGAAAATGTTGTGTGACCACCCCCCAGGGAGGGGTGCTTTCTTCTTCTTCTTCTTCTTCTCCTTCTTCTCCTTCTTCTCCTTCTTCTCCTTCTTCTCCTTCTTCTCCTTCTTCTCCTTCTTCTCCTTCTTCTTCCTCTTCTTCCTCTTCTTCCTCTTCTTCCTCTTCTTCTTCTTCCTCTTCTTCTTCCTCTTCTTCTTCCTCTTCTTCTTCCTCTTCTTCTTCGCCTTCTCCTTCGCCTTCTCCTTCTCCTTCTTCTTCTTCTTTTTAAAGAATTATTTAATTAATTGTATGCATTCTTCCACTTCAGTTTGACCAGAGAGAGAGAGAGTAAGCCACTAGGTCCAAGACTCAAACTGGGATTGGCCATGTGGAAGTCCAGCACCCTAACCACCAAGCTACCTGCCAACTCCCGGGAGAGTGCTTTCTCACTTTCTCTATCTCTCTCCAGTGACATACCCTCTAGCAAATTAAAACAAAGAAATTAGGGGACAACAGGTGGTGTAGTGGTTAAGGCACTAGACTGCCACATGGGTCTTGGACCTGGTGACTTGAAACTCATGCTGGGCGCATGTGCATGTGTGCCCAAAATCCCAAGAGAAGACAGAGGAGAGGGGATTGTGGTATGGCCATCCCCCCAACCAGGAGGTGATTTCTTACTTTCTCTCTGTCTCTCTCAGTTCTTTGGTGAGTGCAAGCAACCTATAACAAGATGTCTCAAAAAAAAAAAAAAAAAAAAAAAAAGATATATTAAAAAATTTTAAAAAAAAAAAAAAGAAAGAAAGAAAGAAAAGAGAAAAGGAGCCAGTAGGTGGAGTAGTAGTTAAGGAACTGAACTTCCACATGGCCAGCCATGGTTCGAGCCCTGGACCTGGCAGCTTGAAAATGACACTGGGTGTGGGTATGTGTGCGTGTGCGTGCATGCTCAAATCCCAAAAGGAGAATGGAAGAGAAGGGATTGTGGCATGGTTATCGTCCCTGTGGGGTGATTTCTCACTTTCCTTCTCACTGTTTCTCTTTGGCAAGCACACGTACTCTATGACAAAAACCTTCAAAACAAAACAAAAACAAAAGTAAAAAAATCGACCTCATGTCCTCCAGTGTATGAAAGCTCTATCATATATTGAAACTGAACCAAGGTTTATTATCACTTTCACATTTATGTATGTTGTTTCCTTTGCTCAGAAGTCAAATGTGTATCATATACTATCATCTGTTACAAAAATGCCTTTATTTGCCTTTTTTAAAAAAATGTAATTGGGGGACCAGCAGTTAGCGTAATGGCTATGTCGCTGGACTCCCACGTAGTCGACCGCGGTTCGAGTCCCGGACCCGGCGGCTTAAACTCACGCCGGGCGCGTGTGCGTGCGTGCCCAAGATCCCGAGAGGAGAATGGAGGAGAAGGGATTGCGGCGTGGCCATCCCCCCTGGGGGGTGATTTCCTGCTTTCTATCTCTCTGTCTCTCTCTGTCTGTCTGGCGAGCGTACACGCCCTATAGCAAAAACCTCTCAAAAAAAAGAAAAAAAAAATGTAATTGGAGGAGACAGCATGTGGCACGGTGGTTAACGTTCTGTACTCCCATGTGGCTGACTGTGGTTAAAGTCCTGGAGCAGGAGGCTTGCTTTCTCACTCCACCCCTCCCTGTCTCTTTCTAGTCAAATTAAAATAATAATAATAATAATTAATAAAATTAAATAAAATAATTCCTTTTTATTTTTGAGAGACATTTTTGCTATAAGGCCTGCTCACTGGAGAGACAGAGAGACAGAAAGTGAAAAATCACCCCCCCGGGGGGAATGGCCATGCCATAAGTTCTTCTCCTCTATTCTCCTCTCAGGATTTTGGGCATGCACGCACGTGCACTTGGCACAAGTTTTAAGCTGCTGGGTCAACCACGTGGGAGTCTAGCAATATAACCATTATGCCAACTGCTGGTCCGTAAATAAAATATATTTTTAAGGATTAGTTTACTTTATTTTATTTATTATTAGTTTAATTTGACCAGTGAAAGACAGAGAGAAAGAGACAGAGTGAGAAAGCAAGCTGCCAGATCTGGGACTCAAACCATGGTCAGCCGTGCCACCTGCCACCCTCAATAAAATAATTTTTAAGAAAAAATTAATTGGAGGGCCAGCTGATGGCATGGTGAAGGTGGCTAGATCTCATAAGATTGACTTCATTGTTTGAGTCGTGGACCTGGCAGCATGAAAAATATGCTGGTCGTGTGTGTGTGTGTGTGTGTGTGTGTGTGTGTGTGTCCAAAATCTGGAAAGGTGAAATGAAGAAGGGATTATAGCATCACCATCCCCCATGGGTGGGTGCTTTCTCACTTGCCCTGTCTCACCCTCTCTTACCAGTACATACACCAACTATGTGGGACCCCAGCAACATAACCATTATGCCATCTGCTGGTCCCACACCCTCTTTCAAGTTAAAAAAAGTTATGGGAAACTGTTCATTTGGGTGACTCAGTTCAGTGTGTGTCTGGGAAGAGTTGTATGAAAAAATGTTTTGTTTCTCCCCCAGGTTTTGGCCTTAGGGCACATGAGCTCACCAGAGACAGAGAGTGAGAGGGAAAATAAGAAATCACCCCCCAGGACAAGCAGATGACGTAGCTATTACATGCTAGACTCCCACATAGTGGTTGACCACCTGTAAAGAATAAGTCAGCATGGGAACCAGCAGTTAGCGTAATGGCTATGTCGCTGGACTCCCACGTAGTCGACCGCGGTTTGCGTCCCGGACCCGGTGGCTTAAAACTCACGCCGGGCACGTGTGCGTGCGTGCCCAAGATCCCGAGAGGAGAATGGAGGAGAAGGGATTTCGGCGTGACCATCCCCCCTGGGGGGTGATTTCCTGCTTTCTGTCTCTCTGTCTCTCTCTGTCTGTCTGGCGAGCGCACGCGCCCTATAGCGAAAACCTCTCTAAAAAAAGAAAGAAAAAAAAAAGAATAAGTCAGCAGGTGTCTTCATGGTTAGGTCGTTGAACTGCCACATGGCCAACCACAGTCCTAGTCCCAAAGCTGGTGGCTTCTCTTCTCAGTTTCAATTACTTACTGACATGGTAGTACAAAGGTCCAAACCCTTTGCCTCAATTCAGGACAACTCTGAAGGGACATCTCATCCCCAGAGCTGCACATGGAATCAGCTGAGGTTTTTGTTACAAATGGGTAGCATTTCAACTTCCCCCTCTGCCTAATCTTACTTCCTTTACTCCCCACCTTACCCTCCGCTGGTGTGGATTCTGAAAGAATTCCCACAAACTTCCAGCATACAAATTTCCATCTCAGAGTCTGCTTCACTGGGAATCCAACCTGCGAGCACTGAGTTCCACGAGTGATTCCAGAAAGCCAATTCTAAAATGTGATTCTTAGATCTGTATCACCTGGGGCTGGCAGGTGGTGTGGTCGTTAAGGGCTCTGGACTCCCACATGGCCGATTGCAGTTCGAATCCCAGAACTGGTGGCTTGTTTCCCCCCAGTCCCCATTCATGTCTGGTCAGATTAAAATAAATCAATAAAGTTAAATAAAATAATTCTTTAAATATATATATATATATGTGTGTGTGTGTGTGTGTGTGTGTGTATATATGTGTGTATGTATGTGTACACACACACACACACATATATATATACACACACACACATATATATAGATTACATTATTAAAAAGAATAAAAGATCTGCATCACCTGCCTTCTACAGCCTCTCTCCCTGGTGGTAGGTGAAGCACTCATAGCTTGCATTAAGGTATTAGAGAAAGACAGGAAAGGCTTTGTGACTAATCACCACTTAAAGGTTGGCGGGGGGGTGGAGGTGGGCAGCAGGTGGCATAGTGGTTAAGGCACTGGACTCCCATATGGCTGACCACAGTTTGAGTCCCAGACTTGGTTGAGTTGCTTGCACACTTTCCTCTCATTCTGTCTTTTTTCTGGTGAGCACATGTACCCTATACCAACTTTTAAAAATAATAATAAATTAAAAATATAAAGGTTAAGTGTGAAAGCTGGAGAGCATCCTTGGCAGTATACAAAGAAGGTCTCATTTCCTGGAGCCAGAAGACAGAAAAAGCATGGCCAGGATTTAATATTAAGAGTAGCATGGCTCCAGAAGTAGGGAAAATTTTCACTTCCAGCCTTTCAGTTACACAAAGTGAATGCCCTGATTGGGAAGGATTGCAGACCTGAGAAATAGAACAGGGTTGGTACCCTTAAGAAACTTGAAATTCTAGATTCTCCTTTATCCTCTGGGCGTAGATGTGGCCTAATCCTCTCTATTAAAAAGTTAGATCTGGTTGCTTGAGAAACATTTGGGCATGTGTGTATGCATGCCCAAAATCCCAACAGGAGGGAGAAATGGAGGAGAAGGGATTACAGTGTAATTATGCCCCATTGGGTGGAAGGGTGATTTCTCACTTTTATTTTTTTGAGAAAGAGATTTCTGCTATAGGGCACATGAGCTCACTGGAAAAAGAGAGACAGAAAAATAGAAAGCAAGAAGTTGCCGCCTTCCCCAGGAGAAATGGCCACTGAAATCCCTTCTCTTCCATTCTCCTCTTGGGATTTTGGGCATGCACATACATGTGGCTGGCATGAGTTTTAAGCTACCAGGTCCTGGACTCGAACCTTGGTTGACTACATTCCCAGCCACATAACCATTATGTCATCTGCTGGTCCCCTCACCTTGGTTTTAAAAAAGAATTATTTAATTTTTGGGCTGGCAGGTGGCGTGGTGGCTAAAGGCACTGGACTTCCACATAGCTGACAGTAGTTCGAGTCCCAGACCTGGTGGCCTGCTTTCTCACTTTCCCTCTTTCTCTCTGGACAAAATTTTAAAAATAATAATAATGATAAAGTTAAATAAAAAGAAATTATAAAAAAGATTTATTTAATTTTATTCATTATTATTATTATTATTATTATCTTTAATTTGACCAGACAGAGATAGAGAAAGAGAGGTAAAGTGAGGAAGCAAGCCACCAGGTCTAGGACTCAAACTAAGGTCAGCCACATGGGAGTCCAGCGCGCCAACCACCACACCACCTGTTGGCCCCAGTTTCTCACTTTTTCTTTTTCTTTTTCTCTGGTGAACACTTGTCCCTATGGCAAAACTGAAAAAAATAAGTAGTGTACCTCTTTGCTTAAGGAAGATGCAGAAGAATGGGGCCAGCAGATGGCATAACAGTTATGTCGCTGGACTCCATATGATCAACCACGGATTGAGTCTTGGACCTGATGGCTTTGAAATTATGCCAGGCAATTTTGCATGTGTACCCAAGATCCCTGGAGGAGAATGGAGAAAGGGTTGTGGTGTGGCCATCCCCCTTTGGGGGTGATATCTCACTGTGTCTATTTCTCTCTCTCTCTATCCCCCAGGCAAGTGCATGCACCCTAAGGCAAAAAAAAAAAAAAAAAAAAAAAAAAAGATGCAGAAGGACCAGCAGATGGCATGGTGGTTAAGGTGCTGGATTCCCACATGGCCGACTGTGGTTTGAGTCCTGGGCCTGGTGGCTTGCTTTCTCACTTTCCCTCTCAGTCTCTGGTCAATTTTTTTTTTTTTAAAAAAAAGAATTATTTTATTATTTTTTAAAGAATTATATATTTAATTCCATTTATTATTATTATTATTTAATTTGACCAGACAGGGACAGAGAGAGAAAGGAAAAGTGAGAAAGCAAGCTGCCAGGTCTAGGACTCAAACCGTGGTAAGCCATGTGGGAACCTAGCGCCTCTATCCACTACACCACCTGTCGGCCCCTTTAAGAAATTATTTTAGGGACCAGCAGGTGGCGTGGTGGTTAAGGCACTGGATACTCCCACATAGGCGACCACAGTTCGAGTTCTGGGCCTAGTGGCTTACTTTCTCACTTTCCCTCTCTCTCTTTCTCTCTCTGGTCAAATTAAAATGAATGAATGAATAAATAAATTTTTTTTAATAATAACTATTTAATTTTTAAAATTTATTCATTCATTGATTTTTTAATTTGACCAGAGAGAGACAGAGGGTGAGAGTGAGAGAGAGAGGAAGTGAGAAAGCAAGCCACCAGGTCCAGTACCTGAACCGCAGTCGGCCATGTGGGAGTGTCCAGCGCCTTATCCACCACGCCATCTGCTGGTCCCCATGAATAAATAAAATTAAATAAATAACTCTTTTTTTTTGGAGAGGTTTTTGCTATATGGCACGTGTGCTCGCCAGAAAGACAGAGAGAGAAAGAGAGACAGAAAGCAGGAAATCACCCCCCGGGGAGATGGCCATGCCGCAATCCCTTCTCCTCCATTCTCCTTTCAGGATCTTGGGCACACACACACACACACGCGCCCAGCTTGAGTTTAAGCTACCAGGTCCAGGACTCAAACCTCAGTCAACTACATGGAAGTCCAGCAACATAGCCATTATGCTAACTGCTGGTCCCCAAATAAAATATTTTTTTTTTTTTTTTGGAGAGGTTTTTGCTATAGGGCGCGTGCGCTCGCCAGACAGACAGAGAGAGACAGAGAGATAGAAAGTGAGAAATCACCCCCCAGGGGGGATGGCCACGCCGCAATCCCTTCTCCTCCATTCTCCTCTCGGGATCTTGGGCACGCACGCACACGCGCCCGGCGTGAGTTTAAGCCGCCGGGTCTAGGACTCGAAGCGCGGTCGACTACGTGGGAGTCCAGCAACATAGCCATTACGCTAACTGCTGGTCCCAAATAAAATAATTTTTTTAAAGAATTATTTATTGGGACCAGCAGGTAGCATGGTGGTTAAGGTGCTGGACACTCCCACATGGCCGACCACAGTTTGAGTCCTGGACCTGGTGGCTTGCTTTCTCACTTTCTCTCTCTCTCTCTCTGTATCTCTCTGGTCAAATTTAAAAATAATAATAATAATAAATAAAAGTAAATGAATAAATAAAATTACATAATTCCTAAAAAAAAAAAGAAAAAAAGAATTAGTGGGACCAGCAGTTGGCATAAAGGCTATGTTGCTGGACTCACATGTAGTCGACTGTGGTTGGAGTCCCAGACCTGGTGCCTTAAACTCAAGCCAGGTGCACATGTGATATGTGTGCGTGCCCAAGATCCTGAGAGGAGAATGGAGGAGAAGGGGTTGTGGTGTGCCCATTCCCCCTGGGGAGTGATTTCTCACTCTCTCTCTCTCTCTCTATCTCTCTCTCTCTGTCTTTCTGGTGAGCGCATGTGCCCTATAGCAAAAACCTCTCCAAATATATATATATATTTAACTTTATTTATTTATTTTTCATTTGACCAGAGAGGGATGGAGAGAGAGAGAGAGAAAAGAAAAGTGAAAAAGCAAGCCGCCAGACTCAAACTGCAGTCAGCCATCTGGGAGTCCAGCGCCCTTAACCACCATACCACCTGCCAGCCCCATCTCTGGTCAAATTTTTAAAAATCATAATAAATAAGATTAAATTTTTTTTTTTTTTTAAGAAGAAGATGTAGGGAACTTTCCAGAACGCTCGGTAAGAAGCTGAGGAGTGGCGGCTGCCTGAGCTGCGCACAGCTACGCGCACCTTCCCGCTCCCCCACACTGACCTCAGCCCACTCACGGCAACTTACTATGATGTTTTGGCGGTCAAACCCAATGCTACCCAGGAAGAACTGAAGAAGGCTTGCAGGAAACTGGCCTTGAAGTACCACCCTGATAAGAATCCAAATGAAGGCGAGAAGTTTAAACAGATTTCTCAAGCTTTTGAAGTTCTCTCTGATGCGAAGAAAAGGGAATTATATGACAAAGGAGGAGAGCAAGCAATTAAAGAGGGTGGAGCAGGTGGTGGTTTTGGCTTCCCAATGGACATCTTTGATATGTTTGTTGGAGGAGGAGCAAGGATGCAGAGAGAAAGAAGAGGTAAAAACGTTGTACACCAGCTGTCAGTAACCTTAGAAGATTTATATAATGGTGCAACAAGAAAACTGGCCCTGCAAAAGAATGTGATTTGTGACAAATGTGAAGGCCGAAGTGGTAAGAAAGGAGCAGTAGAGTGCTGTCCCAATTGCCGAGGTACTGGAATGCAAATAAGAATTCATCAGATAGGACCTGGAATGGTTCAGCAAATTCAGTCTGTATGCATGGAGTGCCAAGGCCATGGAGAGCAGATCAGTCCTAAAGATAGATGTAAAAGTTGCAAAGGAAGGAAGATAGTTTGAGAGAAAAAGATTCTAGAAGTTCATATTGACAAAGGCATGAAAGATGGCCAGAAAATAACATTCCATGGTGAAGGAGACTAAGAACCAGGACTGGAGCCAGGAGATATTATCATTGTACTAGATCAGAAAGATCATGCTGTTTTTACTCAGTGAGGAGAAGACCTTTTCATGTGTATGGACATACAGCTGGTTGAAGCATTGTGTGGCTTCCAGAAGCCAATTTCCACACTCGATAACCGAACCATAGTCATCACCTCTCATCCGGGTCAGATTGTCAAGCATGGAGATATCAAGTGTGTGTTAAATGAAGGCATGCCAATTTATCGTAGACCATATGAAAAGGGTCACCTAATCATTGAATTTAAGATAAACTTCCCTGAGAATGGATTTCTGTCTCCTGATAAACTCTCTTTGCTGGAAAAACTTCTACCTGAAAGGAAGGAAGTAGAAGAGACCGATGAAATGGACCAGGTAGAACTGCTGGACTTTGATTCAAATCAGGAAAGATGGCGCCATTACAATGGAGAAGCATATGAGGATGATGAACATCATCCCCGAGGTGGTGTTCAGTGTCAGACCTCTTAATGGGGCCAGTGAATAACACTGCTAGCATATTATATGCAGTAGTGAATGAGTGAAGGACTGTAATCATAATATGCTCACTACTTGCTATTGTTTTTGTTTTAATATTCATCTATAGTAGTGTTTTAAAAAGTTAAATGAAGAATAAATGCAAATATAAAAGCTGACTTTGCCCTGTATGTATGATGACTTCAGTGTGCAAGATACAGTTTTAATAGCTGTAAAAATTACAAAGTTCCCCTAGCATTTGTTAGGCCATTCCTTGTAATTGATTTCAGCTATGTATATGGATGAGCTTAGACTGAAATGCTAGATATATGTATTGACTTCAATGTATGATCCCTCATTGTCAAGCTATGAAATTAAAATCCTGTATATAACTGGTAATCAGAAGGAGAAAAAAAATTGTAGGGAAAAAAAAAAAAAGAAGAAGATGTAGAGGGTCTGCAGGTGGCATGGTGGTTAAGGTGCTGGATCTCACATTGCTGACTACGGTTTGAGTTCTTGACATGGTGGCTTGAAAATCATGCCGGGCATATGTGTACATGCCCCAAATCCAAGAGGGGAATGGAGAAGGGATTGCGGCGTAGCCACCCTCACTGGGAGGGTGATCTCTCACTTTCCCTCTCACTGTCTCTCTCTGGCAAGCACATGTGCCCTATGGCAAAAACCTTTAAAAAAACATGCAGAGACTGCTACCTTATAAGACAACACATTCCCCACTTGGGTACTTCCTTTACCTTCCCTCCTGGATCCACACCAACTGGAACTGAGTCATTCATCACCTAGCCAAGGAAGTACTGGACTTATTGAGGAAAGAACAGCTCAAAAGAGGTGAAGGACCTAGACAATATGAACCATCAAGATCTGGAAGAGAACATAAAGAACTAAATTCTGAGGGTCCTGGGTCAAGAGGCAGGGATGGCAGGAGAGCGTAACATTGGAAAGAAAGGGTTTGTCAATGTGGGGAGTACTAACCCATGGTACAGAATACCCTTACAAGGGTCTGGGGAGAAAGCACCAACATGCTACTAGGATTGCTCTTAGGGACTTGGAGAAAGCAATGGCCCACAGTAAATGGAGTACAAATGGGAGAACTACTATGGAAAATTGTGGAAGAAGGAATCAAAAAGATCAGAGAAATGGGCATTCTAGTAGGTAATCTAGGCTTGGAGGAGTCCGACCCGGTGGGGCCCCAGGATCTGTTTGAGCCCTCGACCTTTGAGCACAGCCTTGGTCGGCTCAGCACACTGGCAAGGCTGCTGCTGTATGCCCTCCTCCCCCCCCCACCTATGAGCAAAGCTTGGGTCGACTCAGCATGTTGGCAAGGCCGTTTGTTGTATGCTCCGGAGACTGCAGTAGCCTTGCTGGGAAGTGACCCTCCTCTGACTCCCTGATATACTACTATAAAAGAATTACATAGCTCTCTCATACATCTTGAGTATGCGGTAAGATTTCCCAGAAGTCCCCCTGACCGCTTCCCTTTGCCCTGACCACCTACTGTTAATTACAATGCTTCATCCCTGTGGTCACAATGGAGGGTGTGCTGAAGTTCCATCTAGGCAGAAATAATCTTCTTGACCTTTGGAAGGCCCTTCAAGACACATTTAACATAAGCTTAAAAATAACCTTTTCTTTACATACAATAGGATTAGGCCCAGGACACTCTCGCCCCACGCCCCACAGTAGCTAATGTTCTAACAAAATACATAATGGTGGCGCCACAGGCTACAAAAGTAAATGCACAACAGAACACTTAGGTATACCACAAACCCATTTTAAAGTTTTTCATTAACTTGTTAGTCACTTTACTTTTGACTTAAGAAAAACCGGTACTGCCAGTTAAAAAAGCTGTTTAAAGTATCCCCTTACTCTCACCAAGTGAACAGTAGGTTCATCCCATTAGAATAGATAGCTATATTAGGATTCCTTGAATTAAATTTTAGGTCCCTATAGAATTATATAAGTATCATTCTTTATTGCTATCCATAAGAACTAATACCTATACTTGAGATTTTCTTTTCTTAGCATCACACTTAGTAATTGCAAGACGGCTGCAGCCGAGCATCAGCTGATAATTAACTCTGCTTGCTGGAGCTGTTTCCCGAAACTGCACTCCTTAAAGTTCCCGAAGACCTGCTTACATCAATAAAACAATTGTTAAACTCTATCGATGATTAATAGACCTGCCCTTAATCAAACTCTGAATGGAATCTATGATCCCTATTGTTAAAACTTTATGAACTGATAATTAGAACACGTAGCCCCTCACCCATTTACTTGCATGTATCACATTTTCAATAAAAAGGCATGATGATTCCTAGTAGTTGTCACTCTTCAGAAAGTGATCTCTGAGAGTGTCCGACTCAAGACGTGCATGAAAAAAGGCACTGAGGCCTTAATCTTTCCTTCCTGCACCGCCTCTGATGAGTCAACTCACCTCCGCTGAGGCTAGTCCTCTGCATAGGTTAAAGTCAGAACATTACCAAATGACTCTGTCCCATAAGCAGCTTAGAGGACACTGTTGCCCAAAGTGATAAAGAATGTAAGAGTGCGGGGCTAGCAAGTAGTATAGTGGTTAAGGAATTGGACTCCCATGTGACCAACTCACTGAAGTTTGAGTCCCAGACCCAGTGGCTTGAAATTCACACTGGCCACATGTGCGTGCATGCCTAAAATCCCAAGAGGAAAATGGAGAAGAAGGGATTGTGGCATGGCCATCCTCCTAGGGGTGATTTCTCACTTTCTATCTCTTTGTGTCTCTTTGACAAGTGCATTTCTCAAAAATAAATAAATTAAATAATTTGTGAAGGACACCCCTTGAGCATCACTCAAGGCTAAGACTAAAATGAATGAGGTATACTTGCCTCAGGTGCAAAATTTAAGGGTGCCAAAAAGCTAAGTAACAAATAGCATGTAATGTAATACTAAAACAATCAAAATTAATGCAGAAAAATTAGTGAACAAGGATCTTTATTTTGTTTTATTTTTTTAGAGAGCTTTTACAATAGAGTGCTTGTATTACTGGAGAGACAGACAGAAAGCAAGAAATCACCCCCTAAGGGGATGGTCTCCATTCTCCTCTTGGGATTTTGGGCACATATGTACATGTACCCAGCATGAGTTTTGCCATAGGGCGGGCGCCACCACGCCCCCCAGCATGAGTTTTAAGCTACCAGGTCCAGGACTTGAACCATAGTTGACTACATGGGAGTCCAGCAACATAACCATTATGCCATCTGCTGGTCCCAAGTATCAAAATTTTTTTTTAAAAGAATTGTTTAACTTTATTTATTTTTAATTTTATTTTATTTATTCATTCATTTATTTTAATTTGATCAGAGAGGGAGACACAGAGAGAGAGAGAGAGAGAAGGAAAGTGAGAAAGCAAGCTACCAGGTCCAGGACTTGAACTGTGGTCAGCCATGTGGGAGTGTCCAGCACCTTAACCACCGTGCCACCTGCTGGTCCCGTCAAGTATCAAAATTTTAAACAAAGATGGTATCAATACTACTGACTTTTCTTTTTTGCCTGACCCTCCTCTGCTGGGGTTCAGCATAGTACTAATATTGGGTGTCCTTTACAGGTCTCAGGAAAAAAGATCTGAGCTCAATGATGGCCACTGGGATACTGGAATCTGAAAATGAGAGAAGCCAAGTAGTGATACTTAACTGTCAAAGCAAGGTGGACACAATTATCACAATTAGCACAAGGCCAGAATGCCTACCAAAGAATCCTGACCTTCAGAAATATATGGAGGGAACCAGCAGTTAGCATAATGGCTATGTTGCTGGACTCCCATGGAGTCAACCGCAGTTCGCATCCCGGACCCGGTAGCTTAAAACTCACGCCGGGCGCGTGTGTGTGCGTGCCCAAGATCCCGAGAGGAGAATGGAGGAGAAGGGATTGCGGCGTGGCATCCCACCTGGGGGGTGATTTCTCACTTTCTGTTTCTATGTCTCTCTCTGTCTGTCTGGCGAGCGCACACAACCTATAGCAAAAACCTCTCCAAAAAAAAAAAAAAAAAAAGGAATATATGGAGACGATGGGACCAGCAGTTGGCATAATGGCTATGTTGCTGGACTTCCATGTAGTTGACCACAATTCAAGTCCTGGACTCTGTGGCTTAAACTCACGCCAGGTGCATGTGTGTGTGTGCCCAAGATATTGAGAGGAGGGGACCAGCAGTTAGCGTAATGGCTATGTCGCTGGACTCCCACATAGTCAACCGCGGTTCGCGTCCCAGACCCGGTGGCTTAAACTCACGCCGGGCGCGTGTGCATGCATGCCCAAGATCCCGAGTTGGAGAATGGAGGAGAAGGGATTGCGGCATGGCCATCCCCCCTGGGGGGTGATTTCTTGCTTTCTGTCTCTCTGTCTCTGTCTGTCTGGTGAGCGCACACACCCTGTAGCAAAAAAAAAAAAAAAAAAAAAAAAAACCTCTCAAAAAAAAAAAAAAGATATTGAGAGGAGAATGGAGGAGAAGGGATTGCAGTGTGGCCATCCCCCCTGGGGGGTAATTTTTTGCTTTCTGTCTCTCTGTCTCTCTCTGTCTTTCAGGTGAACACACTCACCCAATAGCAAAAACCTCTCAAAAAGAAAGAAAGAAAGAAAGAAATATATGGAGATGATTAACACGCCAGGGTGTCCTGGTGGGTGGCCTCCAAAGATATTGCTCAATGTATACAACTAAGAGAAATCAAAGATGAGTGATCAAGAGGCTAAAGGCACATATGGAGTTTAAAACATAAATTCTTTGGGACCAGCAGTTGGTGTAATGGCTATGTTGCTGGACTCCCATGTAGCCGACCACAGTTCAAGTCCCAGACCCAGTGGCTTAAACACACTCCAGGTGCGTGTGCACGCATGCCCAAGGTCCCAAGAGGAGAATGGAGGAGAAGGGATTGCGCCATGGCCATTCCCTCTGGTGGGAGGGGGTGATTTCTCGCTTTCTGTCTCTTTCTGGCAGGTGCACGTGCCCTATAGCAAAAACTTCTCCAAAAAAATTTTTTTAAACTAGTTTCTGGATCAAAGCTAGAACTATTTGACTTACACCCTCTGATTGAAAGAAGAATAAATTCCCCAGAAGAATAGTGTAACACCACAGTAATTATATATCAATGATTGATTCCTTAGTATTTTTCTAAAGGAATCCAACATTTTGATCTGGTAACTATACCCTAGTGGGATAATATTTGAAAAACAGTTAAAATGGAGTCCAATTGACATTGATACCCAAAGTGTCATAATGGCCTGTTATAGTGGGGATGGGTACCGGACGGGTCATAAGGAGTCTTGACTCAGGTCTGGCTCATAGTACCAAGGCCCTACCATGTATGGTTTCCCAAATGTGTTCCCAAATGTATATTGGAATAAACATTCTCAGAAGTTGGCAAAACTCTTGTGCTGGTTCCTTGGCCTGTGAGACAAGACCTATCACAGAGGGGTTTGCTACTAAAATGCTCCCACAACACCCTACCAAGATAATAAAAATCATACTGGTATCGCTCTTTGTTGCAACTACTGCGAGGATGACCATTCTCAGCAATCAGATAATTCCTTGTGTCACACTTTAAGTGTGATGTGATGCTACTGTGCTGGAATATAATTTAACATGGTTCTCTTTCCCCTCCCCCCCCAAAAAAAAAGAAAGAAAAGAAAGAAAAATAGTTGACAAGCCAGAAAATGTCAACATTACTCTGAAGGGGTCACACAGTTATTGTGAAGGGCCCCAGAGGAGTCCTATAGAGGACACTGTAGAGCTCAGTCTCCTTGGAAAGAAAAGAAGCTGCAGGTTGACAAACAGTGGGGAAACAAAAAGGAACTGGCTACCATTCACACTATCTGTAGTCAAGTACAGAACATGGTCAAGGGTGTTACATTGGGCTTCCACTACAAGATGAGGTCTGTGTACACTCCATCTCCCCATCAATGTCATTATTCAGGAGAATGGGACTCTTGCTGAAATCTGAAATTTCTTGAGTGAAAAATACTTCCAGAGGGTTTGAATGTGACCAGGTATTGCTTGTTCAGTATTTCAAACCCAAAAAGATGAGTTGATTCTTGAAGGCAACAATATTGAACTTGTTTCAAATTCAGCTGTTTTGATACAACAAGCCACGACAATTAAAAGTAAGGATGTAAGAAAATTCTTGGATGGGGGGCCGGCAAGTGGCATGGTGGCTAAAGGTGTTGGACTCCCACATGGCCGACCACGGCTCAAGTCTCGGACCTGGTGACTTGCTTTCTCACTTCCTCTGTCTCTCTCTCTGTCTCTCTCTGATCAAATTGGAAAATAATAATGATAATAATAATAAATAAAAGTTAAATAAAATAATTTTTTGAGAGATTTTTGCTATAGGGCGCGTGCGCTCGCCAGATAGACAGAGAGAGACAGAGAGACAGAAAGTGAGAAATCACCCCCCAGGGGGGATGGCCACGCCGCAATCCCTTCTCCTCCATTCTCCTCTCGGGATCTTGGTCACACACACACACGCGCCCGGCGTGAGTTTTAAGCCACCGGGTCCGGGACGCGAACCACGGTCGACTACGTGGGAATCCAGCGACATAGCCATTACGCTAACTGCTGGTTCCCAATAAAATAATTCTTTAAGGAAAAAAAAAGAAAATTCTTGGGTGGTATCTCCATCTCCAAGAAGGGTACAGTTCAGCAGACTGGTGAGTAAGATCTAAGAGTCTCCAGCTACAGTAATAAGTTGGATAATGACTGGGAACCAGCGGTTAGCGTAATGGCTATGTCGCTGGACTCCCACGTAGTTGACTGCGGTTCGCGTCCTGGACCCGGTGGCTTAAAACTCATGGTGGGCACGTGTGCGTGCGTGCCCAAGATCCCAAGAGGAGAATGGAGGAGAAGGGATTGTGGCATGACCATCCCCCTGGGGGGTGTTTTCTCGCTTTCTGTCTCTATGTCTCTCTCTGTCTGCCTGGCGAGCGCACACACCCTATAGTGAAAAACCTCTCCAAAAAAAAAAAAAAAAAGTTGGATAATGACTAAGGCCATTATATGATATTTTAAAGATAACAATAAAAGACAATAATTGATTTGAACCTTTTTCTTTTTATTGAGAGGTTTTTGCTATAGGGCGTGTGTGCTCGCCAGAAAGACAGAGAGAAACAGAGAGACAGAAAGTGAGAAATGAACCCCTGGGGGAATGGACGTGCCACAATCCCTTCTCCTTCATTCTCCTCTCGGGACCTTGGGCACGCATGCACATGTGCTCGGCGTGAGTTTAAGCCACCAGATCCAGGACTCGAACCAGGGTCGGTCGACTACGTGGAAGTTCAGCGACATAGCCATTATGCTAATTGCTGGTCCCTTGAAACTTTTTCTTAAACTGATTATCCTTTTCCAACTACTTGGCAGGAAAGCAATTAAGGAGTAAAAAATTACTCCTAGTAATAGGACTATGCCAAGAACCATACAGAATTCCTGATCAGGAATTTTTTTTGTCTAGTTGTTTATCTTAATAGGAACAAGTGGCTTGAATCTGTTTTTTGAAGGAATAGCAAGGGTATATCAGGCAAAAGAAATACAGTACCAGGGAATGTGGCTGTTCATCATTAGATGTAGAAATTGGGAAAGAACTGAGGCTGATTTTATCATGGCATCAATTTTTATTTGGTATAGATGTGTTCTAGTCACTTGTAAAGAGATACCTGAGAAGTGGAACAAACTGAAAAAGCCATACTATGAGCTAGAAGATGTAGTTTGTGTCATGATAAACATAATTTTGCCGTGCAACATCTCAATAATCTGCCCTACTTCAACTGTGCACCCTGGACCTTGTTTACTGTTAAAAAATCTAATAATCTTTCCATAAAAAACATCATACTGATATCCTAGGAGACATGGCAGTGATTGGTGCCTTAAAGACTTAAAGCATGTAAGGGTGGGGGCCAGCAGTGGTTAAATCGATAGACTCCCACATTGGCCAGCTGTGATTCGCATCTCAGACCCAGAGGCTTGAAAATCACAAAAATAAATCTTTAAAAAAAAAAAGGGACCAGCAGGTGGCATGGTGGTTAAGGTGCTGGACACTCCCACATAGTCGTCCACGGTTCGAGTTCTGGACCTGGTGGCTTCCTTTCTCACTTTCCTCTCTCCCTCTCTGTATCTCTCTCTGGTCAAATTAAAATGAATGAATGAATGAATAAATAAATAAAAATAAATCTTTAAAAAAAAAAAAAGAAAAGAAAGAAAATCACACTGGGAGTGTGTACTTATGCCCAAGACCCCAGGAGAAGAATGGAGGGGAAGGGACTGTGGCATGGCCATTTCTACCTGGGGGGGATGGGTTCTCACTTTCCTTCTCACTGTCTCTGTCTCTGGCATTTCTCATTAGTCCTCTCACTGTCTCTGTCTGTCTCTTGCCAGTGACTTTACGCACTCTATGGCAAAGGAAAAAAAAGGGCCTGCGAGTGGCATGGTAGTTAAGGGTGTTGGACTCCTACATGGCTGACTACAGTTCAAGTCCTGGGCTTGGTGGCTTTCTCTTTCTCTTCATTCTGTCCCTCTCTGATGAAATTAAAATAAATAAATAAATAAAAGCTGAATAAAAACAATTATTTAAAACAAATTTTTTTTGCGGGGGAGAGGTTTCTGCTATAGGGCACGTGCGCTCGCCAGACAGATGTAGAGAGAGACAGAGAGACAGAAAGCGAGAAATCACCTCCCAGGGGGGATGGCCACGCCGCAATCCCTTCTCCTCCATTCTCCTCTCCGGATCTTGGGCACACACGCACACGCGCCCGGTGTGAGTTTTAAGCCACCGGGTCCGGGACGCAAACTGCGGTCGACTACATGGGAATCCAGCGACATAGCCATTACGCTAACTGCTGTCCCCAAAAACAATTCTTTAGGAAAAAAAAAAAAAAAACTTAAAAAAAAGGAGGAACTAGCAAATGGTGTGATGGTTATGTTGCTAAACTCCCACATGGCTGATTATAGTTCGAGTCCCTGCCCTGGGGGCTTGAAATTCTATATGGGCATGTGTGTGTGCATGCCCAAAATCCTGAGAGGAGAAGGGATTGTGGCGTGGCCATCACCACAGGGTGGGGGTGGTGGTTTCTTGTTTTCTGTCTGTCTCTCCAGAGAGCACATGCGTCCTATAGCAATAAATCTCTCTTAAAAAAAGAAAAAAAAAGACAGCAGGATCCCACATGACTGGCTGCATGGGTTAAGTCTTAGACCTGGCAGCTTGAAAAACACGGCAGGTGCTGTTTGTGCCCAAAATTCTAAAAGGAGAATGAAGGCGAGGGGACTGAAGTTTGACCATTCCCCATAGGGCGTCTTTTCTCACTCCCCTTCTTTCTTGTTCTCTCTCTCTCTCTTTCTGGTGAGCACCTGCACCCTCTAACAAATTTATATATATATATATATACATATACATATACATATACATATATATATATATATATATATATAATCTATTACTTTTTTTCCTTAATCTCTTTTTAGAAAAATTATGTATGCTTGCTACTTTGCAACATTTTTAAGACTAGGAACAACCAATCTCCAAATGCCCCAGATGAGTAAAGTTTTTAATTGAATGCCATCACTGTCAACTGACTAAGTTATACAAAGAGAGCTTTGTTTTGTTTTAAGATTTTTGCCATAAGGCACGTGTGCTTGCCAGAGACAGACAAAGACATAGCAGTTGGTGTAATGACACAGAGAGAAAGTGAAAAATCACCCTCCATAGGAGATGGCCACGTCACAATCCCTTCTCCTCCATTCTCCTCGCAGGACTTTGGGTACACATGCACACAACCCAGCATGTTTTTCGAGTCACTAGGTCCAGTACTTGAACCATGGAGTCAGCCATGTGGGATCCAGCACCCTAACCACCATGCCACCTGCTGGTCCCACCCTCTCTAATTTCTGAAATAAAGAACTTTGCCAGAAAATAGGAAACCTGTTGCAAATAATATTTATTATTTATTAATATTAATTGAAAATGGAAAGTAAAAGGGCTTGGGGAAAAACCGTTTCTAACTGTCTGAATGTCCAGTTTACTGTTTTATTTTAGATAGGATTACTAAAGAGAAGGAAGTCTCCTTTGATCTTTGGCAAAGTCTCTGAATATCTATATACATACATATTCTTCCTACCAAAGTAACTTATTACCTAGGAACCTAGAGAAATATGCATATAATACAAAGCAGACAGCAGACTCAGCTTTTCTTTGTCTTGGAAAGACAAGGAAGGAAATGTGATACTTTTCAGCTGCTTTTGATTTCTTTAATGTTTATTTTTTTCTCCTGGTTATAAAATTAATACATGTGTATAGCAGTACATCAGGAAACTACTAAAAACTATAAAGAAAAAAAATCACCTATAATCCCACCATTCACATACATCTATTGTTAATATTCCAGCAAATTTCCTTTTTATATGTCTATGATTATCTTCTATGTATATAAACATTTGTCTTTTTTTGAAACATGTGCCAAGAGGGACCAGCAGATGGTGTAATGATTACATCACTGGACTCCCACTAGTAGATTGGCGTTTTGAGTCCCGGACCCAGTAGCAGTTTGAGTCCCAGATTCATGCTGGGCATATGTGTGTGTGTGTGTGTGTGTGTGTGTACCCAAAATACTAAGAGGAGAATGAAGCAGAAGGGATTGTGGTGTGACCATCCTCCCCGGGGCGTGATTTCTCACTTTCAGTCTCTCTCTGTTTCTTTCTGTCTCTTCGGGGAGCAAACATGCCCTATAGCAAAACGTCTCTCTAAAAAAAAAAAAAAAAAAAAAAAAAAAGTCAAGAAATGTAATGTCCTTGGGACCAGCAGTTAGCGTAATGGCTATGTCGCTGGACTCCCACGTAGTTGACCGCGGTTCTAGTCTGGACCTGGTGGCTTAAACTCACGCCGGGCGCACGTGCGTGCGTGTCCAAGATCCTGAGAGGAGAATGGAGGAGAAGGGATTGCGGCATGGCCATCCCCCTGGGGGGTGATTTCTCGCTTTCTGTCTCTCTGTCTCTATTTGTCTGTCTGGCAAGCGCACGTGCCCTATAGCAAAAACCTCTCCAAAAAAATAATTAAAAAAAAAAAAAGAAATGTAATGTCCTTTTTTTTTTTTTTTTAAAAAAAAAAAAAAGGATTATTTAATTTTATTTATATTATTTTTTAATTTGACCAGAGAGAGACAGAGAGAAGAAAGGTAAAGTGAGAAAGCAAGCCACCAGGTCTGGGACTTAAACCGCCATCAACTATATGGGAGTCCAGTGCCTCATCCACCACGCCAACCTGCCAACCTTGTCGGTTTTTTTTTTTTTTTTTTTTTTTTTTTTTTTTAAAGACACTTTTGCTATTGGGCATGTGTGTTTGTCAGAGAGGCAAAGAGACAGAAAATGAGAAATCACTCCCCAGGGTGGATGGCCATGTGGCAATCTCTTCTCCCCTACCCTCTTTCTGGGATTCTAGGTATGCATAAACATGCACCCAGAGTGAATTTAAAGCTGCTGGGCATCGTGGCCAGTTATATGGGAGTCCAGTGCCTTTACCACTACACCACCTGCTAGCCTGTGTCTTTGTAATTCTTTTTGTTAACATGGATGAATTATTTTAATTTGCTGGTTATTGATAGGTAAACATTTCTAATTCCTTATTCTCAGTCATTCTTTTTCCTTTTAATTAAAAATGATATTTTATATAAAAATAAATATAATCTGTGTAGTTTATAAAACATAACATTCAGGGTCCAGCAGTTGGCATAAGGACTATGTTGCTGGACTCCTATGTAGTCAACCGCGGTTCAAGTCCTGGACCTGGTGGCTTAAACTCATGCCGGGCACGTGTGCTTGCATGCTCAAGATCCCAAGGAGAATGGAGGAGAAGGGACTGTGGTGTGGCCATGCCCCCTGGGGGGGTGATTTTTTGCTTTCTGTCTGTCTCTTTCTGTCTTTCTGGCAAGTGCATACACCCTATAGCAAAAAACCTCTCCAAAAAAACCCTAAAAAAACAACAAAACAAACAAAAAACAAAACATAACATTCATAAACCCTTCTGCCAACTCAAGGACTAGGATTTATTAATATTTGTATAATTGTTTTTCTCTTTTCTTCATCCCGACATCCCCCAGCTACTGTTTAGCCTAATAGTCAAAGAAATTGAATATTAAACAATGGAAAAAAATTATTTGCTACAGGGCACATGTGCTCATCAGAGAGAGAGAGAGAAAGAGAAAGAGAGAAGGGAGAAAGCACCCCTGTAATAGGACATGGTCATTCTGCAATCTTTCTTCACCCAGTGGGGATTTGGGGCAGTACATGCTCATGCCCAGCATGTTTTCCAAGTTGGTGGGCCATGTGGGATCTGGCTCCTTTAACCACTATAAAAGGAAAGATAGAGAGGCAGAAAGCAAGAAATCACTCCCGGTGGTGGGATGGTTATGCCACAATCCCTTCTTCTTCATTCTCCTCTGGGAATTTTGGGCATGCATATGCACCTGGCCTGAGTTTCCAATCGCCTGGGTCTGGGACTTAAACCATGGTTGACCATGTGAGAGTCAGTGCCTTAACCCATGCCACCTGCTGGCCCCAACCCCTGAAAATTTTAACCTATCAAATTGATTTCTTTTACTGTGCTAATAAAAGCCCTACTTCTTAGTTTCTAATTAACTACTTACATTGTTAGTCTATCAATAGCAAGGTAAACAGTTGGTTTTCTTTGTAATGACTCTAACATTAAACCCCGCCTAGGTTGCTTTCCAGATCCACCTTCCCTACTGAGTTCTGTTCTTTTTCAACCCAGAAGATGAAGACAAGTGGGACAGTGGGAGGTGTAATTGATGTTGAGGAAACGGACTACCATAGCTTGAATTATTAGAATTCCTGATTTAGGATTTAAGTGAGACATTTTGACAGTATTGATGCTAATGAATAAATGGTTTTCTAAGGACCCATAAAGTTAAAAGGCTTTGAAAGGGTGGCACTGAGGGCCCATGGGTGTGGCGGGGTGTGTGGCTACCAGCTCAGTGGTTGAGTGATCCAGATTCCCACATGGACGACCAGGGTTCCAATCCCTTACTACATGTGTTTAAATGCTCAAAATCCTGATGGGAGGGAGGAAAGGAGGAAAAAGGATTATTTAAAGACCACCACCTTGTGTGTGTGTGGGTGCTTTCTCTTTCTTTGGTGAGTGTGTTCATGTCCTCTGGAAATAAAAAGAAAAAAAAAATCCTAGGACCAGAGATGGTGTGATGGTTAACGTGACTGGATCCCACTTGGTCCATACTGTGGTTCGAGTCTTGGACCCAGTGGTTTTAAAAACATGCTGTGAATGGGTTAAACGTCTCCCAAGAGCCTTAAGGCACTGGAAGGGGTTAATTAAGTGTCTTGCTGGCCCCTCAAATATTTTAATTGGAAAGGCTCATCCAAAACTCCCAGGTGCTTCAAACATTCTTTCTCCTCCCTTTTCTTCCCAGGTTAGTTGACCCTTTCTTGACTTTATCGCAGATGGCTAATCTTGTACTAAGTTCTTGCCCTCAGACATAAAAATTGTTAACTTCTGGGGCCAGCAGGTGTCCTGGTGGTTAAGGACACTGAACTCCCACATGGTCCACCAGGGTTAGCGTCCCGGACCTGGCAGCTTGCTTTCTCTCTTGTCAAATTAAAATAAGTAAAGATAAACAATTCTTTAAAAAATTGTAACTTCCATCATCAGTTGGCCCCCAAACTAAGGATAGAATACATAGCAGGCTATAACAGCCAGATATAACATCGACATCAGAGATAACAAAACATCCCAAGACCAACAGATGGATCACCCTAATTACTCAACAACAGCTCCCACTTTCCTTAAGTCCCATTAAAATCTCCTTTGGGACCGATGCAACTCTCCTCATCCAGCCACTTTCTGTTTCCCAGTTTGTGAATTCCTTCACAGGCCACCCTAGTATACTGCAGAGATCACTGGGCTCTGGTGCGTACATGCCCAAAATCCCCAAAGGAAACATGGAGAAGAGACTGTTGCAAAGACGGGCTTGACCATCCTCCATTGTGTGTGGGCCTACTTTCCTCAGCACACACGCCTTCTAGCAAAAAAGGAAATAACTTTTTTTGGGGTGGGGGGCAGTCAGGTGGTATGGTGAAGGCAGCTGGATCCTACAGGGCTGACTCTGGGACTCAAGTTTCCAGAGGCATGAAAATCAAGCCAGGTGTGTATGCAAGTATGCCCAAAGTCCTAAGAGGAGTATGAAGAGAAAGGATTGCAGTGTTACCATCTTCCTTAAGGAATGATTTCTTACTCTCTGTCTCTGTCTGGTGAGTGCACACACCCCATAGCAAAAAAAAAAAAAAAAAAAAAAAAAAAAAAAAAAAAAAAAAAAAAAAAAAAAAAAAAAAAAAAAAAAAAAAAAAAAATTCTGGCTGTGTTCCTTAGGTGTGATCTTGCATAATTTTTATTGTAAATCTTAATTATATATAATAACTAGTTGTATACATTTATGGTGTAGTGTGGTTTTACAAACCATAAACAATGTGTAGATCAGGTACCTAGCACATTTATATATTTCTCTTTATTTATATATGCCTTAGTTTTTTCTGTCTTTCCTTAAAAAGGATTTGAAACATCTATGAGTTAGTTGAAAAAGAAAGGGGGAAGACTCTGAAACACAGCGAGAAGTCTGAGATTAATTCTGCCCAAGCACACCAACAGCTGAGACAGATACTAAGCAAAGCTTTTCTCCGGCCCGAGTCGCCTTCCCAAGATTTGGAGGGAGAGGATAGAAAGGCTGAGGTCTCCGCTAGCCCCGAAACCGTAGTGTTTCCTAGAATGTCTGTTCTTAACCACCGTCGTGAAATCCACTGTCCTCCAGGGCAAAGTTACTCACTTCAGGGCATTAAGATCCACCCCAGCATGCCTGAACGCCACGAAAGCAGCCCCAGGCCTTACCCCCGACCCCTCCCATACCCACAATACACTTCGCGGCTTCGCGTAGGTGGCTGTTCGGTCACGTGACACCGAAGGCGCGCGCTCCCATTTGGCGCAGGCGCAGAGGACAGGATCAGCTATTTTTCTCCGTAGCGGCGGCGACGAGCGGAAGTTCTTGGGAGCGCCAGTTCCGTCTGTGTGTTCGAGTGGACAAAATGGCGAAGATCGCCAAGACTCACGAAGGTAAGCGGTTTTTTTCCTGCTTACGTGGGCTTTTCTGCCGCCTGTCTGCGAAGGCTCTGTCTTTCTAGGTTTCTGCCTCTTCCCGTGGTTTCTCTCGTAGGGTGCGAGTCGGCGCTTGGCGGCCTGGATGATTTCGGCGGCAGCGGCGCAGGCCACTGCCCCGCGTAATGGCGTCCTACTCTTGTACCCCCGACGGGCGCTTTGTTCCGTGTTTGGGTGCTGCTAATTCAGATTTGCTTTTCTTCTTTGACCGGAGGGGCTAGTTCAAGCTGCTTGCTAAGGAGGATTCCAGGGGACGGGATCGGGGAACAGGGCGTGGGAGGGAAGTCTCGCTCGCCTGTCTACTGTGTTCCGCATAGTTTATGCTTAGAGTCAGAAAAGCAGTGAAACGCGGCAGCCGCTTTTCGGATAGTACTAAATCGAGTTTGGTTAAACGGAGGCCCCTTAATCTTAAGCTTGGGTAATGTGTGTCTTCAGGCGTCTAGGTTTGGTCGTTTGCTTATTCTTGCACAAAATTGTTTGCGGATAAAACCGGCTGTTTATTTCCCCCTTATTCTTTTCCTTAAACATTTTTAGTATTATATTGGTCTTTTTTTTTGGCGATTGATTATTCGAGGAGGAAGATGGAAGAGGAAAAAGCATATTACTTTGATTAATGTCCAAAGTTTTCAAACTGCTTGATAGTATACAGAATTAGGAAAATGTTAGGAATAAACTGGAGTCCATTAGAGGACATGCATAAATAACAGGAAATAAAATCACACTTCAGAAAAGAATATGCATGAAAAGTTCGAATTACTTGATTTCTGACTTGGATTCCGAAATTTTCACTGAAGTAGTCCAAGAGAGTCACTTTTATTTTCACATGTCTTTTCTAGGTATTTAGCTTGCATTAGTTTGGGGGAGGTAATGGGCCATTAGAAATTTTAATCTAATAGAGGAAACAGATGTGTGATAACTTCTCAGTGAGGTCAAATGAGTGCTTAAATAGAAATATATGCAACATGTTCTGGAACCCAAGGTATGGTGTGATTAATTTATGCTTAGGGTTATTTCACAGAGGATGTGATGTGTGTCCATCTAAAAGGATCAATCAGAGGGGAAGATCTGAACTGGAGAGACCATCTTGTGACAAGGCAATGAGTTGTGAGAGGTGTGTTAGTTGGAGTAGTCTGCTGTGTCAGGGAAAGAGGGCGCCAGGAGCAAAATTGTAGATGACTTTGGAAATGCTGGTTAGGGCCGAAATGTAAATAGTTTAAAATGATTGGGCCAGGCAGGGGCCTGAAGTCCAGCTTTCTGCAACTTATTAAAGCTGCTAATGTATTGGCAATGATTTTGATATTAGTATTTTCCTTAGGTAATTAGGATTTAAATGCCATTAAAATCCAGAAGTTTCTTAGGCCATGTTCTTTTGTCTTTAGACTAAAACATTAACAAATGATTAGGAAATGTAATATATTCATGTTCTTGTTCGTTCGGGGTAGATTACTCATTTAGATGCAGATTATTCATTTAGGTGTATTTCATAACTTCGATTTCATGTTTATTGGTATCTTCAGTGTAAGAGACCCTTGGACAGGAAAATAAATTGTCTTCCTATCTTTTTATTACAAAAACCAAGTTAAAAGCCTTGATGGGTTGCAATTCATTGGCCGTAACTGGTATTTTATTTGGTATTCTGTCAATGGAAATTAAATGATGCCACTCAGAAAATACTGAAACTTTTGTTTTTTCAAAAAAATTTTGTTATTGGGTGAGTACACTAATCGGGGAGCGAGAGAGGAAGTAGGAAATCACCCTCTCCCTCAGGAGAGGGCTACACTGTGCCTGGTGTAAGTCGACCGTGTTGGATCCAGCTACCTCAACCGCCAAGCCGTCTGCTAGCCCCGGGAACATTGATTTTTTTTTTTTTTTTTTAAGAATTATTTTATTTAACTTTTATTTTTATTTTAATTTGATCAGAGAGGGGGGGAGTGAGAAAGCAAGCCACCAGGTCCAGGACTTGAACTGCAGTCTGCTATGTGGGAGTTTAGTGCCCTTAACCACCACACCTGGCCCCTGAACATTGATTTTTTTTAACATTTGAATACTGTGTGTCTATCACTGTGGGATGATGATGAATGTTTAGTAGAAACACACATAATATTTACGTACCTTCCTCATCACATTTTCCTGGAGAACTCTAGTTTTTTATAGTCTCTTGTTTTCACTTCTAAACCATTTCTGATAACCTGGAGCAGAATTAAGTTCTTGCTTTTGTGCAGGGTACTACTATAGCACCTGTAGTAGTATAGGTCTTTATTACATTACAGTACAATAGTCTTTTGTGTTAAGTATTTTTGCGGGGGTGATTTTTGCTGTAGGGCACGGGTGCTCCCAGGAGAGTCAAGAGAAAAAGTGAGAAGTCACCCTTCAGTGGGGATGGCCATGCAGTAATCCCTTATCCATTCTCCTCTTCGGGATTTTGGGCACACATGCAGATGCACCTGGTGTAAGTTGCAAGCCTCTGGGTTTCGGACTTGAACTGCTGTTGGCCTTGTAGTTGTCCAGAGCCTTAACCAGTATGGTTAGGCTGGCCCCCATGATAAAATTTTTTAAAATTATTCATTTAATTTCATTTATTCATTCGTTTAATTTGACTGGAGAGACAGGGGGGTGGGGGAGTGAGAAAGCAAGCCACCAGGTCCAGGACTTGAACTGCAGTCGGCTACGTGGGAGTGTCCAGTGCTCCAACCACCATTCCACCTGCTGGTTCCAAGGTTTTTTACTTAACTTTGAGATACTTTGGTATCTCCAACATCTGGTGCATAATGGGCACTCAGATATTTAATCACTGGTGCGTAATGGGCACACAGATATTTAATCACCATTTACCAAGAAATTAATATATACTGGTGATCTTAACCGTTTTAGAGACTGATAGGCTTGGACACAACTATTCAGTTAAGATAAATGGAAAGCAATAGGACTTCTTCATATAACAAATGCTTCCCTCCTCCCAGATAAATGTTACTCCCAGATAATGTGTATGAAGGATGACTTAGAGGTAATCAGAGCAACTATTATTTTTTTTTTTTTGAGAGGTTTTTGCCATAGGGCGCGGGCATTCGCCAGAAAGACAGAGACACAGAAAGTGAGAAATCACCCCCCAGGGGGGTGGCCAAGCCGCAGTCCCTTCTCCATTCCCTTCATGGGATCTTGGACATGCATGCACATGCGCCAGGTGTGAGTTTATGCCACCAGGCCCAGGAATTGAACCGCGGTCAACTACATGGGAGTCCGGGGACATAACCATTACACCAGCTGCTGGTCCCAGAGCAACTATCCTTAAGAGTATTGAAGAAGTTGAGAGGAGAACTTGGATTTGAACTTCAGTGGAGCAACTTTTATTATTATTATTTTATTTAACTTTTTAAAATTTGACCAGAGAGGGGCAGAGTGAGAGAAAGAGAGAGGGAGAGAGGGGAAAATGAGAAATCAAGCCGCAGGTCTGGTACTCAAACTGCAGTTGGCCATGTGGGGGTCCAGTGCCCTTAACCACCATGCCACCTGCCAGCTCCACCTTTTTTTTCTTAAGATTTTTTCTATAGCATGAGTGTGTTCACAAGAGAGATATAAACAGACAGGGAAAGTGAGAAATCACCCGCCCCTCCCCTCAGGGAGATGGCCACGCACACAAAGGTGCCCGACATGATTTTCAGGCCACCCCCCGGTCCAGGACTTGAACCAAGGTCAGCATGTGGGAGTCCAGTATCTTAACCATTAGGCCACCTACTAGCCCCCTCGAGCAACTTTTTTAAATGTATAATACTTGTTTAATTTTTGCTTCAGAGTGTTCATCAGGTTGCTTTTTAAAATTATGATCTTTAATCTTTTTATCCGAAATAATGTTACAGGTAAAGACATTTCTAATTTATTTATAAAGCAGTGGCCACATCAGAATTCAAATCTGAATCTTGGGAGGTAAATAGTATTGTATTTAGACTGAAGTAGGTTATTGTACCTTCTTACATGATTCTTTTCCCAGGCTATTATTTCCCAACATGGAGCCAAACTGATACATATTTTCTTTTCTTGATGTCATAATCTTTTCCAGTATTTCTGTTATGACCAGTCCTTACAACCTCTTTAACCTATTTTTTACCCTGGCCAGTGTAACTTATGCTTTCCAGGATTGAAATATAAAGAGAACTGGACATACACAGATGAAATAAAATCTGTTGGCTTGTTCTGCCTGTTAAATTGTGTCAACTGTATACAGTTGTGGATGTGTATAACCTTGCCATCCTGCAGTTCTTCAGATACAGCTGACTGGCAAACAAGGAGTGAATATAGTCTTTGTTTTGGAAGGGGAAATGGATTAGCCAAAGAGTTCATGTATTGGCTTGTTTTGCCACTGATCTTTTGAATTGGATTTTTTTAGGACTTCGCAAAGCAGAAAAACTTCTTACCTAGTACTTTGAATAAGTATAGTTTTATTCTGAATCTTGCTGAGATTTTACTTTTTCTGTGATAAGTATAGTAACTATTTTGTTTTTACAGACTTGTGATATGGTTCTTCTATGGTTCCTAGTTAAAAAGGGAAAGGTTAAATTTGCTTAAAGATTTTGAAAGATTTTTTTTCCACTACAAAATGAATCATTTAGGGATTGATTTATCAGTGTTTTCTGTAGTGCTCAGTAAAATGATTTACCTTTTAGTTGTGCTGTTAGAGTTTTGCATAATGAGAAAGTTAGGAGTTGGAATGCAGTCTGTACTTCCTATTTTTCTGGAATGTCCTTGAGAAATCTCATGTTTGGGAAATCCTTGCTCCCCAGTTGCTTCTGGCTGGAGAATAGATATCACTCATGGACCTAGACTAAAAGGTATCATTGAGAGATTAACATCAGAGGGCTGAACCTCTGTAGCATGTAATGAACAGTGATTAGAACATTGAAATAATCCATGTTAAAAATAAGAAATAAAGAAATTCCGAGGAGGAAAAAGTGCTACAAGCCAGGCTTAGCAATAGCTGAGACAGAACAGGCACAGGACTAGAAACCAGCAGAGGGACAGAGTTAGTTGGGAACACCTTGACAGCTGTATCAGATATGACCGCCTGGTGTCAGTGGCATGATTTATCTCAGTTCGATATTTAGATCTTAGTTTAAAATAAACAATACAGACATTCCCCATCTATTAAAAGACTCTTGGGCCGCACGTGTGCGTGCGTGCCCAAGATCCTGAGAGGAGAAGGGATTGCGGCATGACCATCCCCTCTGGCGGGTGATTTCTCGCTTTCTGTCTCTGTCTGTCTGTCTGTCTGGCGAATGCACGCGCCCTATAGCGAAAACCTCTCCAAAAAAAAAGACTCTTGGACTGGCAAGTTGCATGGTGGTTAAAGGCATTGTACTCCCACATGACTGACCAGGGTTTAAGTCCTGGACTTAGAGGATTGCTTTCTCGTTTTCTCTTTCTGTTTTGCTCTGGTCAAATTTAAAAATAAAATAACAATAATGATGAATAAAATAAAGGAAATAATTCTTAAAAAAAAAAAAAGATTCTTTAGGGCCATCTGATGGCAAGGTGGTTAAGGTGTCTAGATCCCACATAACTGACTTCACAGTTTGAGTCTTGGACCTGGTGGCTTGCTTTTTCACTTTCCCTCTCTCTTTCTGTCTCTGTCTCCTGATCAAACTGGAAAATAATAAATAAAGTTAAAAATTAAATAAGCCTTAAAAAAAAAGAAATAGAGGGACCAGCAGTTAGCGTAATGGCTATGTCGCTGAACTCCCACGTAGCTGACTGCGGTTCGAGTCCCAGACCCAGTGGCTTAAACTCACACCGGGCGCGTGTGTGTGCGTGCCCAAGATCCAGAGAGGAGAATGGAGGAGAAGGGATTGCGGCGTTGCCATCCCCCTTGGAGGGTGATTTCTTGCTTTCTATCTCTCGTTCTCTCTCTCTTTCTGGCGAGTGCACACACCCTATAGCAAAAAACCTCTCCAAAAAAAGAAAGAAAAGAAATACTCATTGAAATATTTATAAATGAAATGATAAGCCTAGGATTTGCTTTAGCCATGTGGTAGTCCAGTCCCTCCAACCACCACACTACCTGCTGGTCCCCTCACCATGTATTTCTAAATCATAAATAAAAATGTAAGGACTTAATATAAAACAGTTTTTACACTTAAAAGTAATATGCTGCTAATTTTGCCTGTCTTGGGACCAGCTGATGGCGTGGCATAATGGTTATGTCACTGAACTCCCGCATAGTTGGCTAAGATTTGAATCTTGAACCTGGAGGCTTAAAACTCAGACTGTCACACATCTAAGATCCTGAGAAAATGGAGAAGGGATTGTAGCGTGGTCATCCCTCCTGGGGGGTGATTTTAAAGTGAGTAATGTTTTATTGTTATAGCCAGTTAGCAAGGAGGCAGGAATAAACTTCAAGTCTGACTCTAGGTTTTGCCTGTCTTAAAAACATTTTTTTCCCACTTTAAAACAGATTCCAAGTACAGTTTGTACATCATGATTTACTGATGCATCTTTTTTTTTTTTTTTTCCAGAGAGAGACTTTTGCTACAGGGCACATGTGTTTGCCAGAGAGACAAAAATCCTCAGGATTTTTAGCATGCATGTACACACACCTGGCGTGAGTTTTAAGCCGCTGAGTCTGGGACTCAGACCACATTCGACTATTGGGAGTCCAGCAACGTAACTGTTATGCCATCTGCTGGTCCCTAAGACAGTTTTCTTAATAACACCCAGACTGTAATCACACCCAGACTGTAACAACTTGGTATTTGAAAGACTACCCGTAACTTCTATTTTGGGGTTCTAAATTTATTGTCAAAATAGGGAATCTCTGGTCCCCCGCTTTTTTAAAAATTATTATTTCATTTAACTTTCTTTATTTATACATACACATATACATACATACATACATACCAGAGAGGGACAGAGTGAGAGAGAGACAGAGAGAAGTGAGAGAGCAAGCCGCCAGGTCTGGGACTCAAACCTCGGTCAGCCTTGTGGGAGTCCAGTGCCCTTAACCACCACACCACCTGTCAGCCCCTTTAACTTTATTTATTTATTTATTTATTTATTTATTTTAATTTGACCAGAGAGGGACAGAGTGAGAGTGAGAAAGTAAGCTGCCAGGTCTGGGACTTGAACTGGGATTGGCCATGTGGGAATCTAGCACCCTTAACCACCACATCACCTGCTGGTCCCTCAGCTCTTTTTGAGATTTTATAATTACTTACCATGTGTCCCCAGTTAGTAGGGATTACTGAAGATGGAGATGGTTTAGATGGGGATAGAAATGAGATTTTCATCTGGAAAATTAGGTAGCTTAGAAATCCACATTAGATATTTCTATTCTCAGATACTTCTTTTTAACACCATTTGCCTGTAGAATTTCCTCATTTATTTTTTGGTAAAGGTTTTTGCCTTAGTGCACGTGTGCTCCTCTGGTAGAGAGAGAGACAGAGACAGTGACAGCGAGAGGAAAAGTGAGAAATGACTTCCTGGGGTGTGGCCATGCGGCAATCACTTCTCCATTCTCCTGGGATCTTGGGCACACAGGCACCTGAGTTTCAAGCCACTGGGTCCAGGATTAGCATTATGGCCATAACCTCTACGCCCTCTGCCGGCCCCTTGACTGTGGCATTTTACTAATCTCGCTTCTCTTCATTTTTCTTGTTTGCTTAATATCTTCCCCATTTTATCTCAAATTCTCCCTCCCAGCCAAGATAACGTTGTGAATGCTGCTACTTGGCAGGCTGTGCTCACATCGGAGGCCTGGGTTCAATTCCTGGTCCATCCTGAAAAGCCAAGCACTGTGGAACTATGGAGCCTGCCTGTAGTTCCAACTACTTAGAAGGTTGAGGCAGGAGTGTCTGAAGCTTTTAGCATTGTGGGCAACATAGTAAGATCTTGTCTGAGAAAGTCAGATGTGGTGTGCACCTGTGGTCACAGCTGTGGGAGGGTGGTGATACAGTGAGACCTCGTCTAAAACACCAGGCATGTACATGTATGCCACTTCATTATACCTAGTAATTCAACTGTCTTTTTTTTTTTTTTTTTTTTTTTTAAATTTAAATCTGCTGTAGGACATGTGAGCTTACCAGAGAGAGACAGAAGAGGAGAGAAAGTGAGAAAGCACTCCCTAAGAGGGATAACAATGCTGCAGTCCCTTATGCTCTGCCTCCCCATCGGGATTTTGGGACATGCCTGGTGTGTGTTTTCAAGCTGCCAGGTCCAGGACTCAACCATGCAGTTGGCCGTGTGGGAATCCAGCTGCCTTAACCCCCATGCTAACCTGGCTGGCCCCTCATTTTTTTATGTTTTAAATTTAAAAAAGTTTATTCATTTATTATCATTATGATTTTTCAACTTGACCAGAGACAGAGAAAAAGAGAGAAAGGGAAAGTGAGAAAGCAAGCCACTAGGTCTGGGACTTGAAACCGCATTTGGCCTTGTGGGAGTCCAGTGCCTTTAACTACCACACCACCTGCCAGCCCCCTCCCCCTTTTTTTCTTTACACAAGACTTAAAAGGCAGTTTTTAAGGTTTTTTTTTTTTCCTTCCATGAGTAAAAGAGAGAGAGACACACAGAGATAAAGAGACAGCACTGCCCAACAGAGTCTTGATGCTGCGATCCATCTCCAACCTCAACAAGCCTTCCCTCTGTCATGGACACATGTGGGCCAGGTACACTCAGGGAAGTCTCTGGACATGAAACTGGATCATTCCTGTATGGGTTAGCTATTCAGAGCCTTGCATTTCACAAATGCTCCTCCTCTGGCCCCCCCCTTCTGCTCTTAGGCTCATATAAGTAAATCCAACAAAAGAGATTTTAAGAAAAGGATTATTTATTATTATTATTTAAATTTTTAATTCATTCATTTATTTTAATTTGACCAGAGAGAGAGAGAGAGAGAGAGAAAACAGGCCACCAGGTCCAGGACTCCAACCGTGGTTGGCCACATGGGAGTGTCTAGCACCTTAACCACCATGCCACGTGCTGGGCCCTCATTATTATTATTATTTTTGAGAGGTTTTTGCTATAGAGTGCGTGTGCTCATCGGAAAGACAGAGAGACAGAAAGAAAGAAATCACCCCCCAGGGGGGATGGCCACACTGCAGTCCCTTCTCCATTCTCCTCTCAGGATCTTGGGCATGCATGCACACACACGCGCCTGGCGTGAGTTTAAGCCACCAGGTCCAGGACTCAAACCACGATCAACTACATGGGAGTCCAGCGACATAGCCATTACGCCAATTGCTGTCCCAATTATTTTTTAAAGTTTAAAAATATTGTCATTTTATTTAACTTTATGATTATTGATCTACTTTAATTTGACCACAGAGGGACAGAGAGAGAAAGTGAGATAGCAAGCCACCAGGTCTGGCACTCGAACTACAGTTGGCCATATGGGAGCCCAGTGCTTTTAACCACTAGACCACCTGCTAGCCCTATTTTTTTTTTTTTTTTTTTTTTTTTTTTTTTTTTTTTTAAATTTGACCAGAAAGAGAAAGAGAGAGAGGAAAAGTGAGAAAGCAAGTCACCAGGTCCGGGACTAGAGCCATGCTTGGCCATGTGCGAGTCCAGGACCTTAACCACCATGCCACCTGCCAGCTCCCACAAGGGCTTTCTAAATTTCTTACACAGTTAAACACTTAATGCCATGGTTTGAATGTCCCACCAAATCTCCTGTTGAAGTTTAATCCTTATTGTGAGGTGGTATTCAGAAGGTAGAAACTGACCAGCAGATGGTGTATTGGTTATATCGCGGAACTCCCACTTGGTCGACCAAGATTCAAGCCCCAGACCTGGTGGCTTAAACTTCACACCGCATGTGTGTGTGTGCCCAAGATCCTGAGACGAGAGTGGAAGAGAAGGGATTGCATCGTGGCCACCCTCCCATCCTCTGGGCAGGTGATTTCTCTCTTTCTGTCTCTCTGGTAAGTGCACACACCCTATAGCAAAGATCTCTTAAAAAAATAAAAAAGGCTAGATACTTAATTTGACTGTAAAATTAAGAGAGAAAGGTTTTGGGAGGTAGTTAGGATTAGATAAGGGCATCAGGATGGGCCACCATAATGAAATAGTGATAGCTTTGTAAGATGAGGAAGCTCTCTCACCACCAGCAGGTGGCATGGTGGTAAGGTGCTGGACTCCCACATGGCTAGCCATGGTTCAAGTCCCAGACCTGGTGGTTTTAAAATCATGCTAGATGTGTGTATGTGCACATGCCCAAAATCCCGGAGGAGAAGGGATTACAGTATGCCCACTCTCCCTGGGGAGATGATTTCTCTCTTTATCAGTGTCTCTGTTTCTCTCCAGTGAGCAAATATACCCTATGGAAAAACCTTAAAAAAAAAAAAGAACAGGGGAAGAGACCAGAACTGACATAAGCACTTGCCCTCTCTCCGTGTAATGCTTTGCATTGTCTTAGGACTTTTTATATAGATTCCTCACCAACAAGAAGACCCTCACCAGATGTGGCCTTTTAACCTTGGACTTTAGTTTTTTTTTTTTTTTTAATAAATGACTTTGTGGCATTCAGAGCAGCAGAAAGCAGTAAAACACCATAAAACCAAATAATCCCATTCCTACGTATTACATATTAGGTTGTCAGGAAAGTCATGACACGTTTTTCTATGTAAACATGCATCATGACTTTCCTGACAACCCAGTATTTACCAAAGTAATAGTAAAATCTACTTTCACACAAAAACCTTTACAGGAATGTTTCTAACAACTTTATTTCACTACAATTGCAAGAAACTATAGACACATCTCAGCTAGAGAGTAAACACACGGTAGAACAATAGGATACTATTCAGTAATAAAAAAGCATAAAGTATTGCTACATGCTATGTGGAGATTGGAATATTTAGGGATTGATGTGGGTTGAAGAGTACCAGCTTCTGACCATTGTGTATGAGGCCACCAGAGGCCTACTTTCTCCTTAACTCCTAGGCTATGGAGCCAACCCTGAGTGTATGCACGCATGCGTGTGTGTGCGCACATGCATGGGTGTGTGTGTTTGTGTGTGTATGTTAAAGTTCACGTATTTCTAGAAGTAAGGGGAGGGGGAGAGAAATAAAGACAGGCAGACAAACACTTCCAACAGGGTTCCATGCTCAGAACTCCCTCCCCCCAGCCTGCTGACATTGTTTGGTATGTACAGATTGACCTGAGAATGAATCCTCAGTCTTCCATATGGCTTCCAGAATTGTAGTCTTGTCATTGCTGTATCACTATAGCTGGTCTTATGATAAACATTCTTTTGCAGGGGGCAGGCAGCTGATGACATAGTAGTTACGTAGTGATTATATCACTCGACTCCCGCATGGCTGACTGCGGTTTGAGTCCTGGACCCAGTGGCTAGAAAATTATGCTGGACGTGTGCTCAAGATCTTAGGAGGAGAATGGAGAAGGCATTTGTGGCCATCCCAATCCCTGGGATGTGATTTCTCACTTTCCCTCTAACTGTCTCTGTCCCCCTCCCCCCACACACAACCATCACGAGTGCACACGTCTTATGGCAGAAACTACTACTAAAATTTTTTGTTTTTGCTATAGGATGTGTGCACTCACCAGGAGAGAGATATCACCCCCAGGGGGACTGGCCATTCCCTTATCCTTGCTCATCCTTTCTGTCAGGATTCTGGGCATACATGCACACATTCCCAATGTTTTTTTTTTTTTTTCTTTTTCTTAATTTATTTTTTTAAAAGAATCATTTAACTTTGTTTATTATTATTTGTTTTAATTTGACCAGAGAAAGAGAGAGAGAGAGAGACAGAGAGACAGAGAGACAAAGTGAGAAAGCAAGCTGCCAGGTCCAAGACTCGAATTGCAGTCAGCCATGTGGGAGTTCAGTGTCTTTTACCACCATGCCTCCTGCCCCCCACCCCCACCTTGTGTTTTTTATGCTGCTAGGTCTGGGAGTCAACCGCCATCTGCCCTGCGGGATCCATCCACCTTCCGCACCACCTGCTGGCCTTTTTTTTTTTTCTTTTGAGAATTCTTCATACTGTTTTCCATAATGGCTGTACTAATTACATTTCCAACAACAGTCTTGGAGTTCTCTGTTCACCACTATCTTGCCAACATTTGTCATTTTTTTTGTCTTCAATAATGGCCGTTTTCACTTGGTGAGATAATTTTTTTTTTTTCTTGGAGAGGTTTTTTGCTATAGGGCGCGTAAGCTCGCCAGACAGACAGAGAGAGACATAGAGACAGAAAGCGAGAAATCACCCCCCAGGGGGGATGGTCACGCAGCAATCCTTCTCCTCCATTCTCTCAGGATCTTGGGCACGCACGCACATGCGCCCGGCGTGAGTTTTAAGCCACCGGGTCCGGGACGCGAACCGTGGTTGACTACGTGGGAGTCCAGCGACATAGCCATTACGCACTGCTGGTTCCCGTGATATGATATTTTATTACACTAATTTTTTTATTTTTTAAATATATTTTTTAATTTAAAGAAAAGTTTTAGCTTTAATAAGTCAAAGAAATGCTAAGGAACTTTGCTTAAAACTTAAATCCTGGAAACAGGATTCTGTTCAAATAGTAGGAACATGAACCTATCGGGAGCTCAAGCCAGGACAAAAATCCTTAAAACCAGAAAACAAAGCTTAGAAGAAAATCTGTTGTGGTTTGATCTTCCCGATTAAATTATGGGGTATTATATCTAACTCCAGACTTGTCCCTGTGATTAACTTGGCCATTTTCTTAGGTTTTGAACTCTTTTTTTTTTTTTTTTTTGAGAGGTTTCTGCTATAGGGCCCGTACGCTTGCCAGAAAGAGAGATACAGAGAGACAAAGAGAGAAATCACGCCCCAGAGGGATGGCCACACCACAATCCCTTTTCCTCCATTCTCCTCTTGGGATATTGGGCACGCACGCACTCGCGCACACACACACGCCCACACGCCCGGTGTGAGTTTAAGCCACCGGGTCCTGGACTCGCACCGCGGTCGACTACATGGGAGTTCAGCGACATAGCCATTATGCTAACTGCTGGTTCCAGTTTTTGAACTCTTATTTCTGTGTGTCTTTATTCAATTTTCCTGGTATAGTACTCTGTTGAGAACTTCTTGGAGATCTGGTCTGGTGTTGGTAAGTTTTTTCAGGTTTAGTTTATCTGAGAATGTTCTTGTCTTTTCTTCCCATATAAAGAATAATCTTGCCAGGTATAGTATTCTTGGTTGAAGTTGCTTTTCCCTTAACACTTTGAATATATTTTCTCATTCTTTCCTTGCTCACATTGTTTCCTTTGAGAGGTCGGTCTACTGTTAGACTGATGGGATATCCTTTGTAGGTAACTTGACGTTTCTCTCTTGCCAATCTTAGTATCTTGTCTTTGTCTGTGGTTTTGATCAATCTGGTTATAATGTGTCTTGGAGAAGATCTTCTTGGGTTGATTCTATTTGGGGTCCTTTGTATTTCTTGTGGCTGAATCTTTGAATGCCTCTTTGGGTTTGGAAAGTTTTCATGCAGGATTTCATGGAATAGATTATCAATGCCCTTATGAGTCTCTTTGCCTCTGGGATACCAATTATCCAAGGAGGAGAGGTATTTTCTTGCTTTCTCATATTTCTTGTGACCCTGTAGTGATTTCTAGTCATCTGATAGATTTCTTCCTAATTCTTGAAGTTCAATCTGAGTGTTCAGTGGTGTGCATGCATAAGGAGGTGATCTGCAATCTCTCTTCTGTTTCGTTAATCATAATCAGATCTTTGGATCCTGTTCGCTTGGACTTGTCTCGAACTTAGTGCATTGAGGCCACTAGAAATTAATTTGGAGGTGGAGGTTTCAGCAGAAAATCTTCATTTTTGGTCAAGGAAAGCAATATATTACAGCTCAAGTTCGATATCCATCTCAGAATGGGCCTGGGGGGTGTGTGTGTGTGTGCCTTTCCTACTAGAAATGATTGTGGAGGTGGAAGTCTCAGCAGAAGGTCTTCGTTTTTGGTCAAGGAAAACAATAGTTCACAGCTCAAGTTTGGTCCATCTCAGGATTTATGGCATTCATTTTAATTCCCCTGATTAGTTTTTTTTTGTTTGTTTGTATTTTTAAAGATTTGTTTCATTTTATTGTTCTTATTATTTTAATTTGCCATATTCACCAAAGGGAGAGAGAAAGGGAAAGTGAGAAAGCAAGTCACCAGGTCTGGGACTTCAACCGTGGTTGGCAGTGTGGGAGTCCAGTGCCTTAACCACCATGCCACCTGCTGGCCCCATATTGCTTGCTTTCTTTTTTTACAAAGTTTTAAAAAATTTACTTGTATTTATTATTATTTTTTAATTTGATTGGAGAGAGAGAGAGAGAAAGCAAATTGCCAGGTCTGTGGCTGGAACTGTGCTTAGCCATGTGGGAGTCCAGGCTGCCACCTGCCAACCATTTTTTTTTTTTTAATAAGATAGAGTCTCTGTCTCAGCCTCTCAACTGGGCCTACACAGGCACACCACCACACTCAGCTCACCCAGCTTGTTTTAATTTTTAGGCAGGGTCTTGCTGTGTTGCCTGTGCTGACCTTAAGCTCAGCTTCCTTGAGGCTCTGGGATACAGGGATGTGCCCCTGCTCTCAGCCTTTAGATTGGAATGGAAACTGAACTCAAGCCTCCCATGTGGTCCCAGTCTGCCGAGCACAGCATTGTTGTAGTGTGTATCACTGTGGCTAGGCTTGAGCTTTTTTTTTTTTTTTTTGAGAGGTTTTCGCTATAGGGCGCGTGCGCTCGCCAGACAGATAGAGAGAGACAGAGACAGAAAGCGAGAAATCACCCCCCAGGGGGGATGGTCACGCCACAATCCCTTCTCCTCCATTCTCCTCTCGGGATCTTGGGCACGCACGTACATGTGCCCGGCGAAGCCACCGGGTCCGGGACACGAACCACAGTCTCGACTACGTAGGAGTCCAGCGACATAGCCATTACGCTAACTGCTGGTTCCCGGCTTGAGCATTTTTCATATACTTGTTGGACATTTGTTTGTTTTATTTGTTTACCTTTGAAAAATGCCCCACCCCTAGGGCACATGTGCTCAGAGAGAGAGAATACAAAGCACCCCCTCTCTGCCCATGGAGAATGGCCATGTTGCAGTCTCTTATCCATCTCCCTCCCTTTTGGAATTTTGGGCATATATCAACCTGGTGTTCCTCAAGCTGCTAGGTGTAGGACTCAAACCACAGGGTAGGCCATGTGGGATCTGACTGCCATAACCAGCAGGCCATAGAGCCAGTCCAATTTGCCTGTTTTTTAAAATGAAAATTTTTTTCAGCTGTTGAGTTGCTTGAATTTCTTGAATATCCTGGATATTAATGCCTTGTTGGTGTATAGTTTGCAAATAATTTCTTCCTGTGTAGTTTGTCTCTTCATTCTGTTGATCCCTTTGTCTGGTTTCTTTTTTCTTTTTTTGGAGAGGTTTTTTTTCCATAGGGCACGTGCGCTCGCCAGGCAGAGAGAGAGAGACAGAGAGACAGAAAGCGAGAAATCACCCCCTAGGGCGGATGGCCATGCCACAATCCTTTCTCCTCCATTCTCTTCTCGGGATCTTGGGCACGCACGCACATGCGCCCGGGGTGAGTTTTAAGCCACCGCGTCTGGGACTCGAATCGCGGTCGACTTACATAGAAGTCCAGCAACATAGCCACTATGCCAACTGCTGGTCCCTGGAGAGGTTTTTGCTCTAGAGCGTGTGTGCCTATAGAAATTTAGTAATGAACTTTATTTAGTAATGAAAATAATAATTATTTATTTAATTGGGACCAGCAGTTAATGTAATGGCTATGCTGCTGGACTCCCACGTAGTCGACCACAGTTTGTGTCCGGACCCGGTGGCTTAAAAACTCATGCTGGGCACGTGTGTGTGTGCCCAAGATCCTGAGAGGAGAATGGAGGAGAAGGGATTGCGGCGTGACCATCCCCCCTGGGGGTGATTTCTTACTTTCTGTCTCTGTCTTTCTCTGTCTGGGGAGCGCATGCTCCCTGTAGCGAAAAACCTCTCCCCCCCAAAATTATTTATTTAATTTTATTTATTCATTAATTTATTTTAATTTGACCACTGAAATATACAGAGAGAGAGAGAGGGAGGGAAAGTGACAAAGCAAGCCACCAGGTCCCATACTCCAACTGTGGTTGGCCATGTGGGAGTGCCCAGCACCTTAACCACCACACCACCTGCTGGTCCCCAGTAATGAACTTTTTTAAAAAATAATTATTTATTTAATTTTATTTATTCATTCGTTTATTTTAATTTGACCAGAGAGAGATACACAGAGAGAGAGAGAGAGAGGGAAAGTGAGAAAGCAAGTCACCAGGTCCGGTACTTAAACCGCGGTTGGCCATGTGGGAGTGTCCAGCATCTTAACCACCACGTCACCTGCTGGTCCCGTAATGAACTTTTTAAATAATTAGTTACAAGTAGCTGCCTACCCCTAAAAGACCTTGGGCTAGAAAATTTTGTTACTGAATTTTTATTTAATGAGATGTCAGTTTTGATTTACATAGATTCTATACAAGTACAGATTCAGTATTATAAACCTTTGTAATTAGAGAAGACTGCAAATTAGCATGTACGTAAAGTCAGTAGGTGAGTCAGTAGATGAAAGTAGTTGAATAAATACAGTTGTGTGTTACTTCATGATAGGTATATGAGGATATGATGAGTATATGTTCTGAGAAATGCATCAGTATGAGGTGGTCATTGTGAGAACATTAAGGTTTAATTTCTTTCTTTTTTTTAGAGAGATAGTTTTGCTATAGGGCACGTGCGTTTGCCAGAGAGACAGAAAGGGAGAAATCGACCCCTGGGGGGATGGCCACGCTGCAATCCCATCTTCATTCTTCTTTTGGGATTTTGGGAGCACATGCACACACGCCTGGCATGAGTTTCAAGTCGCCAGGTCTGGGACTTGAACTGTGGTCAGCTAAGTGGGAGTCCACCGATGTAATCATTATGCTGTCTGTTGGTCCCAGTGTTTTATTTCTTGAGCATGCTAAAGCTGTTGTGGTTGTATAGAAAAATGTCTTCAGTCTGGAAATACATACTGAAATACTTAGGGTGAAATGTTTATAATTTAATTTTAAATGGCTTACAAACTTAGGTATACACATGTATATTTGCTTTATCTCATATTCATAAACATAGGTGATGGGTATGTGGGTGTTCATTGTACTATTTTAACTCTGTTTTTGTTTGATTTTGAAAAATTTCCAAGGTAAAAATTGGAAGGGTGGGGACTAACAAATGGCGAAATGGCTACGTCACTGGACTTCCATGTAGTCAACTGCAGTTCAAGTCTTGGACTCAGCAGCTTGAAACCACGCAGGCCGCCTGTGCATGCGTGCCCAAGATTCCAAGAGGAGGTGGTTGAGAAGAGTCAAGCTTCATTTAGAACATGTGCATCTTCTGTCTTTTAGCTTTACTAAAGGGTCCTTGTGCTTGTTAGAGAAAGAGAGAGAAAGTGAGAAAGCCCCCTCCCTAGGGGGTATCACCATGCCACAATCCCTTCTCCATTCTCCTCTTGGGACTTTGGGCATACATGCACAGGCACTGGTAGTTTTTTTTCAAGCAACTGGGTTCAATACTCTAGCTGTGCAGTTGGCCATGGAACAGCTGCCTTAACCACCACCCTTTTTGTTTTCCCCCAGAACACACACAATTGCATCTTCTATGTGTTAGACCTATGGATAGAACATAGTGGTTAGGAGGTGAGATTTGGCAGGAGTTTGAGATGCACTCTGCATAGCACTGTTGCTTTTACATCTCTGGTAGTGTTGATATTAAGTAATCTGTGTATAGTCTGGGATCCTAATCAACATCCAGTGGTATTTTTCAGTTGGGGAAAGGTTTAGAATTAAATAGTGAATAAAGTTCACTTCCTATCTTGTCTCCTAAGGTGAGAGGAATTTATCAACTGATGAGATAGGAAGTAACTCTTCTGTACCATTACTATAATCTGTTGAGGTGGTTGAGATGTATTAAATGTGTATTTGGTATAATTCTACTAACCTCTTACGTGGTAAAATTATTTAGAATTTTCCATATTTAAGCGAGTATTTGGTAATACCTAGTAGAGAAGTGCACGTATTGAGAACTTACTGATAAATGAAACTAAGAAAGTCAATATTATTCTTCTTACAGATATTGAAGCACAGATTCGAGAAATTCAAGGCAAGAAGGCAGCTCTTGATGAAGCTCAAGGAGTGGGCCTTGATTCCACAGGTTACTATGACCAGGAAATTTATGGTGGAAGTGACAGCAGGTTTGCTGGATACGTGACATCAATTGCTGCAACTGAACTTGAAGATGTAAGTTACAAATTACACAAGAGACAGGCCTTTTTTTTTTTTTTCCTTTTTGAGATAGAGCAAGAAATACATCTAAGGAATTTTCTCTGAATCATATGGTTTAATATGGAGATACATTTTTGTGATTGGAAGTTCTTTGAGAGGATAAAACTGTTGAAAATGTTCTTTTTCTAAGGTTCAGACACTTCATTAGAAGTGCTCAGTTTTGAATCTGTTTTGTTAAAGACTAGTTTTTTCACTCAACAAAGCACCAGTAAATCATTAACTGCTGTAAACACCTATGACGTAAATCTGTACTTTTACCAGGCTCTTCCTAGAGTAACTTCCATGTGAGACGTAATTTGATGGTAAATAGCCATCTGTCCTTGTGATTTGCTATCTTAAGTTTTACTTAATGCTGTTTCTCTCCCTTTGGGATCCTGATACATTCACATTGAATTTGTGTACATGATCTTTTTGAATCTGTTTCAGTTGCTCTGGGAATGTTTACCTCTCGTTTTGAAGTATATCTAAACTTTTTTTTTTTGAGAATTGTTTTCTATTTTATTTGTTATTATTTATTTTTTTAAAAACTTGACCACATAGAGAGAGAAAGGGAAAGTGAGAGAGCAAGCTGCCAGGTCCTTTACTTGAACAGTGGTCTGATATTTGGGAGTCCAGTCTCCTAACCACCATGGCACATGCTGGCCTATTTGGTTTTGTTTTTAGTTTGCTATAGGGTTTGTACACTCTCCATTGTGAGAGATAAATCACCCCCAGGGGAATGACCCCAATGCAGTCCTTTTTCCTCTGTTCTCCCCTTGGATTTTGGATGTGTATACACATGCACCTGGCATCATTTTCATGCCCTCAGGTCAAGGACTCAAACTATGCAGTTGTCCATGTGAGTTCCAGTTGCCTTAACCTCCACGCCACCTGCTGGCCCTTTTTTTAATAGATATTTTTGCTATAGGGTGCATGTGCTTGCCAGGCACACAGAGACAGAAAATGAGAAATCACCGTCACCACCCCAGGGGGGAAGGCCATACTGAGATCCCTTTTCTTCCATTCTCTTTTTGGGATTTTGGGCACACACACACCTGACGTGACTTTCCAGCTTCCGGGTCTGGAATTCAAACCGTGGTCCACTGCTTGGGAGTTCAGCAATGTAACCATTATGCCCTCTGCTGGTCCCGCCATATGAAAAATAAGTTTTATAATGCCTCTTAGAAAATGAAATACTCAGTTTATATTCGCTTTATTTTAGTTGGCTTCCAAAGAAAACATTCTTTGTTTAGCAAAAACTTCAAGTAACTTCTTTACTCTTTGTTTTAAGAGTAAAGAAAATTAAATGGGGTTTAATAGCTTTTTGACACGAAAATAAAACCTAATAGTGTTACCAGATTTTATGAAGAAGGGCCTATATGTTACACTGTCAGCAAATCTTTTGATTTCATGTTGAATATTTCTATATTCTGTCTTTTTTACTTTCTGACTTTTTTTTTTGATTTCATTGCAGGATGATGACGACTACTCATCATCGACAAGTTTGCTTGGTCAGAAAAAGCCAGGATATCATGCCCCTGTGGCATTGCTTAATGATATACCACAATCAACAGAACAGGTGACTTTTTTTTTTTTTTAAGAACTATAATTTATTCAGCTAAAGAAAAGGAAATGAATGAGTTCCATAAAAATCTACACATCTTTAGGAATTAAGAAAGTTTTGAGGAGAGTTGATTTGGGAGAATTAAAAGTAATGGTGAGTTGATTTTTGTAAAGATGATCATCTTGTGAAGTGTTGAACTATGGAAGAGTGGACATGGATAAATGTGGGCAATATCCGTGTCCACATTTTCATATGCTTTGTTTTTCATATTAACATTTATCAATGAGATAGTTTAGAATGTTTTGTTTATTGGTAGGCATGTATTAAACATTTATTTATATTTTGTACTGTTCTGATTTTTGTTCGTAAAATTCTGGTTTGTTATTTCATAAGTTGGGTATTAAATGAGACATACATTTTTGCAGTATGATCCATTTGCTGAGCACCGACCCCCAAAGATTGCAGATCGGGAGGATGAATACAAAAAACACAGGCGGACCATGATAATTTCCCCAGAGCGTCTTGATCCTTTTGCAGATGGTAATTCTTTCCCATTTTTCTATAACTATTCAGAAATTTATTTGTATTAAGTTGTCTTTTAGCCCTTTGATTTTTTTTGGCATGCTTATGAGTTTGCTTTTCTTTTTAAAATCCCCCTTATTATAGATTTGTATAGATTTCGTTGAAGTCACAGATGCCATATTCTTCATCTTTATAATGCAAGTTTTCTTTCCAGGTAGAAGGACAAGAAAATAATGAGCCAATGCCATAGAAACGCAAAGGGTTAAAGGTTTTTCTTTTACTTTTGTTTTGGGTACGCTTTCTATACTTTGAACAAATGTGTTTTTCTGCTCAAAATACTTTCAAATTATTGAAAGTTTTCATTCCAAATTATAGATTTTTAGGATTGTTACTTCTGAGAAACTATTTCTCACACTAGAACTCCCCCCATATTGCTCTAAATATAGCTTAGTAAATGCACCTACTTTGCTCTAAGCATACTTAAAGTTAAAAACAAAAGTATATATACAAAGACTTTGATATTTTTAATAGTTGAAGTCTGTTTTGCTAATTTTAGTGTGCAAGTCAGCACAAGGGGCATAGTGAGCCTGATGGAAGCTTTCCTCAGGTGAGTGAGATTCACAGTCAAAATTAGGTGCCTGTTTCTTAAAATAAGATTCTGCTGCAGGTTTACAAATTAGACTTTCAGCCTGCATGATTAGTAGGGATATTCTTTTTTTTTTACTTGCATAATTGTAATTGATTTAAACATGTATGTCAGAATTCACAGGCCCATACTAACTGTCCTTAATTTCTTTCCTACAGCAGTACTGCTATATGCCAGTCCTGTCTGCATTCTTAAGGGTGCAGTTCAACACATCCTCTCTAGATTATGGTGAAAAAGTATTCCAAAGGAAGTCTTATCAGAGCTAGTGTCAGAAAGAATGACACTACCAATTGGGCATGATCTTCAGCATAGGAAATGTCTTAGAATTTTATTATTTTTTTTCTAAATTGTGATGCTATACTACTTGTATAGCTGAGTATCACATTTCTAAAGCATTGTGTGCCTCTGTGAGTCTTGTTATACTGTTTGGGCTTCTTTAAGATATTTCAAAGTTTGGAAATCAAATACTGAAGCTTTAACCGAGAGACTAACACATCTCTTTGTACACCACTTTTCTTCTGTGTGCATCATAATAACTGGTAGAAGTAATGTATTTCAAGTAATATGTTTCCAGTTGTAATTTATACTTTGTAAGAAGTAAAAATATGTTTCTGGGTCAACAAAACTTAAAGCCTGAAGCCCTTTTTTGTAATGTGACATCAGAATATGATTATAGGTGTATTTTTTAAAAATCAGATTTTCTAAACTACAACTGCTTTAGAACACTGTATGAAGAACTTACCTAGTCATAGTTATTTGTAGTCAGGATTTAACAGCTTGCAACAGGTAATGTTTTGAATATAAATATCTTTCCAAAGTGTTACTAATGGTAAAGAGATAATTTTCTAGGCTTCTATTCTGCTGCTTGAAGTCAGAACTGCTGATGGAGACAAAGGCACGAAAGTGTACGTATTCCGGATTAGCAACCCAGGAACCCATCACTTCTGAAGACACTAAACTGTGCTGTGATTTTGTTTTTATATGCATTAAAATACTTGTTTTAAACTGCTGTAGATATGTTTGTGTTCAAACAGGTTAAATTGATCAGCAAACTCAATAAAAAGTAAGATGTATAATTATTAAAAGTTTTCCATCAAAAAATTAATTAAATGATTATGGAATAACATAATATTAGAGCAGGGCAGATAAATCAATTGAATTATTCTTTATTTATTGTACTCTTGTCCTGTTGCTGTTCTTTTCTGCAGGAGGGAAGACCCCTGATCCTAAAATGAATGCTAGGACTTACATGGATGTGATGCGAGAACAACATTTGACTAAAGAAGAAGTATGTGAATTTGCCTCTTACATTAATGGGTATGAAAGAATGTACAGAAAGTCGAGGTTAAGGGAACATTGTGTGTTTTTTTTTTTTTTTTTTAAGAAGTTTTCACTATAGGTTTTTTTTTTTTTTAAGAATTATTTCTGTAATTTTGTTTTATTATAATTTCTCATTTTGACCAGAGAGAAAGAGAGAGAGAGAGTAAAAGAAAGCTTCCAGGTCCAGGACTTGAACCATGGTCAGCCATGTGAGAGTCCAGTGCCTTAACCTCCATATCACCCGCTGGCCTCGTATTCCTTTTTTTGTTATTTGCTATACAAGGACTATTTTAATAGGATCAATACAAATTAAATTGAAAAAAAAAAAAACAAACCCTAAAAATTCTACAACATTCCAAATGAAACTTCATATTTCTATATCCTTTTCCAGTCCTAGGCCCCTTGGCTATATAGGTATGAATGTATCTTTGGAAAAGGTTGGTAGTATGTGTCTGAAGCTGGTGTATTAAGGAAGTGTCAAATGTTAACTTATTCTGTGGGGAATCTTAATCCTCTTATATGATATGGATATGGATGGAGAATTATGATTCCTCTAGGCTTGTAGGGGAATTTTGTTTCAATAGCCTCTGTATTTTTATTATGGATATATAATAGATTCATTTGTCTTCTAAATTAAATGAGGGTAGTGGAACCAACCCCATTTTAATATCATAGGGGGAATTAAGTGTACATTTGTTATGATTAAATTATATGTAATATTTATGTAGTTATAAATTGAAAATTTTTACTATCGACCCCCCTTCTTCCCCCCTATTGGGCACATACATTAGCCAGAGAGAGAGAAAAAAAGAGAAAGTAAGAAAGAAGGAAAGAGAAAGAGAAAGAAAGAGAATGTATCCCCTTGGGAGGGATGACCACACCATACTCTTCTCCATTTTCCTCTTGGGATTTTGGGCATGCATGCACATGCGCCTGGCTTCTTTTTCTTTTTCTTTTCTTTTTTTTTTTTTTAAGATGTTTTACCTTGTGTGTGCACTTGCTGGGGAGAGACAGAGATAGTGAGAGAGAAAGTGAGAAAGCCACAATCCCTTTTCCTCCATTCTCTTCCTGGGATCTTGGACACACACACATATGTGCTCGGCGTGAGTTTAAAGCTGGGACTTGAACCACAGTTGGCCATGTGGGAGTCTAGTGATGTAATTGCTATGCTTGCTATCTGCTGGCCCCTGGCCTGTTTCCCAAGCTGTAAGGTCCAAGATTTGAACCACCTAGTTAACCTTATGGGATCCATATACCTTAACTTTCACCATTCCCCTGGCTGGCCCTATTTTCATTTTTTATTATTTTTCTATCTTGTTTTACATAGCCTTAATTACTACTTATGTGAGTGTTAAAGAAAACCTACTTTTCATTGGAAGCATTTTATTTCTTCACTGTTGACTGAATCTTTTCTGCAGGGGGAAGACTATGTAAAGTAGGATGTTCTATGTTGTAAATTCTGTATTTGCTTATCTGTTTAGAAAGAAAGATGTGTAAAACCGGAACTACAGAAAAGAATAAGGAATAGGACCACCAGCAGCATAGCGAGTGAACAAATGTATTAGGCCATCGAGAAAGTCATGATGTATTTTTCTGTTTTGCTATGCAAAAATGCATCAAGATCACCTGATAAAATAGGTTGTTAAATAGAAATGACCATACTAGTGACATAAAAATATATTGAAACATTTAAAAAATGAATATTCACTGCTTTTTCAAATATTTTTCAGCGAGAAATTAGGCAACAACTAGCAGAAAAAGCTAAAGCTGGAGAACTAAAAGTCGTCAATGGAGCAGCAGCATCCCAGCCCCCGTCAAAACGGAAACGGCGTTGGGATCAAACAGCCGATCAGACTCCTGGTGCCACTCCCAAAAAGCTATCAAGCTGGGATCAGGCAGAGGTAATTTCTTTTTTTAAAAAAATGTATTCATTTTCTTTTACTATTTTAAACATATTCTCCATTTTGCTAGTGTTCTTGGACTGCCATAACACAGTAACACAGATTTGGTCTTAAATAGCAGGCTCTTATTTTCTCACAGTTCTGGAGGCTCAGAGACCAAGGTCAAAGTGCCAGCAATGGTGTCGGGTGAGGGCTGTCTTTTTGGCTTGTAGAAAACTTTCTTGTTGTGTCCTCACATGGCCGTTTGTCTTTGTCAGTGAATGCTGTTGTCTCTTTTCTTCCAGTAAGGACACTGGTACTGTCAGAAAAAGGCCCCACTTTTATGAGCTTGTTTTATCTAATTACCTCCCTAAAAGCTTAATCTCTAAATACAGTCACACTGGGGATTAGGACTTCAGTATAGGAATTTGGGGTAGGGACACAGTTCATATCAGGAAGTAAAAGGTATGGTTTTTTGAATATTAAATACGGACTTACAAGTATGTTACAGTGTGCAGAGTGAGTACAATAATAGTGGTCTTCCCCCCTTTTTTTTTCTTTTTCTGAGGTTTTTTTTTTTTTTTTTTTTTTTTTTTTTTTTTTTTTTTTTTTTTACCTTTTTAATTTGATCAGAGAGGGACAGAGTGAGAGCGAGACAGAGAGAGAAAGTGAGAAAGCAAGCTGCTAGGTCTGGGACTCGAGCCACAGTTGGCCATGTGGGAGTCCAGCATCCTTAACCACCACGCCACCTGCCAGCCCCAGAGATATTTTTGCTATAGGGCGCATATCCTTGCTGGAGAGACAGACAGAAAGCAAGAAATCACCCCCGGGGGGATGGCCTTCCTGTAGTCCCTTCTCTTCCATTCTCCTCTCAGGATTTTGGGTGCACACGCACATGCACCAGCATGAGTTTTTGACTACGTGGAAGTCCAGTGACATAACCATTACATCATCTGCTGGTCCCTATTTAAAAAAATTTTTTTTCAATTATAGGATGTGTGTACTTGCTAGAGAGAAAGTGAGAAATCACCTCTTCAGGGCGGGGGACCGGGGATGGCCACTCCTCAGTCCCTTCTCTCCCACTCTCCTTTTAGGATTTATGCATGCACATACCCAGCATGATTTTCAAGCCAGTGAATCCAAGACTCAAACCATAGCCAACCATGTTAGAGTCCAGCACCTTAACCACCTTGCCACCTGCAGGGTCTAGTCTTCCTTATTTTCTAGATAGATAATTTAAGCCCCTGATCACAGGTGGCAAATAGATACTATTACTGAAGTTATTCTTAGAGGACTGTTTTTCTTTATTTTTTTTTCCTTTGACAAAATGTATGTAACATAAAATCTGTTTCAGCTACTTTTTTTTGGTGGTGGGGCGGGGTGGGGGGAGAGTCAGAGGGCACTAACCAGAGACATGAGGGAAGGCTAGAAGTGAGAAAATAACCTCCCATGAGGCATGGTGACACTGCAGTTCCTTCTCCATCTCCCTTTCCTTTGGGGATGTTGGGCATGCATACGCATGTAACGTGGTGGTTTTTTTTTTTTTTTTTTTTTTTAAGAATTTCTTATTTTATTTACTCATTCATTCGCTTACTTAAATTTTGACCAGAGAGAAACAGAGAGAGAGAGAAAGTGAGAAAGCAAGCCACCAGGTTTGTGACTCAAACTATGGTTGGCCATGTGGGAGTCCAGCACCTTAACCACCACGCTACCTGTTGGCCCCGTAGCATGGTGATGATGTTTTTTAAGCCGTTGGATCTGGGGCTCAAACCGTATGGTGAGCCATGATGGATCTAGCTGCCTTAACCACCTGGCCATAGAGCCAGCCTAGATTTTTTTTTTTTTTTTGAGAGGGTTTTTGCTGTAGGGCAAGTGTGACTGCCAGAGAGACAGAAAGTGAGAGATCACCCCCCAGGGGGGGATGGCCATGCCGCAATCCGTTGTCCATTCTCCTCTCAGGATCTTTTTTTTTTTTTTGGAAGAGTTTTTTGCTATAGGGCACGTGCGCTTGCCAGACAGAGACAGACAGAGAAAGAGAGAAATCGAGATAGAAAGCGAGAAGTCACCCCCCAGGGCGGATGACCACACTGCAATCCCTTTTCCTACATTCATTCTCCTCTCGGGATATTGGGCACGCACGCACATGCGCCTGGCATGAGTTTAAGCCACCGGGTCCGGGACTCGAACCGCAGTCGACTGCGTGGGAGTCCAGCGACATAGCCATTATGCTAACTACTGGTCCCCAGCCTAGAATATTTTAAGTTTTTGTTTTTGTTTAACAGAAATTTTCAAGTTATTTCTACATTGGTGTATAAGTATATGAAATAAAATTTGTTATGTTTTGTTTAGACACCTGGGCATACCCCTTCGTTAAGATGGGATGAGACACCTGGTCGTGCAAAAGGAAGTGAGACTCCTGGAGCAACCCCAGGCTCAAAAATATGGGATCCTACACCAAGTCACACACCAGCTGGAGCTGCTACTCCTGGACGAGGCGATACACCAGGCCATGCGACACCAGGCCATGGAGGCGCAACTTCTAGTGCTCGTAAAAACAGATGGGATGAAACCCCCAAGACAGAGAGAGGTACTTCTGGTGGAGTTGGGGGTGTTTGGGTGAAGAGTCAACTTGATGGGTGGTACGTTTACAGATGGAAATCTGTTTTCTCTGATCTTAGGTGAATACCTGTAAATTACCAACTGCACTAGGGTCAGATGAAGAGCAGACCAGATCATATCCCTAATTCTTTTTGCTTTTTGAGGCTTTAGATAAATTTTCAAAAGAGTCTTAGGAGAAAGTAAACTTTGTAGACTGTAACATTTTGTCTTTGTTTGTGGTAATATAACTAACATAAAATTTACTACTTTAAGGGACCAGTAGTTGACGTAATGGCTAAGTTGCTGGACTTCCATCTAGTCGACCATGGTTTGAGTCCTGGACCCGGTGGCTTAAAATCACACCGGGCACTTGTGCGTGCATGCCCAGGATCCCGAGAGGAGAATGGAGGAGAAGGGATTGCAGAGTGGCTGTCCCTCCTGGGGGGGGGGGGGGTGATGTCTCACTTTCTGTATCTGTCTGTCTGTCTTTCTGGCGAGCGCACGCCCCTAATAGCAAAAACTTCTCCAAAAAAATAATTTTTTTTTTTTTTTTTTTAAATCACTAAGCCGTTCTAAAGCGTATAGTTCAGTAGCATTAAGTACATTCCCAATTTTGTGCAACACTCCCCACTGTTTCTGCTTGGATACAGTGATGTCTGGGACATTTTTATCATCCTAAGTAGAAACTATATCCATTACACAGTAGTAACTGGCTACTCCCACCTCCTCTCAACCCCTGGTCACCTTTGTTCTGCTTTCTATCTGAATTCACCTGAACCTCTTTTTCGTACAGATGATCCAAAGCCATGTTTTATTAACCATTGATAGTCTGTGGGAAATCAAGATTTAATAGTACATTATTTGCTGTATTAAAATTTTGTAAGGGATATTTAATAACAGGCAAATGCTTAGCATGAATGAAAGAAGCAGTATGAGATTGTACATGCGTAGTAATCACACATGGAGAAGTGAGGGGGAAGTGGCTCAAAATACACACAGTAATTATCTCTGCATACCGATACACGAATTGCTCTGTTTTCCTGTCTCTCAGTATTTGCTGTATGTTTTTTGTTACCAGTGAAAAAGAACTACAAAAAATACTGGAAGGGGGCCAGCAGGTGGCATGGTGGTTTAGGGCCCTGGACTTAATATGGCTGACTGCCATTTGAGTCCCAGATCTGGCGGCTTTCTCTCTCTCTCTCCTCCTCTCCCCCCTTCCCCCTCCCCCCCCCTCCTCCTCTCTTGTCAAATGAAAATAAATGAATAAATAAAGTTAAATAAAATAATAAAATACTGAAAGGAGTATATACCATTTAAAGAGTATTCTGATGCAGAATATCATTTTGAGCACATTAGCTGCTTGAGAATTAACGGTGTTACTTTAACAGTGTTTAAAACTGGGCCTTATTTGCTCTCTTTAAAGATACTCCTGGGCATGGAAGTGGATGGGCTGAGACTCCTCGAACAGATCGAGGTGGAGATTCAATCGGTGAAACACCAACTCCTGGAGCTAGTAAAAGAAAGTCACGTTGGGATGAAACACCAGCTAGTCAGATGGGTGGAAGCACTCCTGTCCTGACCCCTGGAAAAACACCAATTGGCACACCAGCCATGAACATGGCTACCCCTACTCCAGGTAGGAACTCGTTCTTTGGCAATATTTCTTTATATTCTGGAAATACTTTAATTTTTTTCTTTGTGGTTTTCTGTTTGCTTAATGAGTCTTAGTTTACATTTATAATATAAAAGCAATTACTTATTAAAGTTGAGTTTAACTGTCATAAATAATGATACAGTCTTATACTATAGATTTTTACAACATTTTGCTTTTTTTTCATAGGTCACATCATGAGTATGACTCCTGAACAGCTTCAGGCTTGGCGATGGGAGAGAGAAATTGATGAGAGAAATCGCCCACTTTCTGATGAAGAATTAGATGCTATGTTCCCAGAAGGTTATAAGGTAGTAACAGTGAATATAGATGTAGTGCTATTTAGGTTATGGATTTTATTTTTTAAATTCATTGAAAAAGTTGACTGATAAAGTTTTTTTTTTTTTTTTTTTTTTATTATCATCATATTCTTCTTTATATTACATTGAATTACATATAACTTTACATTGTATTACATTACTTTTTCAAAAGGGAATGCCGTGCATGTCAGTCAGTACAGAGACATCAATCTCCCCGCTTCAACATTCAATATCTTTTCTATGTTTTCCCCAAGACTGATAAAGTTTTTATTAGCCTTGTCCAAATCTGCTGTTGTCATTCCATTCTCTTAGTTATTTCCTAGTGTGTTTCAAAAAAAAGTAATAGACATGAACAGAAATGAAAGCCCAAAGCTTTTATTACTTTTTTTTTTCCTTAAGGTTTTTGTCATAGTGCACATACACTTGCTGGAGAGATCAAGAGAGGGAAGTTAGAAATCACCATCCAGTAGGATGGCCACACCACTGTCCTCCCCTTTCCTCCTGTGATTTTGTACATACATGCACTCATGCCTGGTGTGATTTTTATAAGCTGCCAGGTCTGGAACTCAGACTGTGGTCAGCCATGTAGGAGTCCAGTCTCTTAACTACCATGCCACTTGCTGGCCCCAGCTTTTAATTATTTTTTGAAAGTGAGAAATTTCAAGGATTTGTAGGGGGTCTGTGGACATATGTTGACAATTGCTACTGCTTGAGCTATTTGTAGCTCTGGGATTAAGCTCACATTACATTGTGGTTTTACTTGGTGCTTTGGTTCTTTAACAGATTTCATATAGTTCATGGATTGCCAGTGAACACAAAACATGTTCATAGCAACTTGAAGGTTATTTTTAATCATATTCTTTTTTTTAAAGAATTATTTTATTTCACTTTATTTATTTATTTAGTTAGTTAATTAGTTTAATTTGACCAGAGAGGAACAGAATGAGGTGGGGGGCAGTGAAGCAAGAAAGCAAGCTGCCAGGTCCAGAACTTGAACCGCAGTTGGCCACATGGGAGTCCAGCGCCCTTAAGCACCATGCTATGTCCTGGTCCTGAAACATGCACTTTTGTAGGTAGTTGACACTAAGCGATATTGCTGGTCTAAAGACAGTCAGTGTTATAGCTAGTGTCCTAACCAGAGCGGGAACCTAAGTTATCTGATGGCATTCACTGAGTCTTTCTGCTAATAACTTGCTTCTTAGCAGTTTGTGTGCATGTTTTAAAATTTTGTTTTCCTCTATTAGATTTGCACTAGATAATTTGTTTCAACTACTGAGTTTCTACTCTAAAATTTCTTATAGCCTCCACATAATGCTGTGGGTATAGCCACTCACAGTCCACTGTTGATTGCCAGTGCCTTTCTCAGTTGTAGCCGTTGATATCAGTAGGTGGAAACATCTTCCTTAGTGAATCCTACTAATAAGTAAATCCTTATTAGTAAACATAAATGTAGACTTTTAAATCCTAAATGTAGAGTGATATCGGTAGATTTAAAATTGAGTTCACAGGTCTGTCACTTGTGGGGAAAAAAGCCACTTTATTAAAATGGTTTTGCCAGTGGTTCGGACTGGTACATGCATTTCACTCGCAACAAAAAATAATGGGATAATGAAGTATAGATAACACTAGCATATGTTTAGCATAGTTTAATCTTTAATTTTTTTTTTCCTTTGGAGAGGTTTTTGCTATAGGGCACGTGAGCTTGCCAGACAGAGAGAGACAGAGAGATGGAAAGCGAGAAATCACCCCCTAGGGGGAATGGCCACGCCACAATCCCGTCTCCATTCTCTTCTCAGGATCTTGGGCACGCACGTGCACGGGCCCAGCCTGACTTTAAGCCACCGGGTCCGGGATTCGAACCGCGGTTGGCTACATGGGAGTCCAGCGACAGCCATTACGCTAACTGCTGGTCCCTAATCTTTAATATTTTTAGTTACAGTAATTTATTTTGTTTGAGAAGACCCATGTAGACTTGTTGACCTATCCAGGAAGTTGTATTTAATTTATTTATTTAGAGATTTTTACTATAGGGTGTGTGTGCTCATCAGGGAAAGACAGAGACAGACAGAAACAGAAAGCAAGAACTCACTTCCAGGGGGAATGGCCACACTGCAATCCTTTCTCCTCCATTCTCCTCTTGGGATCTTGGGCATGCACACACATGCGCCTGACATAAGTTTTAAGCCACCAGGTCTGGAACCCATACTGCAGTCAAGTCCAGGTGATATAACCATTACTGCCATCTGCTGGTCCCAGGAAGTTGTATTTTAAGAAAAGACTGGTATTAGCTAAACAACAATTTTTTTTTTTGTTTTGTTTTCAAGGCTGAATTTTTTGAAATGTAACTGGTTTTACAAAAGGTTTAATCAGGTAGTATGTATTTTACAGCACTTGGTAAATATTTTGATTTCATTTTTGCAGTTTTAGACTTTTTATAGTACCCTAGGGGTTTATATGATTAATGTTCCATTTCATTACTAAAGTATAATCTTTTATACAAGGGGGTTTCAAAATACCTTTAGAAAATTGGATATAAAGTATGAGTTTATTTTGAGGCAAAAAGTTTTGAAATCTCTGCATGTTTTTTTTCGTACACATTTCCATGAAGTTCTTGAAAAACCTTCATGTTATTTGTATGCATCATGGGCACTTGTTTCCATTTGTATGAATATGTAGATGAAATGTCATTTGCATTTTTTTAAGGGTTACTTAATTTTATTTATTGTTATTTATTATTTTTTAATTTGACCAGAGAAAGAGAGAGGGAAAGAAGGAGAAGCACGCAAGCCACCAAGTCCAGGACTCCAACTGCAGTCAGCCATGTGGGAATCCAATACCTTAACCACCACACTGCCTGCTGGCCCCATCGTTTGATTTTTTTTTTTAAATTGCTAACCCAGATATTTTTTAAAAGATTTTTGCCATAGGGCACTTGCAGTCATCAGAGAGAAACAGAGACACAGAGAGGGAATGTAGGAAATAACCCCCTATGGGGATGGCCACATTGCAAATTCTTTATCCTGCAGTATCCTCTCAGGATTTGGGGCATGCATGCACATATACCCATTGTGATTTTCAAGCTGACACCACAGTCGGCCATGTGGGAGTCCAGCCCCTGAACCACTACATCACTTGCTGTCTCCACTGGCTCAGATTTTTAATTTTTCAGATTAAAAAATTTTTTTGTTGTTTCTTTTTATTTTTTCAATTTTAGAGGTTTTTGCTGTAGGGCACATGTGCTCACCAGAAAGACAGAGACAGACAGAAAGCGAGAACTCACCCCTCAGGGGGGGATGGCCATGCTGCAATCCTTTCCCCTCCATTCTCCTCTCAGGTTCTTGGGCACGCACGCACAGGCGCCCGGCGTGAATTTAAGCCACTGGGTCCGGGACTCGAACTGCGGTTGACTACATGGGAGTCCAGTGACATAGCCATTACGCTAACTGCTGGTCCTAAGATTTTAAAATGTTTTGACATGTTGAATCACCACATGTTTATATGAATTGAAAGTGATCAGAGTTTTATAACCTTATAAGTGATCAGCTTCCTTACATATTTTCTTGCTTCTCCACATTCCTGGTATTCTTTCTTTAAATTTTAATTCACAAATGAGATGCAAATAATTATCATGAATATTTATAAAGATTTCTAATTAGGGTGGAAAAGCGGGATAGGTGTTAATTCTTGTCTTCAAATAAAAAGTTTTTTTAGCTAATAAACTAATAAGATATTTTAAGTGCAAATGTTATTCATTATATTGGTCTTTGATAAAAATCAAGAAAATCTGAACTGTCTTATAAACTCTATTAGGTACTTCCCCCTCCAGCTGGTTATGTTCCTATTCGAACTCCAGCCCGAAAGCTGACAGCAACTCCAACACCTTTGGGTGGTATGACTGGTTTCCACATGCAAACTGAAGATAGAACTATGAAAAGTGTTAATGACCAGCCATCTGGAAATCTTCCATTTTTAAAACCTGATGATATTCAGTACTTTGATAAACTGTTGGTAAGTGATAGTAGTGGAAATTAATTACTACCTTTTTGGGGGGGGTATAAATCGTAACATTTTAACTCACCTTTATTTCCTTTTCCTTTTACTGTAGGTTGATGTTGATGAGTCAACACTTAGTCCAGAAGAGCAAAAGGAGAGAAAAATAATGAAGTTACTTTTAAAAATTAAGAATGGAACACCTCCAATGAGAAAGGTAAGTAACATTTTGTTTAATCATCATATTTATTATATATACACACACAACATATATTTTTACTTTTGCTACAGGGCACATGCACTTGCCTGAGAGAGGGAAAGAGAGGTGAGGGGGGATGAGAAATTACTCACCGCTCCCTGGGAATGGCCATACCATCATCTCTTCTCTCAGGACGGTGGACACTCAAGGCACATGCACTGAACTATTTTTCAAACCACCATATCTGGGACTCAAACTGCACAGTTGGCCATGTGGGGGTCCAGCCACCTCAATCACCACAGCACCAGCTGACCCCTGTTTGTTATTTTTTTTTTATTGGAGATAGATAATTACCTTCTTCATCTTTATCAAGGGTATAGTGTAAAGGAAAGCTAAGGTAGTGTAAAGGATTTAGTGGTTTTTTTTCTTTAAGACAGGGTTTCACTATGCTATAGTCTTCCTGCCTCAACCTCCCATGTGGGACTATAGGCATGTGCCACCACACCTAAAATTTTTTTTTAGAGACTTTGGCTGTAGGGCACGTGTACTTGTGGGAGAGACACAGAGAAAGAGACAGCAAGCAGTCACCCCCCAGTAGAAGAAATATGTTTCTTCTCCATTTTCTTATAATTTTGGGCACACATGCACATGTGCCCGGCATGAATCTTAAGCCACTAGGTCCATGACTTGAACTGCGGTTGGCCATGAGGGAATCCAGTGATGTAACTATTATGCCATCTGCTAGTCCCGACCACCATACCTTTTTAAGACAGTCTTGCTATGCTGGTCAGGCCAGTTTCAAGCTTGTAGTTCTCTTGCCTCAGGCTCCCTACTGGCTGGGGTTATAGGTTTATAACATTATACTGGGCTATGCCACTGCAGCTAGGCTGATTTACTTTTTTATTTAAAGAATTCTGTACCAGTAAAGATATCAAACATAGAAATTTTGACAGAAAAGAACTCATGCTAGTCTTAGACAAAATAGCTTACATTAGAATATTTATTTAAAATCTTCCAGGAGTAATTTGCTTAATGAAAATGCTTGATTATAAATAAAACATACTTTTCACTTTACTTTTTTACCCAGGCTGCATTGCGTCAGATTACTGATAAAGCTCGTGAATTTGGAGCTGGTCCTTTGTTTAATCAGATTCTTCCTCTACTAATGTCTCCCACACTTGAGGATCAAGAACGTCACTTACTTGTGAAAGTTATAGATAGGATATTGTACAAACTTGATGACTTGGTTCGACCCTATGTGCATAAGGTTTGTTGTTCTTCAAGTAGTGTTTCTAATGGTTTAATATTTCTATTGTTTCAATATAAAAGGAATTCATGGTTTTTTTTGAAACCAGTTTATGTCTATGTATTTGAAATTTAAAAATACTAAAAATGTAACAGTTGATGGCTATACATTTGCAGTAGTAGGGAAAGGTTTACTTTCTTACAATATACTTAACAGTAAACCTGTGTTAAGTTACATATTCTCCACACTTTCCTTTGCATAAGCATGCAACACGTGTAAATAATAGGTTTATGTCAATGTAAACTTCTGCTATTTTTACCGTAGTGGGTTCATATGATTAATAGCTTTTCATTTGCTTTTTTATTGACTTTAGATTAGAATGAGAACACAAGTATTTCTATGCCATACCATGTAGTGTTAAGATAAATCTTTTCACTGATTTTAATTATGGTACAAAATGTTTAAAGATTTGTAAGCTATTTTCTTTTCAGATATTGAATATTTGTTAGTCTGTATCATTAACGGTTCTCTCAAGTGGAATTGATAAGAAAGTATAGCTCCTTCTCTTTTTTCCATTTTTTAGATTCTTGTGGTCATTGAACCATTGTTGATTGATGAAGATTACTATGCTAGAGTGGAAGGCCGAGAGATTATTTCTAATTTGGCAAAGGTATTTACATTAAATTTCTAGAGAAGAAAGTTTATATCTCTTGATGGGATTATTTGATTTAAGCTGGAAATGGTTGAAGAGTAATATCAACTCAACGCCTGTCCTTTTTCTTTTCCTTTTAGGCTGCTGGTCTGGCTACTATGATCTCTACCATGAGGCCTGATATAGATAACATGGACGAGTATGTCCGTAACACAACAGCTAGAGCTTTTGCTGTTGTAGCCTCTGCTTTGGGCATTCCTTCATTATTGCCCTTCTTAAAAGCTGTATGCAAAAGCAAGAAATCCTGGCAGGCGAGACACACTGGTATTAAGATTGTACAGCAGATAGCTATTCTTATGGGCTGTGCTATTTTGCCACATCTCAGAAGTTTAGTTGAAATCATTGAACATGGTAAGTTGGAATATAACTTTACCTTTTATTGCACATCTATCCTGAAATTTGAGCTGCTGATTTCAAGAGATAAATGAAAAGGCTTAACCACATTAACACTCTGTATTTTATGGTACAGTTTATAATATTATCTGCTAGCAGACTGATTCATATATGGCTTTTGCCTAAATATTTCTGGTGTAACCAGATTCTGCAGTTTGCCTAAACGGTTAGGTATACTGCTAGAATCTAGATGATAGTGTGGAAATTAGGTAATGTGGGTACATAGTTAAAACCTGTGTATTTTTTTACAGGTCTTGTGGATGAGCAGCAGAAAGTTCGGACCATCAGTGCTTTGGCCATTGCTGCCTTGGCTGAAGCAGCAACTCCTTATGGTATTGAATCTTTTGATTCCGTATTAAAACCTCTGTGGAAGGGTATTCGCCAACACAGAGGAAAGGTCAGTTAGATTGTTTTTATTTTTATTTGTACTCATTAAAGTTAAGACAACATAAACTAATTTGTTGAAATATATATTTTTTATGTTAAAATAGGGTCTGGCCGCTTTCTTAAAGGCTATTGGGTATCTTATTCCTCTCATGGATGCAGAATATGCCAACTACTATACTAGAGAAGTGATGTTAATCCTTATTAGAGAATTCCAATCTCCTGATGAAGAAATGAAGAAAATTGTGCTGAAGGTAATTGTTCCAGATTGTTGTTGCATATTTGTTCATCCAAATGGTTTTAATAGTTCAAAGATATTTGAAAACATTTTTTTAAAAACCTACTGTATGTTGACCCCAATACCAAGTTTGATTTGTTATTACTATTTTTTGACCTTTTAGGTGGTAAAGCAGTGCTGTGGGACAGATGGTGTAGAAGCAAATTACATTAAAACAGAGATTCTTCCTCCATTCTTCAAACACTTCTGGCAGCACAGAATGGCTCTGGATAGGAGAAATTACCGACAAGTAAGCTTTTTATTGTAAAATTTGTATAAATCAACTGAATTCTTTAGGCAACTTGAATGCAAGCCATATTATTTTTTGCCTTGATCAATTCACATGTGCTTGGATGTGAAAGGAGATAGATTTTAGTCAGCAGTTCACTTCATTTTGATTTTGTATTCTAGGATAAATAATTGTGAATGGATGTCTTTGTCTACTAAATACAGTGCTTTATCTGGCTAAGTGAAGCATGCGTACAATTTTACTTTGAATTGCCTTGACTTAGACTCACATTTTAATTTTTTGGTCACCTTTCTCTGATAGTTTAGTAATTAAGAGTTAATTTTCAGTATGCTTACTAGCCAAATTGTGTTTAGAAAATTTGGTTTCCATAATCTTGAAAGAGTAATAGGTAAAAAGTTTTTCCCCCTCCTTTTTTTTGTAGTTAGTTGATACTACTGTGGAGTTGGCAAACAAAGTAGGTGCAGCAGAAATTATATCCAGGATTGTGGATGATCTCAAAGATGAAGCTGAACAGTACAGAAAAATGGTGATGGAGACGATTGAGAAAATTATGGGCAACCTGGGAGCAGCAGATATCGACCATAAACTTGAAGAACAACTGATTGATGGTATTCTTTATGCTTTCCAAGAACAGACTACAGAGGTAATGATAACCAATTATGGCAAGTTGCCACCGACTTTCACTGTAGAAAAACACATTGCCTTTCAAACAAATAATCCCTAAAAAGTAATCAGTAATTTTTTTAATGCCCGTTTTCTCACTCAGTTGATTACTAAGAAATAGCCACCTCAAGTTTTTAGATTTGATTTAAAAAAAAAAAAAAAAAAAAGATGGGGCTGGCACATGGTATGGTGGTTAAGGGTGCTGGACTCTCGCATGGTTGGTTGGTTGACCACGGTTTGAGTCCCAGATCTGGCGGCTTGTCTTTTTACTTTCTCTCATACTCACTCACTCATTCTATCCCTCTCTGGTCAAATTAAAATAAATAAATAAAGTTAAATGAAAATCATTTTTTTAAAAAAGATATTAGGTCGTTTGGAAAAGGATGAATTAAATTCTGGCTTCTGGTGCATGTGTACTTAATTTAAGCTTTTTTTTTTTTTTTTTTTTTAAGGACTCGGTAATGTTGAATGGCTTTGGTACAGTGGTTAATGCTCTTGGCAAACGAGTCAAACCATACTTGCCTCAGATTTGTGGTACAGTTTTGTGGCGTTTAAATAACAAGTCAGCAAAAGTTAGGCAACAAGCAGCTGACCTGATTTCTCGAACTGCTGTTGTCATGAAGACTTGTCAAGAGGTAAACATTTGTACCAGATTCTTACTTTTTCAGCACACAGTGTAATGTAAATAGAAATATTTTAACATCATTTCTTTTGTTTCAGGAAAAATTGATGGGGCACTTGGGTGTTGTGTTGTATGAGTATTTGGGTGAAGAGTACCCTGAAGTACTGGGCAGCATTCTTGGAGCACTGAAGGCCATTGTAAATGTAATAGGTATGGAATTAGCTAGTCACATAAGAATTTTTTTGTTTGGTTTTTCAGCTTTCTTTGGTTTTTTGAAAGTATAAAATACAGAGTTGTATTTAGGAATTGGGTATATCTGATACCTTTGCACTTAAAAATTGTAGTTAAACTGGAGGGGAGGTCACAAAAATCTTATATACTAGAGCTCATTTGTATTTTACTTTAAAAGTGAAAAGGGGGCAATTTTAGGACCTATGGGAGAGGTAAATTCGTCACAACTCAAAAAGCTTTGAAGTCACAAAATAGAGAATTATAGTAGAAATTGCACGTCAGTTGACATGTATTCTGCTGTGTTCTAGTGGAGGGGGCAACTGGTGAAATTATAATTTAGTTTTAGAACAGAATGTATTTAACCTTAAGTTAGGAAGTGATTATGACAGGTTTATTGCTTGCTGTTAGTTCAAGGAACATTAGCAGAAAGAAAAGTGAGTTGATGAAGTTAATGTCTTAGTATTTTTTGAATCCCCAAGTCTTTAAAACTATCTATGCAGTTTTCTAACCCAGAGTAAAAACACAACTTTATTGCTGATGATTTTGGGTATAGAGAGCAGTATGATGCAATTACTACATTATTTAGTCCTTCATGTAATTAAAATTTAATTGTGTTTAATCCTTCATGTAATTAAACATAAAAATATTTCCAAAACTAACTTCTACAGGTCAAGAGGTTACAGTGTCTAGCTATGATAACTATGATAACCACTGTTTTTCTTATTTTAGTAAGGATTATTTAATGCCATGTAGATCTTTGGATTGCATTTACATACGAGAGGACTTCAGAACAGTTATGAAAAACTCAATCAAGACTTTGAACTTAATTTGGTGCAAGAGACTTTAAAATTTATGTGTAATTTTTTCATGCCATTCACTTTTGTGAATGTTTTGAATACCCCTTGTACAGTCCCCAATTCAGCCCAGTCCTCTGTACTTGAAGATAGCTACTCCCCAAAAATCAGTGATTTGGCCACTCGTGGGGCTCTGGGTTACAAACCATATTGTTTGTTAAGGAAACATGGGAAAAGCAATGGAGAGAGAATCAGAGCAAGCAGTTCTAGTTAGAGCAAGAGCCCCTGCCAGCTGCCTCCTTTTTTCTCTCTTCATAGGTGTAAATACCATCCAAGTATGCCCTGCATTGCAGGGAGACTGGAGATCTGTTTGTTTTGCAGTTAAAGGGTAAGGGGGCCCTTTCTGGAAAATTTTGCTTTAATTTACATGTTTACCTCTGGCTTATATTGTTGTGTATGGCCGGAACATAAGCTGTCCCCATATTTAAATGTCAGTGTACAAATACATTTCAGAGCCAAATAAAACCTTTTTTTTTTTTTTTGTTATTGAGTATCCATCATTCTTTAAATCACTTCACGATTTATTTCATCTTTTGCATAATCAGAAGTTGTTAAAAACAATTCTGAGTCTGGTCAGAGTCTGGGGTTTTCTCTTTCTGTAGGCAGCTGTAAGTTGGTATTTATGCCAAGTTACATATATTACATTGCTATGTAAAAAGAAAACCGAATAAAAGTTGTCATTCAGATGTTGATAGTTTGTTGACTTCTGTTAAATAGGTATGCATAAGATGACCCCACCAATTAAAGATCTGCTGCCTAGACTCACCCCCATCTTAAAAAACAGGCATGAAAAAGTACAAGAGAATTGTATTGACCTTGTTGGACGTATTGCTGACAGGTAAGCAGATTACTGGACTGTTTTCTTAATTGGTATCCGTGCTCAAATTTAGTTATTTTAGTTAAAATTTGCTTAAATTTACATAGTTAAACATAATCAGGCTGTCCGGTATTAATATTTTTAGTCAAATTTCAATTTGGATGGTAACTGAGACGGGGGTGGCAATGTAGTTTTAAAATTAAATCAGCCTTGGGGCTGGCAAGTGGCGTGGTGGTTAAAGGCGCTGGACTCCCACATGGCCGACCGCGGTTCAAGTCTCGGACCTGGTGGCTTGCTTTCTCACTTCCTCTCTCTCTCTCTCTCTCTCTCTCTCTCTCTCTCTCTCTGATCAAACTGAAAATAATAATGATATAATAATAAACTTAAATAATTCTTAAAAAAATTAAATCAGCCTTTCTGAAGAGTAGTTATACCTTATTTAATGCTTAGAAGGGGTTAATAATCATGTTTTGTGAACTGAGCTTGCAAATTTGCCTTTTAAAATTTTTTCCAATTGTCACAATTTTTGTTTTTAAATCAGGGGAGCTGAATATGTGTCTGCAAGAGAATGGATGAGGATTTGTTTTGAGCTTTTAGAACTCTTAAAAGCTCACAAAAAAGCTATTCGTAGAGCCACAGTCAACACATTTGGTTATATTGCAAAGGCCATTGGGTGAGTATGACTTTTTAAAAAAATATTACTCTATAATAAACCTATTGCGTTGAAAAATGCTATGTATGTAGAAATCTCTTTCTAGGCATTGTATGGGTAACATATAGTTAAGACAGTATTTCATTTACCCACTGACCTCATTTTTGAAATGTTTTCTTAAATTTTTAAAAAGAATTAAAATAAGGGAGGTTTTAAGATTTCCTTTGGGACCAGCAGATGGTATGGTGGTTAAGGCATTATTTATGGCCCTCTGTGATTCGAGTCCTGGACCTGGCAGCTTGCTTTCTTTCTCTTTCTGTGTCTGTATCTAGTGAATTAAAAAACAGTAATAGTAAAAAATAAAATTAATTTATAACAAAGATTTCCTTTTCTTAAAATAATTATTTATTGAATTTTCTTCATCATCATGATCATTATTATTATTACTGTTACTTTGATTTGACCAGAGAGACACAAGAAAAAAGAGAAAGAGAAAATAGAGGAGGCAAACCACTAGTCCAGAACCCGAACAGCAGTTGGCCATGTGGGAGTGTCCAGTGCCTTAACCATAATACCACCTGCTGGCCCCAATAAAGATTTCCTTTAATCACATTTTAGAAATTTTCAGGGAGAGACCAGCCCCATTTTCAGAATAATTTTATTATTAGTCTTTTTCAGATATTGCTTTAAAATATTAAGGAGGGTTGTTAATATCACAGCACAATTCAAGTCTCACATTAATGCTTAATTTAAAAAAAAAATACTGTTCTAAGAGTAATCCATAAACCTAACTAGCTGCTAAGGGAAACGATCTATGGTTCTTTGCTTCTATTTTGTCAAGAACCAAACCAAGATAAATAGTCATTATAGAATATCAAACACATGGCTTAGTAATAGCTAAGACAATTTTTTTTAAAGAATTATTTAATTTTATTTATTCATTCATTTATTTTACTTTGACCAGAGAGTGTGAGAGAGAAAGTGGGAAAGCAAGCCACCAGGACTGGGACTTGAACTCTGGACAGCAATGTGGGAGTGTCCAGCTTCTTAGCCACCTTGCCACCTGCTGGTCCCACTAAGAAAATATTTCTAACGAGCAATATTTTAAATATCCCCACCATATATGTATAGTACTCTCTTTTTTTGGTAGTGTTAGTACTATTTCAGTGGGAGTGTAGTCAGGAAATTTGCAGTGTAGCTGTTGTACAACTGTTTTAGCTCCGTTATCCCTCTAAGCTTATGGTAAAAATAAATGCTAGCAAAAAAATAGATGCAGTTTTAAAAGAGATGGTAAGAGATGGAAAATAGTTTTTGTGTCTTTTCCACATGGGAGACCACAGTGTGGATACTCCTGCCCCTGTAAGGTTGCCCACCTCCTGGTGCCCATTTTGATCATCAAAAGAATTACTCAGTTTAAACATTTAATTAAATTTCTTTATGTTTCAGAAAATATAGACTGAAAATTATATTCTATTTATGTGAAGTTCTTAAATAGAAGTTGCAGTGCCAGTGACTTGAAAGTACTGTATTTTATCATAAGATTACTGAGTTCTCAGTAACTATATAATAAAAATCTTTTTTTTTTTTTTTTTCATTTTTAGTTCCCTGTCTCTCCCTACTCCCCCAAATTGTAATCTAACAGTTTTCTTACATTTTCTTTTCCAGCCCTCATGATGTATTGGCTACACTTTTAAACAATCTCAAAGTTCAGGAAAGGCAGAACAGAGTTTGTACAACTGTAGCAATAGCTATTGTCGCTGAAACGTGCTCGCCCTTCACAGTACTTCCTGCCTTAATGAATGAGTACAGAGTTCCTGAACTGAATGTTCAAAATGGAGTGTTAAAATCACTTTCCTTCTTGTTTGAATATATTGGTGAAATGGGAAAAGACTACATTTATGCTGTGACACCATTACTTGAAGATGCTTTAATGGATAGGTAAGTCACTTGAAGAAATGTGAAAAAATAATAATTATTTTAGAATTTATCAAAATAGTGATTAAAGGGACCAGCAGTTAGTGTAATGGCTGTGTCGCTGGACTCCCACGTAGTCGACTGCGGTTCGAGTCCCGGACCCAGTGGCTTAAACTCACGCCGGGCGCGCGCGCGCGTGTGTGTGTGTGTGTGTGTGTGCCCAAGAACCCTAGAGGAGAATGGAGGAAAAGGGATTGCGGCGTGGTCATCCCCCCTGGGGGGGGTGATTTCTCACTGTCTGTCTGTCTCTGTCTGTCTGGCGAGCACGCGCGCCCTATAGCAAAAACCTCTCCAAAAATAAGTGATTAGATAACCCATTTGTGATATAGTTACAGAAACACTAGCCTGGATTTTTATTACGGTGTACATATGACTTAGTATGTGTGCTGTGTGTATTTCTTTTTTGAAACTAATTTTGAGGTTTCTGGAAATACCAGAAACCGTGAAAAGCCAAATATATCAGGCCATACCAAAAACAAAATACAAATAAAAATAACAGTGGTTTTTTTTTTTTTTTTTAATTTTATTTATTCATTCATTTATTTTAATTTGACCAGGGAGAAGACCAGAGAGAAAGTGAGAAAGCAAGCCACTAGGTCCAGGATTTGAACCATGGTTGGCCATGTGGGAGTGTCCAGCACCTTAACCACCATGCCACCTGCTGGTCCCCTCCGTTTTTTTTTTTTTTTTTAAAGAAATATTTTATTGGGGCCAGCAGGTGGCATGGTAGTTAAAGGTACTGGGTTACCACATGACCAACCGCAGTTTGAGTCCTGGACCTGACGGCTTGCTTTCTCACTTTTCCCTTTTCTCTCTCTGTCTCTGATCAAATTAAAAAATAATAACAACAAATGAAATTAAATAAATAATTCTTTTTGAAAAAGGAGAATTATTATTTACTAATAAACAATTTGACTAGCAAATGACAGAGAGAGAGAAAGCGAGAAAGCAAGCCAGGTCTGGGACTTCTACTGCAGTTATCCGTGTGGAAGTCCAGTGTCCTCAACCACCATGCCGTCTGCCAGCCTCAAATAAAAATAACATTTGAGAAAATGTTTAACTTTGGAGAAGCATGTTTTAAAAGTTGTTTCTTGTTTACTAAACTACAACATGGAGTTTTTATTACTTACTTATTTTTAAAATGCTGCTATAATGTGCATGTGCTTGCTGGAGAGAGACAGGTAGGGATATGGAGGGAGGCATCCCTCCTCCCAGGGGAGATGACCACAGTGCAGTCCCTTCTCCTTAGTTCTTAAGATTTTGGGCACACTCACATGCACCTGCCATGTTTTTAAGCCACAGGGTCGACTCGAACTGTGCAGTCAGCTATGTGGGATCGGATCCAACTGTCTTAAACACCATGTCCTTACCAGTGGTGACTGGCTGGACCCTGGACTTTTTATTTTTTAACTCACAAAATATTTTTTTACATTTTGCTATATTATGTAATTGCTCTCATAAGAGAGAATGGATAGAAAGTACTCCCCACCTCCCCAGGAGAGATCACCACACTGCCACACATTTCTCGCCTCAGAATGTTTTTTTAAGCTGTTAGGTCTAGGCCTTGAACTGCACAGCCAACCACATGGGATCTAGCTGCTTTAATCAGCATGCCACCAGGTAGTCCTAACTGACATAATTTTTAAAATAATAAGCTAAAATAAAAAGGGAACACCTAATTCCCACCCTGGAATATCTTCATTTATAAAATATACTCAGATGGGGGCCAGCAGGTGCATGGTGGCCAGCAGGTGGCATGGTGGTTAAGGCACTGGACTCCATATGGCCGACAACGGTTTGAGTTCTGGACCTGGCAGCTTGAAAATCATGCCAGGAATGTGTGCGTGTGTGCCCCAAATCCCAGGAATGAAAGAGAAGAGATTGCGGCATGGCCCTCTAACACTAACTGCTGGTCCCGAGAGGGCCAACTTCTAATTCTGGTCCAACCTTAAGGCTGGGCATGGTGGCATTCTCCTTTAATTCAGCCACTCAGTAACCTGAAGCACTTGGATTGCAAGCTCGAGGCTGATGAGATTCTGCGTGTAAGCTAAATAATCAGTGTACCAAAGAGACCTGGTCTTTTCTAACTTAGCACAGTTGAAGCAAAGGTTTCTTGTAAGCTACTGATGACAACCTGCCAGAGTTGCTTTACTACCATTGCAGATCCCTAGTGGTTCCCATGATGACTACCAGTATAGTACTGCTTGAGTTGTTTGACAGATTTCTGATACCTTTTACCATCCAGATTGATAAAATAGCCTTGAGCACAAAAGTAACTGGAGAAGATGTAAAGGGAAGTACAGTGTCCAAAAATTAATAGTAAGGGCACAAACTATTTCAATGGTTCTTTATTTTTTTAAATTTATTTTTAATAGTTTAATTTTTTTCTTTTTCTTTTTTTTTTTTTTTTTTTTTTTTTTTTTGAGAGTTTTTTTTACTATAGAGAATATGCGCTCACCAGAAAGACAGAGACACAGCGAGAAATCACCTCCCAAGGCGCATGGATCCTGGGCATGCACGCACACGTGCCCGGAGTGAGTTTAAGCTACCAGGTCCAGGACTCAATTCGTGGTCAACTACATGAGAGTACAGTGACATAGCCATTACAGCAGCTGCTGGTTCCAATAGTTTAATGTTTTAATAGCAAACTTTACAGGAACAGCACAGAAGCCTGATAACATTAAAACCGTACTTGCAGCATATGGTGCAACTCAGAGAAGTATGGTTGGCTCTTTATTTTTTTGGGAGGGAAGTCTCTCTGCTGCTTAGAGTCCATTCAGTTACTTTTGTATAAATTAGAGTTGTTCATTTGCAGCCTTTTAAAAGGGAGACTACCGGACTCAAAAGTTACCAGGATATGTATATGCGAGACATGGAAACAAAGTAAGAATTGTGTTATGCAAAAGCTTGATCACCTGGTGGGCCAAAGTGGGAGTAAATCTACCCTGTTCTGTATTCCTCGTTGAGAAGTGCCTTAGCATCATACTGCAGTCACTGATTATGTGACCTGCAGTTGAAAATTATCTTTGCATTGCAAAGTTGAGTTGGTAACTTCATTGAAGACTACTAAAAGGAACAGTATTGTAGTTGGGAAATTTATTAACTCATTATTATGCTGAATAATTAGACATTATTACAGTAAGGTGAGAAAAATAAAGATGTTAGTACAAGTCATTTTTTCCCTTGTACCTTTGAGATGGTCTTACTATTTGGGGGGCAAAGTGTGTGGATTTACTTTTAGACCCATTGTAAACCCCAGTCTGTTACTCAGTTTCATACCCAGTGGAATAATTGTGGAATGAATAAGTTAATTGATTCATCATAAGCATAAATTCAGTTAACTTAGGTAATAGAGTTCTTAGTTCAGTAGGTTTGGGGAAAAAAAAATCTCTTCCTCTTTTCAAATTGAGTTCTTGAATGAAACTTAAAATTTGCAGAAGAGGGGCCAGCTGGTGGTGTGGTAGTTAAAGCAGTTGGGCCCCACAAGGCTGACAGTGTGGTTTGAGTCCTTGCCTTGGTGGATTGAAAAACATGCCCAGCACATGTACATGTATGTCCCAAAATGAAGAAATGGAGAAGGGATTGCGGCATGGCCATCCTCACAAGGGTGCTTTATCACTTTCTCTCGCACTCATTCTCTCTCTCTCGACCTCTCTTGCTCTCGCTCGCTCTCTCTCAGGAGCCCACGTGTCCTTTTTCTGGCAAACATTTTTTTTTTTTAATTATGGAAGGAACTTCCATTATATATCAGTATCTGAATTATTATAAAAGATTTTAAGTTTATAGACTTTGAAAGTGAGTTATGATAATCTTTCATATAAGTCGTGTGTCTCCACTTTAGTTGCAAACCAGAACTAAGGCTGCATAGGACTTTTCTTACTCATGTGGTTAATTAGAAAATATGATTTACTAGGACCAGCAGATGGCGTAATGGTTATGTCACTGAACTCTCACATGGTCAACTGCGCTTCCAGTTCCAGACCTGGTGGCTTAAAACTCACCTGTGTGTGTGTGCGCGTGCGCGTCTGTGCCCAAAATCCTGAGAGGAGAATGGAGGACAAGGGAGTGCAGCATGCCCATCCCCCCTTGGGGTGATATATAGGGAACCAGCATTTAGCGTAATAGCTATGTCGCTGGACTCCCACGTAGTCGACCGCGGTTCACATCCCAGACCCGGTGACTTAAAACTCAAGCTGGGCGCGTGTGCATGCGTGCGTGCCCAAGATCACGAGAGGAGAATGGAGGAGAAGGGATTGGCATGACCATCCCCCCTGGGGGGGTGATTTTTCGCTTTCTGTCTCTGTCTGTCTGGCGAGTGCACGTGCCCTATAGCAAAAACCTCTCAAAAAAAAAAAAAAAAATATATATATATATGGCCGTAATGACCTTTGAATCATTAAAGCAAAAGCATTCAAGTGGAATTATTTATCATTCTAAAGAATATAGCAAATACATAAGGTATTAAGATGACTTCAAATTTAGTTTCTAATGCGAGGTGAGTATTTCCTGTAAAACTGAGACCGTATCTTAACAAAGAATTTCCCTCCCTTCATTACAGGGACCTTGTACACAGACAGACGGCTAGTGCGGTAGTACAGCACATGTCACTTGGAGTTTATGGATTTGGTTGTGAAGATTCACTGAATCACTTGTTGAACTACGTGTGGCCCAATGTGTTTGAGACATCTCCCCATGTAATTCAGGCAGTTATGGGAGCCTTGGAGGGCCTGAGAGTTGCGATTGGACCATGTAGAATGTTGCAGTACTGTTTACAGGTAGGTTAAGAATTTTGAGAGACTGCTTAGTGGGGAAAGTAATTTATTTATGTGAATTAAGTCACCATCCCTAACTTATCAGTAGGGTATATTGGGCCATTTGGGAGAAGACTGGTGTTGAAATGAGAGTCAGATTTTGTCTTTGCCCATTGCAGTTTTTGTACCATTGTCATATTTTTTCCTTCCTCTTACAGGGACTGTTTTGGATCATATCTTTATGGTTTGTTTGCTAGTTGTGTTGAGGTTATGTATATTGAAAGTTGAAATAATGTAACCTTTCCATTTTCCAGGGTCTCTTTCATCCAGCCCGGAAAGTCAGAGATGTATATTGGAAAATTTATAACTCCATCTACATTGGTTCGCAAGATGCTCTCATAGCACATTACCCAAGAATCTACAATGATGATAAGAATACCTATATTCGTTACGAACTTGACTATATCTTATAATTTTATTGTTTATTTTGTGTTTAATGCACAGCTGTTTCACACCTTAAACTTGCTTCGATTTGGTGATGTAAACTTTTAAACATTGCAGATCAGTACAAAACTGGTCATAGAGGAAGAGCTAGAAATCCAGTAGCATGATTTTTAAATAACCTGTCTTTGTTTTTGATGTTAAACTGTAAACGCCAGTAGTGACCAAGAACACAGTGATTACACACAATACTGGAGGGATTTCATTTTTAATTCATCTTTATGAAGATTTAGAATTCATTCCTTGTGTTTAAAGGGAATGTTTAATTGAGAAATAAACATTTGTGTACAAAAGGCTAATTCGTGTGTGTTTTTTGAACATGCCTTGTAAAATGCAGAACTTTGATGAAGTATTAATTTGTGTAGAGTAAGTGGCTTATTTTCATTTTCTGTCACCTGGTTTATAGAAAGTAGTTAACAAAATGCAAACTATAAAGTGATGGCATCTTTGTCAAAATTCCATTGTTCTGTTTATAATGACAGCAAGAAGAATAGCTTTTGGGGTATTTCCTTAAACTAGCACAGCCATTCCATCACCATAGAAAAATAGCATCTTTGCTGAACTATCTTGAAAAATCTTATACTTACATAGCGACTTTCATCTCTTGGATTCCCAAAATGCTTTATGAGCATGTTTAAAAGAAGTGGATTATGTCCCTCTCTTGACAAGCCTATTGCGTTTAGAAAGGAAAGGTATCTTCAAAACCCTGCTCTCTGCCTATTGAAGTGAGGCTACCATAGTGAGGCTGATTGAACTTTCCCATGTCATAACCCACTACTCAGCAGTATCGTCTTATGTTAATACAAATTTCAAACCCACGGCATGCCCACCACTGTGGATGCCCACCACAGTGCTTTGAGGCAGGAGATGCAAAGGTGCCTATGAGCTAGCTGCCCTTTACCCTGAAGAACTGCAGTGTAGCAGAAAAGGGGGAGACAGACACCTCATTAAGGATACTCTTACATACTGTGGTATTAACAGTGGCGGCAGCTAAAATATCAAGGTTTGCTTAGTTTTTTTATTTAGTAACAAGATGATAAATTCAGTTACCTGTCCAGCAGAAACTTTTAGAAGACCCAAACATTAAGACAGCACAGCTGTTTTTTGATGAATATTTTAAGTATAATTTTGGCTTTTCCTTATTTTCTTTTGCAGTTCCAACTCTCTCAGTTCTCGTCCTTTTACTTCCTGTAGCTATTTTGTTTTGACTCCCTATATTCATACTTCTGCGATCTCTATAGGGAAGGGATTATAAGCAGCTTGGCATATGATGACTCTGCTACTGTAAAAATTATTACGTGGGGAATAGGTTTGTGCTTCAAGCTGTTAACACTTGCAACTCTCTTTGGAAACTTAAATAACTAATTGGCTGACTTCATAAAACTGACAGCATTACCTGAGGACCCAAGCAGAAGTTGTAACTCAATTATTTATTCCTTATGTGACGTAATTTTCTGACATATGTCATAGTAAAACACACATTCCAAAACCATCTTTCTGTTCTTTGAAGTTTTCTAGTAGTACGCGTAATCCGTGCGTGCAACTTTAAATCTTGCTGTTTTCTCTCGCTGATGTCAAATAACCTTCGGTAATAACTGAGGAAATTGAATACAGTTAGATCTCAGAAACCGAGATTTGATTTTAAACAGTCATGGGGAAATTTTATTTTTAACTGAAGTACCTTACATAGCTTCAGTTTGCTTGGCCCTTTGCTATTTATGGAAAATATCCTTTGTAGTGTCAGTGTGGCGCAATGGAGACTACACCATAGCTGATTTTTTGCTGATGCAAATAATTTGAGGGAGGATAGAGAGGAGGGAAAAAATGAAGGTCATGACCAAAAAAGTGCGACCAAATAGAGGCTCACAAATGTTTGGATTACTTTATGTGCTTATTATGGAATAAGGAAAGCATTTTGTGTTACACGTATGTGAAAGACGCTATGTGAAGTTTTAACTGTCTTCTCAAAGACCTTCCATACTTTTCTTTTGATATTTCTTAAAGCCAAACATAAGCCGGAAGAAATGAATGTTCTTAAGGGGTGGGTTTTTCTGTGGGCTTCTGTTGGTTTTTCTGTGGGCCACTGCCCTCTAATGGAATTACTCTCTTTGGCTGTTTGATTTTTTTTCATATTGTATTTTTAAAATTTGTTGTACGGTGCCCTGTGAGCATCAAGTACCACCGGATGAATAAAACGTATTATATCTAATGTCTTAGTAGACCAATTTTTAATCCTAGCTGACTGTATTGTTATCACACTGCACTCTGTTGTGGTTGTGCCATTTTAATAAAGAAATTGGGTAGTTTTCTATCAAGGGAACTCAATTTGAAAAATCAAATAATTTTTGTGGGTGCGAGGTGCAAAGAGAAACTTTTTAATAAACTGAAAAACATAATTGCAGCCATGTAGGTCCAGTTGTTGACTCTGGTTTACAGTGGGTCTTAAATTCCATAAGGTTAAAAGAAGCCAAACGGGAGCTGTTTTAGGACTTCTCGACCTTGGCATTGACATTTTGGACCAGATCATTCTTGTGGGCATTGCAGGATGTTGAGCACCATCCCTGACCAGCTAGATGCCAGTAGCACCTCCTCACTCCATTTGTGACAACCAAAACTGCCTGCAGACGTTCTCATGTCCCTTGTAGGGCAAAATCTGTTTAGATTGAGAACAGTCGAGCTAACTTCAGCCCATTGTTTAAACAAGACTCAAGCCTGATAAAGCATGATGGATATAAAGCATTTACCTATAGTAAATGCTAAAGTTCTTCCTGGTGGAACTTCCAGTTCCCTAGGAAGTTACAAGAAATATTGTTTAGCAAATAGTTAAGACACGTACCTTGGGTAAAGTTCCACATTAAGTCCTGGGGAAAACAGACTAGTTATGTGTAAGATGTTGATCTCTCTGGCCCCTACCACATCTTAGGGCACAGCTGGAGATGTGCATGAAGAGCTGGGTGGCTCAGTGCTTCACTTGGAATGCTCGTCCTCAGGGCCCAGCTTCTCACTCCGGCCTTAACCGGTTGTTGACAAGCTGGTAATGAGAGGTGGGTTATCTGCTATGGCTGGAAGAGGGCAGGCAGGGTATGGAGACCCTCTTAATTTGGAGAAAGCCCTGAATTCAAGACACTTTGGTAGAGACTTTAGGTTTGTCAGGGAGTCAAGTGTACGGAGGAGGAAGTATAGGTGAGAGTATAGTCAGTGACATCTCTAGTGTTCATACTGAAAAAACTTAGGGCTTAGGATTTTTTTTCCTTTATTGCCAGAGGGCATGCATGCTCGCCAGAGAAAGCACCACCCTGTCGTCATGTCACAATCCTTTCTCCATTTCTCCCATCTCATCAGGATTCTGGGCATGTGTACACATTGCTGGTGTTTTTTTCAAAATGCCCAGGATGGGATTGAAACTATGGTAGAGCATGTGAGATTCATTTTTTATGCACAGCACTGATTGCTTATGGGCTGGCTCATTAAAACGTATTTTATTTATGTATTTATTTAGGTTTTAGGGGGTGTGTGCACCAGAGAGGAAGAATGAGAACTCATCCCCAAGGAGGATGGCCATGCTGCAATCCCCTCTCCATTCTCCTCTCAGGATTCAGGGTATGCGTGCACAAGCCATCAGTCTGGATGTGAACTGCAGTCTGCCATATGGGAGCTAGCACCCCAACTGCCATGCCACCAAAAATATATTCTTAATAGTTTATGGGACCAGCAGTTGGCGTAATGGCTATGTCGCTGGACTCCCATATAGTTGACCATGGTTCGAGTCCCGGACACGGTGGCTTAAACTCATGCTGGGCACGTGTGCGTGTGTGCCCAAAATCCCAAGAGGATAATGGAGAAGAAGGGAGTGTGGCGTGGCCATACCCCCTGGGGGATGGTTTCTGGCTTTCTGTCTCTGTCTCTGTCTTTCTGGTGAGCGGATGTGCACTATAGCAAAAACCTCTCTCAAAAAAAAAGTTTGTGTGTTATGAACAGATTAAGAATTTGCTAGAGGACCAGCAGATGGCGTGAAGGTTATGTCTCTGGATTCCCATATAGTCAACCACAATTCGAGACCTGGACCTGTTGACTTAAAACTCAACGCAGGGTGCGTGTGTGTGCGTGTGTGCCCAAAATCCTGTGAGGAGAATGGAGGAGAAAGGATTGAGGCATGCAATCCATCCTGGGGGGTGATTTCTCACTCTCTGTCTCTGGCGAGCACACATGCCCTGTAACAAAAATCTCTCAAGTAATTTGCTGAAGAGTGCCAGCACTTGCTGGAGACAGAAAGTGAGAAAGTGTTGCTGGGTAGGGCTGGGGGTGGTCACACTCCAATCCCTACTCTTCCATTTGTCCCTCCTTTTGGAATTTTGGACATGCACACATGCCTGGCATGTTTCTCAAGCTGCTGGGTCCAGGATTTGAACCACACAGCCATGTGAGATCTGACACACAGCCATGTGAGATCTGACTGCCTTACCCACCACACCATCAGCTGGTTCCCTAAAAATATTTTAAAAGAACATGCCTGGGCATCCTGTTAGATGGGTAACTTAAAAAAATATTTGATACTTTTTTTTTTTTTTTTTTGAGAGGTTTTTGCTATAGGGCGTGTGCGCTCGCCAGAGAGAGAGAGACAGAGAGATAGAAAGCGAGAAATCACCCCCCAGGGGGGATGGCCACGCTGCAATCTCTTCTCCTCCATTCTCCTCTTGGGATCTTGGGCACGCACGCACACGCGCCTGGCGTGAGTTTAAGCCACCAGATCTGGGACTCGAACCGCAGTCGACTACATGGGAGTCCAGCGACATAGCCATTACGCTAACTGCTGGTCCCCATTTTATTATTTTTTAATTTGACCAGCGAGAGAGAGAGAGGGAAAGCTGTCAGGTCCAGAGCTTGAACCATGGTCAGCCTTGTGGGAGTCCAGTGCCTTAACCACCATACCATCTGCTGGTCCTGAGTACTTTGTTTTTCGTAACTTGACTGATAAATAGTTATGTTAGAAGGAAATTTTTGAACAAGTTAGTGAACTGGGAGACTCTGGGCAATTTATTTTTATTATTATTTTTAGAGATTTTTGCTACAGAGCACATGCGCTCGCTGGAGAGACAGAGACAGAAAGTGAGAAATCACCCCCCAGAGGGGGATGGCCATACTACAATCCCTTCTCCATTCTCCTCTCTAGATCTTGGGCATGCACACATGCTTCCGGCGTGATTTTGAAGCTGGGACTTGAACCACGGTCCACTATATGGGAGTCCAGTGACAAAACCATAACTCCATCTGCTGGTCCCATCTCTGGGACAATTTAATCTGACATATTACCCTGGGACATCTGGGTGTTGGGAGAAACTTGCAAATAACAATAACTGTTCATTTCTGAGTCTAATTCCCACCCCCCCCCCCCCAACTTTTTTTTGTTTTTCCAAATGCCAGGGGGCACTTATGCTGGGGGTGGTTGGGGAGGAAAGAAGCATCCCTCAATGGGGCCAGGTCATACCACAATCCTCTTCCTTCCACTCCTCCATTCCATCAGGATCCTGGATAAGCACCTGGGCATGTTTTTCAACCACGGGGACCAGGACTCAAACCGTGGGTGGCCATGTGGGATCTGGCTTCCTCTGCACAGTGCTACAAGGCCAGCCCTTCACCCAAGTTAAAAAAAGTGTTTTTTAAATATTGAGGAAAGTTAAAAAATGTAGTATAATCTGTGTCTTCCACCTAAAATCAATCATTAAAATTTTGTCACATTTACCCTGATGTAATTTTAAAAAAAAAAGATTATTTTTTTAAAAAGAATTTTTATTTAACTTAATTTGACCAGAGAGGGACAGAGTGAGAGAGTGAGAAAGCAAGCCTCCAGGTCTAGGACTCGAACCATGGTCAGTCATGTGGGAGTCCAGTGCCCTTAACCACCATGCCACCTTCTGACCCCTAATTTTTTTTTTTTTAAGAGCGATTTTTGTTATAGGGTGCATCATGTGCTCATCAGAGAAACAGAAAGCAAGAAATCCCCCCGCCCCCCACCAGGGGAATGGCTATGCTGCAGTCCCTTCTCCATTCTCCTCTTGGGACTTTGAGTATGAATGCACACGCAACCGGAATGAGTTTTAAGCCGCCGGGTCTGGGACTTGAACTGTGGTTGACTAAGTAGGAGTCCAGTGATGTAATCATTACATCATCTGGTCCCACTCATACAATTTTATTTTTTTAAAAAGAATTATTTTATTTAACTTTATTCATTTTAATTTTAACCAGAGAGGGATGGAGTGAGAGAGAGGGTGGGAACTTAAATTGTGGTCAGCCATGTGGGAGTCCAGCACCCTTAAACCATCACGCCATCTGCTGGCCCTATAATTTTAAGTAGTGTATTTTTATAAAACAAAATTTTTAAAACTGCAAGAGGGTGCATGTGCTTGCAAGAGAGAGGGAGGGAGAGAGAGAGAAAGCACCTCCCAATGGGGTATGATTCCTTCTCTGTTTCTGCATCCTGTTGGGATTTGGAATATGCATGCACATGTACCCAGTATGTTTTACAAGCCACCGGAGCTGAGATTGCCAACTGCAGTTGGCCGTGTGGGATGTGGCTTCCTTTAAACACTGGGATATGAGGCCAGTGCCTTTCGTGAAACTTTTTTTTTTTTTTTAAGAGGTTTTTGCTATAGGGCGTGTGCACTCACCAGACAGACAGAGAGAGACAGAGAGACAGAAAGCGAGAAATCACCCCCCCAGGAGGGATTAAAGTTGGAGAAGCACTAGTCTAGGCTGCCATTCCCGATGTGGTCATGATACAGTAATAGAGAGGGCGAGTGGAAGTACCTTATTTGGGTGTGGAAGCAAATGGGCCTACAGACACAGGTAGCCCAAGAGGTGGTCAGAACACCTCCAGGAAGTGGAAATCTTGGTGAAACCAAAAGGGAGGGAAGACATTTCTGTTTTTGTATAACATTGATTGCTTTTTCCAATCAAGCAGGACCATGTAGTTAATAAACCTTGTAGGAGCATATGCACGCTGCTTCTCCTGCTGCTGGCTGGGTGACATTGGTTGTTGGAGAACCTTGGGCTGGAAGAGGCTCACTCTCTTGACACCCATTATGAGCTGGCCTGATGGAACCAGTTAGCATGTTGGGAATCCTCTCTGCCTTAATTTACCCTGAGAGAAGGATGGCAGTTGCATCAACAAATGATCAGCTTAACAGCTGGCTCTGGAGTTCGTCCTGGATTTATAACCTGGGCATGCCACTTACAGTTAGTGTCACCTTAGACAAGCTATTTGACCTCTCTATGCTTCGGTTTTCTAATTTGTAGAATGGGAATAGCAGTAATACCTATCCTAACAAGTGGTAGTCCTAGGTACAGAGTAGCTGAGATTAACATGTAAGAGAAAATACCTAAGCCTAGTGCTTAGTAAATATCGCAGCTATTGCTGTTGATACAGTTTTTGTTTTTTTTTTATCTGTCTGTTTATTCTTTTAATTTTGCCAGGGTGCATGGGCTCGCCAGAGACAGACAGAGAAAGAAGGAGAAAGCACCTCCCCGGTGGTCATGCTGCAATCCCTTCTCCTCTGTCTTTCCATCCTGTTGGTATTTAGGGTGTGTTTTTCAAGCTGCCAGGGCCGGAACTCAAAAATGCATGGTCAGGGACCAGCAGTTGGTGTAATGGCTATGCCGCTGGACTCCCATGTAGTTAACTACAGTTCGAATCCCAGACCCAGTGGCTTAAACTCACGCCGGGCACGTGTGCGTGCATGCCCAAGATCCTGAGAGGAGAACGGAGGAGAAGGGATTGCAGCGTAGCCATTTCCCCCTGGGGGATGCTTTCTTGCTTTCTGTCTCCCTGTCTCTCTGTCTTTCTGGCGAGCGCACGCACCCTATAGCAAAAACTCTCAAAAAATGCATGGTCAGCCATGGGGAATCTGACTACTTTTTTTTTCAGAGGTTTTTGCTATAGGGTGTGTGCGCTCGCCAGACAGAGAGAGACAGAGAGAAAGCGAGAAAGCATCCCCCAGGGTGAATGGCCACACCACAGTCCCTTCTCCTCCGTTCTCCTCTCGGGATCTTGGGCACGCATGCACACGTGCCCGATGTGAGTTTTAAGCCACTGGGTCTGGGATGCGAACCACGGTCAACTACATGGGAGTCCAGCGACATAGCCATTACACTAACTGCTGGTCCCGGAATCTGGCTACTTTAACCACTAGGCTAGGAGGCCAGCCCTGTTTGTTTTTAATTATCATGAGGGAGGAGACCTCTTGTCATTGCTGACACTGGTGATTGCAAGGTCACTTGAGGAGAGAGCACTTTGGAAACAACTCTTCAGGAAATAAGAGAAGGAACTCCTCAGGGACATGTAAGATTGACTGTCAATCTCAAGGGATTGCAGGGTAGTCTCTAGTTTTGCTCAACAGCCCAGGTAGCTGGAAAAAGTATTTGGTTGTAACAACTGCAGGTTCAAAAAAAGAGGGTTAGAGGACTGGTATGAGTGTCGCTGAAGACACGAAACATCAGATTTGCTCTTCAACTCTTCAGATCACCTTAGAAAGAACTGGTATTTACAGGGACATTGAAAGAATGTGGAGAAAGGAGAGAAAACGGCATCCATGGATTACAGTACCTACAGCCAAGCTGCTGCCCAGCAGGGCTGCAGTGCTTACACCGACTAGCTCACTCAAGGATATGCACAGTCCACAGGCTTATGGGCAACAAAGCTATGAAACCTATGGACAGCCCACTGATGTCAGCTATGGGCAGCAGCCTCCCACTAGTTACCCCCCAAAAAGAAGCCAAAGAAAACCCCCCAAAAAACTGGATCCTACAGCCAGGCTCCAAGTCAATATTGCCAACAGAGCAGCAGCTACATGCAGCAGACTTCATTGGACAGGACCAGCCCAGTAGCCTGAGCATTTATAGGCAGGAGTCTGGAGGGTTTTTCGGACCAGGAGAGAACCAGAGCACGAGTGGCCATGATAACTGGGACGGGAAGAGAGGGATTTGACCATGGAGGCATGAGCAGAGGTGGGCAAGGAGGAGGACGTGGTGAATGGGCGCTGGTGAGCGAGGTGGCTTCAGTAAGCCTGGTGGGCCCATGGAGGAAGGACCAAATCTTGATCTAGGCCCACCCATAGATCCAGATGAAGACTGACCACAGTGCAATTTACGTGCAAGGATTAAGTGACAACGTGACTGTAGATGATCTGGCAGACTTTAAATAGTGTGGGGTGGTTAAGATGAACAAGAGAACAGGGCACACATGATTCACCTCTACCCAGGCAAGGAGACAGGAAAGCCCAAAGGTGATGCCACAGTGTCCTAGAAAGATCCACCGACTGCCAAGGCTGCCGTGGAGTGGTTTGATGGGAAAGATTTTCAAGGGAGCAAACTTAAAGTCTCTCTTGCCCAGAAGAAGCCTCCAATGAATAGCATGAGAGGTGATATGCCGCCCCCACTCTGTGGAGGTCCAGAGGGCCCAGGAAGTCCTGGGGGACCCATGGGTCAAATGGGAGGCTGTGGAGGAGTCAGAGGAGGCCTCCTTCCTAGAAGGCCGCCGGGTTCCCGAGGGGACCCCTTTGAGGAGGAAACGTCGAGCCAGTGACTGGCAGTGTCCCAGTCTGGGTTGTGGGAACCAGAACTTCAGCTAGAGAACAGAATGCAATCAGTGTAAGGCCCTGAAGCCTGAAGTCGTCTTCCCGCCACCCTTTTTACCCCTGGGTGGGGATTGTGGCAGAGGCAGTTCTGGTGGCACAAGAGGAGGAAGATGTGTCCTCATAGGCCGCGGTGGTCCTGGTGGAATGTTCAGAGGTGGCCATGGTGGTGACAGAGGTGGCTTCTGTGGTGGCCAGGGCATGGACCGAGGTGGCTTTGGTGAAGAAAGATGAGGTGACCCTGGTGGGCTCCCTGGACCTTTAATGGAACAGATGGGAGGAGACAAGGTGGATGTTGACAACTGGGAAAAATGGATAAAGGTTAGCACCTTCAGGAGTGCAAAGACCGGCCCTACTAGGCACAGAGATCCACAGAGCTTCACTGACTACCAGATTATTTATTTATAGAGAGATTTCATGTGCACTTGCAGGAGAGACGGAGACAGAAAACAAGAAATCCTTCCCCCCACGGGGGATGGTCACACTGCAATCCCTTCTCCTTCATTTTCCTCTCATAATTTTGGGCACGCACACACATGGGCCTGGCATGTGTTTCAAGCTGCCAGATCTGGGACTCGAACTGTGGTTGACTACATGGGAGTCCAGTGACGTAACCATTATGTCATCTGCTAGTCCCACCAGATTTATTTTTTAAATCAGAAAATGTTTTAAATTTATAATGTTGGCCACAACATTATGACTTTTCCTTGTCCATACTTTAGTATTTTTCACCATTTGTGAAGAAATATTAAAACAAGTTAAATGATAGTGTGTCAAGTGTTTTTTTGTTTGTTTTTGTTTTGTTTTTAAAGATAGTAGTTTAACTAAGACTTAACAGCGTGAACTTGAATCCTTGTGACCATGCTCAGTATCATTGTAGAAAATTTGGAGGGCCTCTAACTGTAACAATGTTCATAGTTGTGATTTTTTTAAAAATAGAATTCCAAATGCCTATTAAAAAAGAGAGAGAAAGAAAGAAAGAACGAGAAAGAGAAGAAAGAAAGAAAGAATGAATGAACTGGTATTCAGTTATCGGAAGCACTGGAGAAGCACACGGCTCAAATTAATTTTTCTGGGTAGTGACAAGATTCTACCTAAATGTGTAGCTAATGAGATATACAGTCCAATAATTTTTGTTTATTAAGATTTTTGCCATAGGTGTGTGCACTCACTAGAGAGAGATAGAAATAGTGAGAGAGATAGAGAGGGATAGTGAGGGAGATAGAGAGGGATAGTGAGAAATCACCCCTGGGTGGATGGCTATGCCACAATCCCTTCTCCTCCTGGAATTTTGGGCATGCATGCACATATGACCAGCATGATTTTCAAGCTGCCAGGTATGGGACTTGAACTGCAGTCAACCATGTAGGAGTCCAGAACCTTATCCACTATGCCACTTGTTGCCCACCCCCCAGGTCAATGGGTCAATACATTTTTATTGTCTGATGGACATTTTTATATTTTCATTGCATTGAGTAATCATGAATCAATGATCTACTTGGCTTTTGAGCTTAGAAAATCATTGCTTAAGAGAGTTTGAGAAATGTATTCTTTTTTTTTTTTTTTTTTTTTTACAAATAGCTGCTTTTTTTTAAAAAAAGAATTATTTTATTTAACTTTATTTATTATTATTATCATTATTATTTTCCAGTTTGATCAGTGAGACACAGAGAGAGAGAGAGGAAGTGAGAAAGCAAGCCACTAGGTCCGAGACTTGAACTGTGGTCGGCCATGTGAGAGTCCAGCACCTTTAACCACCATGCCACTTGCCGGCCCCAACAAATAGCTGCTTTTTATTTGTTTTAAAAGGAAATTCTATTAATTTAAAAAGAGGGCTCCAAGAAATTTAAAACAATTCCCACCAATGATTATTTCTGAAATGTGTAAGACATGAAACATAATTATAAAAAGCTAAAACCCAAAAAGATGTATTCTTGCTTTCTTCCTTTTAAAAAAGTCCTGATGATTTGTTGCATGAAGAAAGTTCATCAAGTTTTAACAACTTCCCTCAGTCACCCTCAGAATTGCTGTCCCTCCTCAGGGGGACAGAGTACCACATGGAGGACAGCAACGTGTCTTCAATTGGTTTCTTAGGATTTTCCTCCAGGTCTGTCTTGTTTGCTCCAGACTTGGACAATTTCCATTCCAACTCGTCTCTTGTCAGGTATATGCCTCCGAACACCAGAGGACCAATAAACCAAACTTTGATATTACCTTCAAGGGAAACATATATTGTGGGCAGATTCCTATCAGGATAATTGGGTATGCAGATTGTTGAAATGCTTTGATAAATTTGGCATTGGGAAACTTTCTGGCAAGTCCACTGAGGTGCTGATTTATCAGGGCACAGAGGGGAATCCCTTGCTTGTAAAGATGCAAGACTACACACAAGCCTTCAGCAGCTTTGGTAACGTCTTTTTCTTTTTAGAGGTTTTCGCTATAGGGCGCGTGTGCTTGCCAGACAGAGAGAGACATAGAGACAGAAAGTGAGACATCACCCCCCAGGGGGGATGGCCACGCCGCAGTCCCTTCTCCTCCATTCTCCTCTCGGGATCTTGGGCACACACGCACAAGAACCCGGCGTGAGTTTAAGCCACCGGGTCCGGGACGTGAACCGTGATCGACTACATGGGAGTCCAGCGACATAGCCATTACGCTAACTGCTGACCCCCTTTGGTAACTTCTTGAACATAATACTTTCCTGAGATCTCTAGAACTTCTCCAAATTTATTTTGGTTGCTTTCCACTCAGCTAGTCTTTGCTGCTACATTTTGATAGAACATTCATCCTCCTCATTAAAATTGTCTTCATTATCTTCCAGCTCTTCCAAAGTCGTGTATTCATATGTTGTCATCACCGACTGCCGGAGGACTCACTGCTCCTCCTCTTCCGCCTCCTCTTTCAACTCTTTCAGACTTTCCTTTGAGGGTAAGATGCCCTTTTTCCATATGACTCGGTGTCTGCGTTGGGGTCTTATCTCTTCTGAGAAGGAGAGTGTGCTACTTACCCGCGAGGTTCCCTGATCTGAGTCCATTTCTGGTCTCTACTGGTTTCTGGTTTGGATCACAGGTATGGGCTGAGAAATGTATTCTTTTTTTTTGGAGAGGTTCTTGCTGTAGGGCACGTGTGCTCGACAGAAAGACAGAGAGAGACAGAGAGACAGAAAGTGAGAAATTACCCTCCAGGGGGGATGGCCATGCTGTAATCCCTTCTCCTCCATTATCCTCTCAGGATCTTGGGCACACACGCACACGTGCCCAGTATGAGTTTAAGCTACAAGGTCCGGGACTCGAACCATAGTCCACTACATGGGAGTCCAGCGACGTAGCCATTACGTCAACTGCTGGTCCCGAGAAATGTATTCTTAAACAGAGACTAAGTCTATCTACAGCTTAAGTTGGGAGGACTTCATTCAGGTACTCGACAAGCATTTACTCCATGCCAGCTAACTACAAGACACTTGCCAACCTCTGTAAGTACAGTTGACAAGGTCCTTTTCTGAAAGGTAGTGGAGAAAATATTCAAGTAATAGTAATAGAGAAGAGAATGCCGAAACAAGGCTGCAGGTCAAGTTCTCAGTAAGAGCAGAGAACAGAGTTGTTCTTCATGTGGGAGGAGAACAGAAAGTGTGGTTAGGGAGCTTCAGGGGAAGGATACACTTGAGCTTAATTTTTAGGGAAAGGGTAGAACTGCACACATGATGTCAGAAGGGAGGGCAAAGACTGGGACAAAGCAGTGGAAATGGGAGAGCTTGCGTGTTGGAGGGCAGTTTGAGTGATGAGCAATGTGGCCCTGTGCAGTCAGGGCCAGTATCTGCCATGTCTGTTCAAATCACCCTTCAGCACGACAGGACCCTCCTTGGCAGGCACCCAGTATAGTTATTGAATGAATGCGTGAGATAGACTTCGGATTCAGATTATGGAAAACCTGCAAAGGCCATTCTTTCAGCTTTATTTTATAGGCAATGAATAACCACGGACTATTCAGCATTCATTTATTCCACAAATATTTACCACAGGCTCTGAAGTAGGGAAATGGCATGAATTGAACTAGGCTTGCCTGAAGATCAATATCCCTAGTTCATTTCCTTGATCCAGAGCATAGATTTATATAAAGAGTTTATCTAGCAAGTGTTGTCAGAGCAGAATTAGTTCAGAGACTTTCAGAGGGACTTACTCCAGGCCCCACCCAGCCCCTTCCTCCTACCTGACAGTTATGACCCTGCTGATCACTGCCTCCAAGGTGACCAACCACTGCCAAAGACCATCGGCCAGTTGTGGGAGCAAATGGATCCTGCTAGTGCTGTGTTCTTCAAATCACTGGCTAGTTTTTTTTTTCCCCCCTGGGGCTTTAAAGGATGTTAGTTATAAAAATGACTTTTATACCCCAGAGGGATCTAGAATATTTGATATTTTTCAGGGGAAATAGTTAATGGTGGATTTTCAAAAAACAAAAAACAAAACACACACACACACACACACACACACACACACACAAACCCTGGCTAATTTGACTTGCAGACTGAGGGGTTTTTTGGATATATTTTTTTTCTTTCTTTCTTTCTCTTTCTCTCTTTCTCTCTTTCTTTCTTTCTTTTTTCTTTTTTTTTTTTTTTTTTTTTAGAGGATTTTTGCTATAGGGCATGTGTACTTGCCAGAAAGACAGAGAGACAGAAAGACAGAAAGTAAAAAAACCACCCCCTAGGGGTGATGGTTATGCCACAATCCCTTCTCCTCCATTCTCCTGTCAGGATCTTGGGCACGCATGCACATGTGCACGGTGTGAGTTTAAGTCACCGGGTCCAAGACTTGAACCACGGTCGACTACATGGGAGTCCAGTGCCACAGCTATTATGCCAACTGCTGGTCCCCATTTTTGGATATTTTCTGTTTGAGAAGTGGACATGCTCCAATTGTCAGTGTTGTTCCCAGAGCCAAGTACCAGCCACCCCAGGAGAGCGTGCACGCAAGTTATACCAAGGCAAGGAGGCACAGCAGGTGATGCTCTATAAATGTCTGTCTCCACAGGAAGTTATACGTGAGTCCTATGTTTTCGTATTTCTCTTAGAGAAAAATAGCTTCTTCTTGCTCTAAGAAGACAAGGAAGTTTATAATCAGATGTTAATGTTATCAACCATTTTTGTCTGAGGAAATTTTTATTTTTAGATTTTATTTATTTACTTTTGTCACAGGGCACATGCATTTGCCAGAGAGAGACAGAGAGAGAGAGACAGTGAGAAGGAAAGCGAGAAATCATCACCCCAGGGGGAATGGCCATGAGTGATCCCTTCTCTGTCATTCTCCTGGGATCTTGAGCACCTGCTGGTCCTGAAATATTATTTTTATTTTTTTTAAAATGCCAGATGATGGGGCTAGCAGATGGTGGTATGGTAGTTAAGGCAACTAGATCCCACATGGCCCACTCCGCGGTTCCGGGCCTGGTGGCTTGAAAAAGACACATGTGCATGTGTGCCCAAAATCTTGAGAGGAGAATGGAGAAAGGACTGCAGTATGGCCATGCCCCCTGGGGATAATTTCTCACTTTTCCTTTTTCTCTGTCTCTCTCTGGCAAGCACATGTGCCCCATGGCAAAAATCTTTTTTTTAAAAAAGCCAGAGAACAAGTATGCTCAACAGAGAGATAGAGAGAGGGAGATGGAGAAAGTGCCTCCTAATTGGGTGTGGTCATGCTACAATCCCTTCTCCTTTATCTCTCCATCCTGTTAGGAGTTGTTTCTTTTCTTTTCTTTTTCTTTTTTTTTAGAATTATTTATTGAATTTTATTTATTATTATTCCACTTTTTAATCTGCTGGAGGGCACATGAGCTCACCAGAGAGACAGAGAGAGAGAAAGAGAGAGAGAGAGGGAAAGTGAGAAAGCAAGCCACCAGGTCTGGGACTCAAACCATGGTCAAACATGTGGAAGTGCAGCACCTTAACAACTGTGCAGTCTGCTGGCTAGGAGTTGTTTCTTTTTAAAGAGAGATTTTTGCTATAGGGCATTTGTGCTTGCCAGAAAGACAGAGAAAGAGACAGAAAGCAAGAAATCACCCCCTGAGGGAAGGCCACATTGTAATCCCTTCTCCTCCATTCTCCTATCTAGATTTTGGGCACACATGCACATGCATTTAGTATGAGTTTCAAGTTGTCCATGTGGGAGTCCAGTATCTTAACCACTATGCCACCTGCTGATCCCCATCCCATCAGGATTTTGTCCACACACAAACACACACCTAGCACATCCCTCAAGACGCCAGGGACTTGGATTTGAGCCTCACGATCAACCACATGGGATTCAGCTTCCTTAACAGGGAACAAGGCCGGCCCCAAGAAATGTTATTAAAGGGAATCAAGCCACCTAGCCTATTGTTGCAGTGACTGTGTCCTTTCCACGAGGATGTACAACATTTACCTGGACCTACCTAAGCTATTTGTTTTCAAGCTTCTCAAGCAATAGTGACTTCTGGGAGGGGAAAAAAAACAATTGTCCTGGAAAGGCCATGGCTGATGGCTGATTATTACTTAGTATTAAATAACAAACAAAAGAGCATGAAAGAAAATCCTTTTCAAATGCAATCAGTTTCCCATGTCCTGAAATTTTTGTCTTGCTAGTTTTGACAACAGTCAAGTAACTGGGATCTAACAAAGAGAAGAGGCTTATTTCTGATTTTGGCTAGTTGTGAGCAAATAAAGAATGTCATTATTACTGGAACTTTTGTGTTCAAAGGAAAATTCATGAAACCTACATTCATTCAGTAAGTAACTGGACATCATGCTTTACATTTGATTAGTACTCTGTCATTTCCAAATGCTTTAGCAGCCATTTGTTCATTTGTTTCTCAAGATAGCCTTTTTTTAGAGAGATTTTTGCTATAGGGCATGTGCACTGGCTTGAGAGACAGAGACTGAAAGAGAGAAATCACCCTCCGGGGGAATGGCCATACCACAGTCCCTTGTCCACCATTCTCCTCTTGGGATTTTGGGCAGGTGCACACAGGTGCCTGGCATGAGTTTCAAGCTGCCAGGTCCAGACTTGAACCATGGTCAACCATGTGAGAGTTCAGTGACATGATCACTACGCCACCTGCCGGTCTCCTCTCAAAACAGCCTTAAGGAGTAGACACTTGAACCTATTGTGCAGAGGAGAAAATGAAGGTTCAAAGAGGTTAAATGGTGGTGCCCTCACTTGAAACATGGCTGGTCTGACCCAAGCCAATGCTCTGTCCACTGATGTATGTATTCAGTTATTACTATTATTGTTCTTTTTTGAAAAAAAATTTGCCAGAGGGTGTGTGTGCTTGCCAGAGAAAGACTCAGGAAGAGGGAAACCTAAAGCAGCCCCCAGGGGGCATGGTCACACATAATCTCTCCCTCGTTTCTCCCTCCTTTCAGGAGCTTGGTTGTCTACCAGCATGTTTCTCAAACTGCCAGGTCAAGGACTTGAATTGTGCAGTTAGTCATGTGGGGTCCAGCTGCCTCAGCCGCCATGCCAGAGGCTGGCCTCATTGTCATTTTTAACTAATTAACTAATTAATTAATTAATCTATTGCTACTGGGTGCATACACTTGCCTGAGACAGATAAAGACAGAGAGAGAGGGAGAAGGAAAGTGAGAAAGCACCTCCAAGGGGGGATGGCCATGCCACAATCCTTTTTCATCCATTCTCCTTTCCTGATTTGGGGCACGTGTGCACACATGCCTGGCGCATTTTTCAGGCTGCTAGGTCTGAGACTTGAATAGTGTAGTTGGCCATGTGGGATCCAGTCTCCTTAGCCTCCAAGCCATCTGGTGGCCTTATTTATTTACAGAGACATTGAAAGTGAGAGATCACCCCTCAGGAGGAACAGCCATGCTGCAATCTCTTCTCCATTCTCTCCTCTTGGGATTTTGGGCACGCACACACATGCTTCCAGCATGAGTTTCAAGCAGCTGGTTTCGGAACTTGAACTATGGTCAGCCAAGTGAGGGTCTAGCTTCTTTTTTTTTTTTGGAGAGGTTTTTGCTATAGGGCACGTGCGCTCGCCAGACAGACAGAGACAGAGAGAGACAGAAAGCGAGAAATCACCTCCCAGGGGGGATGGCCATGCCGCAATCTCTTCTCCTCCATTATCCTCTCGGGATCTTGGGCACACCTGGTCTGAGTTTAAGTCACCGGGTCCGGGACTCGAACCGTGGTCAACTACATGGGAGTCCAGCGACATAGCCATTACGCTAACTGGTGGTCCCAGAGTCTAGCTTCTTAACCACTATGCACTTGCTTCCCCTGGCCCTATTCTTAACTATTTTAAATACCAAAATTAGTTGTTGACCTTACTGTTCTGAACTAATGAAAATATATAATTTTGGGGAGAAGGGATATTCTTTTCCTACTAAAATATTTTAGGGCTGATAAAGTCAAAGATGTCACCAGGAAACCAAGAAGATGAAAAACCTTATTAGAGAGTATGGAAATAAATGAATATTTAATGCTTGATAGAGAGTGAACTAAAAGGAAAGAAAAAAAAATAATGGGAAAATTTTGCCAAAAGGCTATTTAAAGGGAAAACATATGGCTCATTGAAAGCTGAGACACTAACTGGAAATGAGATAAATAATGGAAAACTATAAATAATTAATGTCTGGGTGCATGTGTGTCCTGACAAAGATAAAATTTTTTTTGTCACTTAGTTAACTGCTTTTGTGAGGGAAAATAGTTCAATGGGAATGAAACTTCAGCTATTTCCTGTAGGTTGAATTTTTAAATCCCATAGACAATCACTGCGGTTTTGTTTCCTTAATGTTTCTTTTCTTTTTAAAAATTTTGTTAAAGGGCATGTGTGCTTGCTAGTGAGGGAGAGAGAAAGAGGGAAAGTGAGGAAGCACTCCCGGGGGGGGGGGGGGGGCGGGGGGGGATGGCCTTGCCACAATCTCTGTTCTGTTATCCTCTCAGGATTTTGAGCAGGACACACACACACCTAGTGTGTTTTTCAAGTCACTGGGTCCATGTTTAAACTGTGCTGTTGGCCTGCGGGATGCAGTCATTCTCACCACATCACTGGATTGCCCCCCCTCCCTTGACATTTTTCCTATTGTCTTGAAAATAGAAAGTCTAATTTATTATTTTTTTTAAATGATGGAGAGCATATGTGCATGCACAAAACAGGGGCGAGCATGGAGAAGCATCGTCAACAGGTTTTCATCACACCATGATTCCCTTTCTCCAGCCTCCCAGTTTCTTAGAAATTGAGAACATGCGTGCCCATGTCCATCCGTGCCCAGTGTGTTTTTAGCTCCACCTGGGGATCTGAACCTGTGGCTTCTGGCCTTGCAAGACATTTGCTTTACTGCTGTGCCACAGTGGCTGGGCCCAATAGATCAGGTTATGTGCAAATTTATTTATTTATTTAATTTATTTATTTAATTTATTTTGGAGAGGTTTTTGCTATAGGGTGCGTGCGCTTGCCAGACAGACAGAGAGAGACAGAGAGACAGAAAGTGAGAAATCACCTCCCAGGGGGGATGACCACACTGCAATCCCTTCTCCTCCATTCTCCTCTTGGGATCTTGGACATGCACGCACACGCGCCCGGCGTGAGTTTCAAGCCACCGGGTCCGGGATGTGAACCGTGGTCGATTACATGGGAGTCCAGTGACATGGCCATTACGCTAACTGCTGGTCCCAAGGTTATGTGCAAATTTATATGGACTGTTTATGGCTCCCTTTCTCTTCAGTTTTTGTGACAGTGTCCTTAGAGAGCAAAATATTTCAACTCTTGTGGCTGTAAGTAGAATGCATACAGAACACGAGGCAACTGCCAGCACCTTAGGGGGACTTTCTGCTCAGTGGCCATGTTTAGAAATTTCTTTTGCTCTCCTTTGTCTTGACCTCTGACTGGCAATGCTCTTGCAGTGAGAAGAGTGGTAGCTGGGCTGCTCAGAGCAGGTTCCCACATAATTTGATTTCGCTCTGGTTCTTGCCTGAATGTGTCACCCTCTTCTAGGCCCCCTGCCTTGGCTCATGGAGCTATCCAGAAAAGTCCTTTGCTTCCTCTTCATCTTGCTGCCTCTTGTAGTTTTTTGAGAATGGACGCTCAGACTTCATTTGGACCCTACTGGTTAAGGTGCTGCTTTTAAAAAAAAAATTTTTTTGTTTAGTAGTTTTTTGCCATAGGGTGCTGACACTCACTGGAGAGGGAGACAGAGAGAGGGGAAGTAAGAGATCACCACCCAGAGGGTACGGCCATGCTGCAATCCCTTTTCCAGTCTCCTCTTGGGATTTTGGGCACACACACATAGGCCCTCGGTGCACTTTACAAGCCACTAGGTTCAGGATTCTAAACACAGTCAGCCACGTGGGAATCCGGTGCCTAACCACTATGCCACCTGTTGACCCCTAAGGTGCTGCGTCGATGTGCCTCCCTCAGCACTGCTTTCCACAAGCTTCCGTTCGCTCCATATTGAATGGTCTATTCACGTGCCTATCTTTCCTGATGGTCTGTGAATGATTTGGGGGTGTAGACTGAGCCCACAACTTGTCCTCACATCCCAGCACTTGTCTGCTAGTCAATGCACATGCACTAATGGGCTCAGTGAGTGAAAACTGCCCCTGAATTACTTTGGACAGGTTATTACTGCAGGAAGTTGTGCAAGAACTTCTAAGTTGTGAAGCAGGCATATTTTTAAGCAAGTAATTCTTTGGTCTTATTTCACAATGTATGAGGCGATCTTATTTTATTATCTGATTGAGGAAATCATATAAATCACTGTTTGATGAAAAGCTTTGTTCAAAATATTTTATTTTCTGTAACATTCTTAGCTTCTGACAGGGGGCAGCAGAGCCCAGGAAAACAAAGACTGACTCCTTAACTGGTGGCTTGCAAATCTTTGGAGCCAGACTTTTAACAATTTTCAGTGGAAATTTATACTTGATATCTGACAAACGTCACTGTTGAATAAAGACTTCATTAATGTAATATTCTTTGACAACATCACAAATGTTTAACTGTTTTCTTAAAGGAAAAGGAGCGGGCTGGCCGTGTAGCGTAGTGGTTACGTGCAGTACACAGGGAGCTGTATCTCACATGGCCAGCCGCTGTTGGAATCCTGGCTCCTGCAGCTTGAAAAACACTCCAGGCATGTGTGTGTACCCCAGATCCTGACAGGATTAAGAAATGGAAGGAAAAGGATGTGGCATGACCACACAATTTGGGAGATGAGTTCTCTCTTTCTGGTGAACAGATGCACCCTCTAGCGATAAGAAAAAAAAATTAAGAAAAGAAAGAGTCTTTAAAAAATATTGATCTTGGGAACCAGCAGTTAGTGTAATGGCTATGTCGCTGGACTCCCATGTAGTCGACCACGGTTCGCGTCCCGAACCCGGTGGCTTACAACTCACACGCCGGGCGCGTGTGCGTGTGTGCCCAAGATCCCGAGAGGAGAATGGAGGAGAAGGGATTGCGGTGTGACCATCCCCCCTGGGGGGTGATTTCTTGCTTTCTGTCTCTATGTCTCTCTCTGTCTGTCTGGCGAGTGCACGCGCCCTATAGCGAAAACCTCTCCAAAAAAAAAAATATTGATCTTATTTTATTATGAAATGTTTAAAAGATGGGTGCTTATTTTTTGCTGGTGACATGTAACATGATGCTAGGCATGAAACATTTCCAGCTGTTGTTAGGGAGAATGTCAAGGTTTGCAAATTATGACAAGATCTACTGTCCTCTTACCCACAAACTCCCTAGAAAAAAAGAGGAATAAAATAAATAAGAAAAAACAAACAAACAAACAAACAAAACACCTGGAGCCATCTGCTGTTGTGGTAGTTGGGCCAGTTGGATCCCACATTGCTGTCAGTGTGGTTCAAGACCCAAACCCAGCAGCTTCAAAAATATTGCTGGGTGCATGTGCATGCGTGCATGCCCAAAATCCCAAGAGGAGACTGGAGGAGATGGGATTGTGATGTGGCCTTCACTCTGGGGAGGAAATACTTTCTTACTTTCTGTCTCTCTCTCTCTGTCTCTCTGTGTCTCTTTCCAGTGAGTGCATGTGCCCTGTAACAAATTAAAAAACAAAACCACAATGAAGCAGTTAAGACAATTATTAAAGCAAAGTTCTAGTCTCACCCATCAAGGTGTGAGCAACAGGGAGAGTAGGGTGTCCTGGCGGTGGGATATGAGTGCATGGAGGATACATTTGCCTAGAGGCAACATTTCTACACAACAGGACAGGGTGCAAACATACCCTCGGGTGTAGGGAAGAGGAAGTAGTCTTCTAAGGGTACAAAGCATTTGGAAACATCTGTTACTAACTGGGCCAGGCTTTATATGCTGTTGGTACTCTTTATTTTATCCAGTTTTGCCACGATAACTTTTTGCTATAGGGTGTGTGAGCTCACAGACAGACAGAGAGAGACAGACAGAAAAGACAGAAAGTGAGAAATCACCCCCCGGGGGGAGGATGGCCACGCTGCAATTTCTTCTCCTCTATTCTCCTCTTGGGATCTTGGGCATGCATGCACATGCACCCGGTGTGAGTTTTAAGCCACCAGGTCCGGGATGTGAACTGCAGTCGACTACATGGGAGTCCAGCGACATAGCCATTACACTAACTGCTGATCCCCCCATGATAGCTTTTTTTTTTTTTTTTTTTTTTAGAGGTTTTTCGCTATAGGGCACGTGTGCTCGCCAGACCGACAGAGAGAGACATAGAGACAGAAAGCAAGAAATTGTCCCCCAGGGGGGATGGTCACGCCGCAATCCCTTCTCCTCCATTCTCCTCTTGGGATCTTGGGCACACATGCACACGCGCCCGGCGTGAGTTTTAAGCCACCGGGTCCAGGACACAAATCGCGGTCGACTACGTGGGAGTCCAGCGACATAGCCATTATGCTAACTGCTGGTTCCCCCTCCATGATAGCTTCTGAAGTAGGTATCATTATGCTCATTTCTCAGATGAGACCCTGAGACACAGAGAGATCAAGCAATTCCCAAGACAGTTGCACTGAAGACTTCTAGGGACACCATTCACATGGGGTGTAATTCACAGGAAGATCATGTAAATGAAGCCTCCAGGCATTATGCAGCATCATGTAGCTATTTACCAGATTCACACCTAGACGATCTGGATTTGTAGCCCAGTTTCTTTTCTTTTAATTTCCAGGGGGCACTTGCACTCACCAGAGAGAAACAGACCAAAAGAGCGAAAGGAAGGAGAAGCAAACCACCCCCAACAGGGTTTGATTGCACTACAGTCCCATCTTCATTTCTCCATCCCATCAGGAGTTTGCGTACACATGAGCACACATGCTTGGTGTGTTTTTCAAATTGCCGGGGCCAGAATTTGAACCTGAGGGATCCAGCTCCCTCATCCACTAGGCTATGGGGCCAGTCACATTGCCTGAGTTCTTAGCAGCACTTCCTACTGCTTCTTCCAAGTCAAACTCTTCTAGAACCCAACAATGCTCAGTCAGGCCCTGATTCACCTATGTCTCCAATTTAATAAGAGCACATTTACACGTTAAACTTCTCAGGGAGAAAAGTGAACTCTGGACATGGGGTCAGAGTTCTGGGTCTGCTTCTGACTTGTGTGGCCTTGGCTGGTCACTTCACCTCTTTACGCAGCCATTTTTCATCCGTACCATGAACAGAGGATAACCATCTCTCAGACTGAGGGTGAGAACTCTGTGAGATTAATGAATGTGGAAGTGCTTCATAAACTCAGGCGGTCTGAACAAATGCAAGGGTTAGTACAAATCAAGGGAACAAATGGGGCCAGCAGGCAGCCATTTATTATTCGGGCTGATATGGATGCAGACTATTGACTTTTTATGCCTCATTTGCTTTCATGAAAAATGAACTGGTGATGATGTCTTGAGTCTGCAAGTGGAGGATGGGCCTGTGTGTGTGGTGGGTGCTGCGGGGGCCCAAGGAGGAGACCAGGAAATGAAAACCAGGTGGTTCAGACTTGGGCCTTGAGGCGCTAGGCTTCCCTACAAGGAAGAGGGAAAAAAAAAGTGCACTAGATGTTCTTGGGTGATAACGATGAGAAATGTAAACCAGACCTGTGTTCTTTGGCTTCTTGAATTTCTCTTGTGCAAATGTTTCTGTTCTTTGGGCAGCTTAACGGCAAATTCATATTTCATTGTTGAAATATCACAAAATTGGGCAGAATAAGAGGCTCAGGATACTGTAGCAAAATGAGTTATAAAATTTAAATAAGTCTTAAGTGAATTGGCCTCAGGCATTTTCTGGAGTTAAATAAAAAGTATCGTGTGACCGTGGATCTCGCCTTTCCTTACGTCCTCCACTGTAACGCCATGGCTATGTAAAAACACTCATGTTTACAACTCTAGTTTTTAAAAAGAAAGGGGTTTTTTTTAGCCCCTCATTTTCTCTCTAACCCGTGGTTGTACAAGGAATCCAGTTAAGGTGTCTACAAAGGCACTGTCAAGGACTTGACTCCATGAGAAGCAGCAGTCTTTTTTTTTTTTTTTTTTTTTTTTGGAGAGATTTTCGCTATAGGGCGCGTGCGCTCGCCAGACAGAGAGAAACATAGAGACAGAACGTGAGAAATCACCCCCCAGGGAGGATGGTCACGCCGCAATCCCTTCTCCATTCTCCTCTCGGGATCTTGGGCACGCACGCACACGCGCCCGGCGTTGAGTTTTAAGCCACCGGGTCTGGGACATGAACCGCGGTCGACTACGTGGGAGTCCAGCGACATAGCCATTACGCTAACTGCTGGTTCCCAGAAGCAGCAGTCTTGAAGGCTGTGAGGTAATGGTATAGTCAGAGGCCACAGACAAAGCAAAAGGATGGACACTTGGAATCAGATAAGTCAACAAACTCCTGATCTCAATTTGAAAAATTGGTTTAGGCAGAAGGATTACAGTAAGTTTGTGCAAGTGTGTGTGTGTGTGTGTGTGTGTGTGTGTGTATTCACGTGTGCACACACACTCGAGACAGAGAATATGATAACACGCAAGTGTTATGGTCAGGTATGAACAATAAATACCACTGTCATCAGAAGGACCAAAGCAGGGCCAGCAGATGGTGCAGAGGTTAAGGCTGTTGGATCCCACATGGCTGACTTCATGGTTCAAGTCTTGGACCTAACCCAGCAGTTTGAAAAACACACTGGGCATGTGTGTGTGCAGGTCCAAAATCCTGAGAGGAGAATGGAGGAAAAGGGATAACCCTCGCTTTCCCTCTCTATTTCTCTCTGTCTCTCTCTTGTGAGTGCACAAACCCTGTAGCAAACTTAAAAAAAATCTCTAAAAAGCAAAGCAGAGCATTATTTGTCATGTAAAGCTCTTTAAACAGATTAAACATACGGATTTGAATTAAAGGGACAGCTTCTCAAACATTTACCTTAACAGAGAGCTCTCACCCCAAGTGACTGAGATTAGCAATAAACCCTTATAAAACCAAATTAATGAGATGATCCCTGGTTATTGAGAAAGAAACGGTCTCGTGAAGAGGGAAAATGACTTTTCTCTTAAAAATGTGGTTTTACATTGAAATTTTTGAGGCAATTCATTCTGTCACAGGAACTGAAATAATTTCAAAGACTGTTTCATTCAAACCTCTTCAGATGAATAAACTGAGACCCAGAAAAATTCAAAGTCTTGCCCAAGGCCCACCGAGTTCCGGGGTCCTCCATCCATACCTTGGGTGAAAAGACCAGTGAGGCTTCCTCCTGAAGGCTAGAAACTAGCTTTCAGGGACAGTTGATCTGAGATAAAAAGATGCCACTTTTATAGCTAGCGGGTGGAGTAGCGGTTGGGGCAGCCGGATCACACATGGCTGACTCTGTGGCTTGAGTCCTGGACCTGGACAAGTTGAAAAAAACACACACCAGGTGAATGTGTGTGTGTGTGTGTGTGTGTGTGTGTGTATGTCCCCCGCGCCCAAAAAAAAAAAAAATCCCAACAGAGGCATAGAGTACAAAGGATTGCAAAATGACCATCCACCCTGGGGGTGCTTTCTCACTTTCTCTCTGTCTCTGTCTCTGTCTGGTGAGTGTACATTCCCTATGGTGAATTTAAAAAAAAAAGAAAGCTTTAAAGTAAATATTTTATAAAGATGCCACTTTTATTTTTTTAAAAAGAAAGATTTATTTAATTTTATTCATTCATTTATTTTTTAGTTTGACGAGAGTGAGGCAGAGAGAAAGGAAACAGAGGAAGAGAGAGAGAGAGAAAGAAAGTGAGAAAGCAAGCCACCAGGTCTGGGACTTGAATTGTAGTTGATCATGTGGGAGTGTCCTGCGCCTTAACCACCACACCACCTCCTAGTCCCAAGATGCCACTTTTAATATTCCTTTATTTTACAAACTTGAATTTAACATCTGCTACAGGGAGATGAGAATAAAGTCCAACTGGCCTCTTTTTTTAGTTTTATTTCTCATTTAGGAGCGTGGGTGGAAGAGATGCTGGAAGTTGAAAGACAGTAATATGAGCCATGAAAACACTGTGATCCATAATTAGAAAGTAAAATGGTTTACAGATGCCACACACTCACTCACACACACACACACACACGATAAAGAAAAAGAGAGAAAAACAAAAGGGGAAAAGGCAGTCTTGAACCAAGGGTGAGCATCTTTATCTTCTATATCAACCACCAACTGGGTAAAAGAAATCAACACTAACAAATAACATGTCTGCTAGAATCCTTCTTGAGTGTTTATTCACTTGGCACAAGTGACACAACAGTATATGTAACATATGTTTTGTATTCAGAAGATTTCTGTGCTTTTTCATCCTAGTCCTGAGCTAATCAGAGTGGACAATCTTGTGCTGGAGGCTCTTTCTTCACAAATCTAGAATCAGACCAGGACTTCCAAGCGCAGAGAGGAGCCATGTGTGATGACTTGTTGCCAAAGGACTAGGGCTTGCGTAAGTTCATTCTTGACTTTGTCCATCTCTTTGCACTGTGTTCTTGTTCCCTGTTCAGCCAGCAGTACCTGCTCCTACAGCTCCCCATAGTTAGTCATCTTTCCAACAGTCACTTAAAGATTTTTCTAAATCATTCAGCTAGAACTAATCTAAAGTTAGGGTAGATGCTCCTTGATGGTCTTCCAAAGGGATCTGGTTAGTATGAGTGAGTTTCCCAATTACTGTTGAACAGGGACAGGTATACTTTGTTCACTTTAGGATATAAGCAACAATGGGGTCAGCAGGTGGCATAGTGATCGAGGCAGTGGACTCCCACATGGTTGACTGTGGTTCGAGTCCCAGACCTGGCGGCTTGAAACTCAATTCAGGTGTGTGCATGTGCTTGTGCGTGTGTGTGTGTGTGCATGCCCCAAATTCTGAGAGGAGAATGGAGAAGAAGGGATTGCGGCATAGCCTACCCCCTGGGGGATGATTTCACACCTTCTATTTTTCTGTCTCTTTCTCTGGTGAGTGCACATGCCCTATAGCAAAAATAGCAAGAATCTCTCTCTCTCTCAAAAAAGAAAAGAAAAGAAAAGAATATAAGCAATAATGGTAGATATTTTATCTTCCTGTAATACTGGTGACTGAAAGTGGTATAAATTAAGAATGTTTGATCCCCCATGAGAGAAAAACTCATTTATCAGGAACGTATACACATATATTAATATTTCTATTTCTCATTTAATAAAAAGCCTAGATGTAGGCACTGGTAGTGTTTGTTGGTGTCTAAATCACCAGTGTTGGGGTCCACATCCTGGTAGAGCTCTTGGTCTTTCTTTTGCAGTTGCAGTATGTCCAAAGAGCAGCCAACATGGCCACACACAAGGCATGAAGGAAGTAGGGAGAGGGAGGCCAGCTGTGTCCAACTCTTCTATGAGGAAAGTTAAAGCTTTCTTTTATGTTTTTGTTTTTGTTTTTGCTATTGGGTGTGTACCCTCACCAGAGAGAGAAAGAGTGAAAGAGACAGAGACAGAGTGAGAAATCACCTCCCAGGGTGATTTCACCACAATCCTTTCTCCTCCAGTCTCCACTCAGGATTTTGGGCATGTACGCACATGTACCCCATGTGATTTTCAAGCTGCCAGATCTGGTACTTGAACCACAGAGTCAGCCGTGTGAGATCCAGCTGCCTTAATCTCCACGCTACCTGCTGGCCCACTAAAGCTTTCCAAGACCATCTCCCCATGCAAATTTTTATTAATGTCTCATGGCCAGAACTGGGTCATCTAACCACCTCC